>JAYKKM010000148.1:7320000-7450000 GCA_035772405.1 Chrysogorgia sp. JL179-B06
CACACATATCACATCGGACCATTAATTAACCTTCGCTCTCCATCTGAGTTCGTGTGGCTCAATGGTTAGAGCGTCTCACCGGCAATCAGAAGGTTGAGGTATATAGGCTTGATGCATATCTACAGTACAGATATATATAACATATATATATATATATATATATATATATATATATATATATATATATATAGACGAGATGAAATAAAATAAATAGGGCTAAACAGCCATTAGGGCTAAGCAAAAGATACGAATGCCGTTAATATATGTCATGTTAATTATTACTTGGATCATTTTTATGTGAATGTTTTATGTAAATTTTCATTATATGATGCATATATAGGGCACTTTATGCCATATATCATTTTTATATTTTAACTGAAGAACGAATGTTCGAAATATATTAAATTTATCTGGACTGGTTATATGCCAAAAGTGTGTGACAAGTAGAAAATAGCAAATGATTTTCGCATCTCTTTATTTATCTCCCGTGTATTTGATTGGTGACACCCTTTTGACACATATATATATATATAAGCCATATTTATTTTATTTTATCTCGTTTTATTTTATTTATTTATTTTATTTTTATTTTTTAATTTTTTAATTTTATTTTTTATCTTTTATTTAATTTAAATTCAGATTATGAAAATAAATTCTCAAAAGCCTTAATAATTCATGAGTAAAACACAAAGGAAATTATAACGGAGACGTTGTTGGTAAATGTGGTAATAAACGTCCATACTGAAATACTGCCGTCACTATTACTTTGACCTACATGGCTTTAAACGTAACCTTGAATATGAATGTGACTGCCTGCACTGTTCCCCATGCACTGTCTTTCAAATCACTGTCTTCATTTTGCTCTTATATTACTCTTCTCTCAATAAAGTGTCAAACAATTCAATTTAGATGTTAACGAATGCATAAGACACACCTCTGGATGTGAACAGAAGTGTTCAAATTCAATTGGTAGTTTCCAATGCAGTTGCAATCCAGGATATAGACTTGCCAATGACCGAAGATCTTGCAATGGTTAGTATTGACTCAGTTCCTCTGAATTAAATAAAGTACGATAATTTCACGGGAAATTTAGATCAGTACATAGTGTTCGATATATATCTATAATTTACAGCTATACTACTCGCTTTGTTGACCGCAAAGATAACAGCAATAAACGCCCAAAATTATTCTCGTGTTCATTTAAACAGGAATAAAAATGCATTTACCGGTGAATGACAATGTTGGAAACTTAGGAAACTTAGGGGTTGTTTACATGAATCCGGATTCAGTTTCATTCCGGATTGAATGTGAATTCAAAACGCGTTTACATAGGAATTCTATCCTATAATAGGATTGAAAATCGCGCGATCTGAAATTTCAAGATGGAAATCAATAACATTATAGCGGGTATGTTTCTTTCAACGATTTCTGCGCTTGTACATTTCAACATGTTCCTTAAACTGATAATTTTGCGAAGAAATAAACATAAAGAAAAGGGGAAAAGCATTACTAGCAACGATAATCGATGCGGTCGCGAGTAAACAAGCATTCAATTCACCTTTAATTGATAACGTTGTCGACAAAGAGCTATTTATATTGAACAATATGACGTCGGCGCAATTCCTGTGCCTTTGCTGCAAATTGTCGTCTATAAATATTAAAAGCACGCATGTGTTGTTTGTTTCAGTCTTCTAGGTCGTATTTTTCATTCCGGAATGAAATCTCGCACCGCCTTTACATGACACCGGAATGAAATTTCAATGAACTCAATCCGGAATTAAACTCTTGCAATCCGAAATGAGAACCGGAATGAACTCAATCCGGATTGAGCTGCATCTCATTCCGCATTCATGTAAACACCTAAAGGGATTTTAACAGAACCGGTATGAGTTCAATCCTGAATGAAACTCAATCCGGATCCGTGTAAACAGCCCCTAAGGAAAGAAGTAGAGTAAAAATATGTAAACTTAAAAGAAGGCTAATGATGCATTTCGACAGACAAATGCTATACGTCCGCTGGTAAACTGAAAAAGGACTTTGTTTTTAGTATGTTGTTATTTCATTTCATTTGTTTTTAGTATGTTGTAAGTGTCACTCCCAGCTTGAGTCGGGGAAGTTGTCTCCCCAAATACATCGTTTTAATTTCCATATTTTTAATTGAGAAATTGCATTTTTCGCATAAAAATGTTTGTAATGCAGATCTGAGCTTCATCGTGGTTCATTGCATAGCTCTAGTGGTGGTCTTGTTTACTGAAACGTTTTATACCCTCAAGTTTACCTGAGTGGAGAAATCGTGTTTCCAATAAATCGGCAGAAAACTAATTTGCATAAAATCTACCGCTTATCATAAACACAATTTCTCTAGATATATAAATGCTACAAGTATGAAACGGTTCAATCATCAAGACCACCGCTAGAGCTATGCAATGAACCAAAATAAAGCTCAGATCTGCAATACAAAACTTTTTATGGGGAAAAATTCAATTTCTCATTCTCTCGGAACTCGGAATTTCTCGGAACTCGGAATTTCTGAACTTCTAAATCTTCTGAATTTAAAACGACTCCTACACAGAAAAGTTACGGTTAACTCACCAAAATGTTACGCATTTGAGAATTGGAAAGCGAAACTTTTATCTCTCGTTTACAGATGTGGACGAATGTGCTGAAGATACACCATGTGCCCAGATTTGTATCAACATCAAAGGAAATTACAGTTGTAAATGTAGAGCGGGATATCTTCTGTCGAAGGATATTCATATGTGTGATGGTAAGATCCTTGATAATTGAGATCTTTATATATAGTATTTAACTAAATGGATCATACTTTGCCTGAAGCGTTACAGACTTAAGTTTCACAAAATTGTGATTAAAAGCACTTGCGCGGTGTCATCTCCGAGCACTTTTATAATAATGATAATAATAATGATAATGGAAACTTTATTGAAATTCTTTATATATATACAATTATAAATCTCACTAATTTAGGTAATTTATAATTGACTACTTGAACCTATTTATTGTTTACAAACTATATAGAAAAAGAAAAAAAAAAGTTAAAAATAATAATAATAATAATAATAATAATAGTAATAATAATAATAATAATAATAATAATAATAAACACGAGGAGTATGGAATAAGGAACAAAACGACGAGTATGGAATAAAGAACTGAACTAATTAATTAAACTCATTAATAATTCATTAATAATTATCATAGCCAATCCATGAACGTATACCACATCACATGCATGAGTTTTGATACCCAATGAAAACCTGTAGGAAATTTCCTAGTGAACTGGATCACATTTCTTAATCTACATATTAAAATAAAATCGCTATGGGAGCAAATCGCTATAGGAATCAATAAAAACCTCGGGATAAACATAAGGAGAGGCATTTTTCAAGTGACAGCCTATCCCCATTGCTGTTCGTTTTGTGTATGATACCCCTGTCAAGCATACTCCGAAAAGCAAATGCAGGATATGAGTTCAAGCAAAATAAATACAAAATAAATCATTTAGTTTTCATGGATGATTTAAAGTTGTATGGAAAATCTCCAGACCGAATAGATTCATTGGTAAGGACGGTGCATCGTTTTAGCTGCACAGATATTAGGATGGAGTTTCGTATTGAGAAATGCGCAGTGCTGATACTAAAGAGAGGGAAAATAGTCCAGTGTGATGGTATAATACTGCCGGATCGTCAGGTCATGAAACAGATGAACGAGGATGGGTACAAATATTTAGGAATATTAGAATGCAATCAAGTTATGGAAAAGAAAATGAAGCAAATCTTCAGGAAGGAGTACGTAAGGAGATTAAAATTTGTCTTAAGTCTAAGCTGAACGGGCGGAATAAGATATTAACAATCAACATATGGGCTGTTTCATTACTCAGATACAGTGGAGGGATAATACGATGGGATAAAGAAGAACTATCGATTATATAGACGAACAAGGACATTTGTGACAATGAATGGGGCATTACATCCAAAGAGTGACACTAACAGAATTTATATACCAAGGAGCAGAGGAGGTCGGGGACTTATCAACGTTGAATGCTGCATCCGAAGAGAATAAAACAGCATGGGTTGGTATGTGAAACATAGTGTATTAGTGTTGATCCACTATTGGAGTATGTGAGCGCTGCCAATATAATCGAAGATTGTAGATTGCATTGAGCCAAAAGAACATAAAATAATAGAAGAAGAGGAACCATGGAGAGAGAAAAATATGTATGGACAATTTATTAGAGATCATGGAGAACAGGTTGAGAAAATGCAATTATCCTAGATATGGATGACCAAAGCCGATCTAAAAGCTACCACTGAAGCGTTGATCTTTGCGGCACAGGAACAAGCGTTAAGAACAAACTATGTCAAATTTCATATTGACAAAACAACTGAATCACCGTTGTGCAGAATGTGTGGCCAAAAAGGAGAAACTATTTCACATTTGGTTAGTGAGTGTAGTAAGCTGGCGCAAAGAGAATACAAAGGTAGACATGACAATATAGCCCGTAAAGTCCACTGGGAATTATATAGAAAATATTATCTGGAACATGTTGATAAATGGTATAAACACCAATCACTAAGTGTGATGGAAAGTGGTATGTATAAGTTATTATGGAACTTCAATATTCAATGCGACCATGAAATTGAACAAAGAAGACCAGATCTGATTATAGTGGATAAAGAAAAGGAGGCTTGTATTATTGACTTTGGAGTACCTGGAGACAATAGGGTATGAGTGAAGGAAATGGAAAAAATTGTGAAGTACCAGGATTTAAAAAGGGAAATAGCAAGAATGTGGAAGTTAAAACGTGTGGAAATTGTCCCAGTAGTTGTGGGTGCCCTGGGGACTATATCAAAAAGATTAAAGGAGTTTTTGGAAAAGCTTGGGACAGCAATGCCAGTGGAAATACTACAAAAAAACAGTATGACTTGGAAAAGCGAGAATTATTCGAAGAGTTTTGGACATCAAGGAGATATAATTCTAGGACTTTAGGTTGCAGGTAGCAACTTGCTCCTGGTTTTAAGTTACAGGGGACCTGGAAAGATGTTTGGAAAAAACTTAAAATGTTGTTGAAATCAAAAACTGAAGAAATGCGTATCGAGGAGTATCAAGACAAGAGATTACAAAGTGAGATTTACCGTGGGCAGGATGAAAGATGTAACCAGTGGTTGGAGTGTAACTTAGACTCGAGAAAGACAGCGGCGGTGATAGAGGTACAAGAGCAAATGGTGGAGACTAGAGTCAGGAAAGCATTGAGAGGAGTACATGTTGAGTCAGAGAATTGCAGGTTATGCTCGTCAGAGAGAGAAACAGTACACCATTGGTTATCTGATTGTTCAGTACTCACTGACAGTGAATACTTGCGGAGACATAACAAGGCACTGATGGTGTTTGCGGTAGAATGGGCAAAGGAAAAAGCATTACTCGAAGAGAACGCAATATGGTACAAAATCACGTGGCAGAAAGGAACAGTACTGAAAAAACAGGGAAAGAAGCTTATTTGGGACTTTGAACATTGTAGGACCTAGAGGAACGTAAAATATGGTTAGAGGACATGGCATGTCTGTCCGAGTCAAACATCGAGGAGAAGCTAAGGGGAAAATAAATAAGTACCAGCAATTGGCGTTTGCAATTCGGGAAAGGAGACAGGGTTATACAGTTGAAGTCATACCATTTGTTATTGGATGTTTAGGAGGAGGAATGAAGAAGTTAGAAGAGCAAATGACCAAGCTGATCCAAGAGGAACTGCGGGGATTGAGAACAACAAGAGAGACGCAGAAAATTGTACTGATGGAAAGAGAAACTATTGTAAGGAAGATCATATCGGGGATTGTACTGCAGCCAGAGTAATTGTAACGTTGTGACTATGTCAAAGGCTAGCAAATTTTGGTAGCTTATTAGGTACATGTACTTCCCAGTGTATATGTGAGGTGCGTAGGCTGTGTCCCACCTTAAATATGGGCTATTGATTTAAATAATAACAATAACAATTACGTCAAGTTTCTGACAAAATAACATAATGAATAATAAATCAAACAATTGTCTTCTTATAAAAGATAAGAAGAATTTGAATATGTATATTCCAACACTCGAAATTTTCCTTGATCACCATAAATCCTTAGAATATGCAGTTTAATCGAGTGAAATGCCAAATATTACTTGTAATATACCCATGTCAATTCTTCTGCCGGCATTCACCACCATTATATTTATACAGAACTCGTGGGCTCTCGGCGGCGGCGGCCTCCGTGGCTCAGTGGTCAGAGCACTGCTATCGCCTGCATGTTGAGACCAAACAAATGTGATTGGTTTTACTAATTATTTTATATTTCAGACATCGATGAGTGTTCCGCAGGGACAAGTGGTTGTAGTCATAAATGCGTGAACAATCGTGGGTCATTCGTCTGTAGCTGTCCAAAGGGTTATAAGCTAAACCTGTATGGAAAAATCTGCTCAGGTAAAAACCTACCTGTTATTATGAATGTAATACGTTTTATATTTTCTTTATAGATTTTCTACTAATAAAATACATAGAATAACCAATGTGAAATCAAATTAAAACAGTGTTGGGTTTATTTATATTATTTATTTTATTTATTTATTTACAAGTATTTTAGCACGGTAACATTTCAACCAGAGTTATAGAAAAAATTAAAAAGGTTGATTTTCAGATGGCCGTGCATTTAAGAAAAAATATATAAAATGTACAGTACAAACAAACATTAAACTTAAAATATATATTTTACACAGTAAAAATTATTTTAAAATATGGTATAATTTATATAAAATATTAAAAATTACAATCCTTGTTTAGATTAATTTCTTGTTATTATGTTTATGTCATTCCAAACTGTAGCACCTCGGTTGCTAAAACTTCGTTTTAGAGCATTAGTATTTGGTTTAGGAATTTTTCTAGATAATTGTTTGAGTCACCCTGCATTACTTTTTCATTACAGAATTCATTTGTTTTTCTCTTCTTGATAGTAATGTCTCCCAATTTAACTTAGCTCTGACAGCATCAGATGGTGTTTCGTAGCTATTACCTGTCAGAATTCGAGCTGCTTTGTTTTGAAGTTACTGTAATTTGGTTTGTAATGTTTTTGAACAATTATCCCACACTATAGTGCGCAGTAATCAAAGTGCGGCAATATGAGGGCATCATAAATAGCTTTTAAATAATTTGTATTCATGAGTATAGATATTTTTATCGTCTCATCAAGCCTATTCCTTTGGAAGCTTTCTTAGCAACTTGATCAATATGATCTTTCCAGGTGATGCATTCATCCACTATAACTCCCAGTGTTTTAGTGCAGGACGAGACACGATTAATACTGTCAGAGCCAACAAACAAGGCGGGATCAATTGTAACTTGAGAGAGCTTTTGTCTCGAGCCAATTAACATGTACTCAGTTTTTCTAGCATTCAAAGTCAACTTACAAAGGGTTTCTCCAGTCAAAATACAAGTGGAGTTCAATGAAAGATCTTACTGACTTTAATTTATTTCGAAGTTGAAGTTGGAGCCGAGTTTGTCCAATTTCGACGCCATATTTGTTTCTCAAATACGACGTCACTGAGTCGTCTACTTTCCCGCATGAGGAACTAAATGGATAATTTCAGCTAATTTTACCCCAAAGGCCACTCACAACAGTTATCACTATGCGATCGCCACTCAAAGACGTCATATTTTCAAAACAAATATGGCGTCAAAATCCTCAAATTTTCAACTTCAAGTAGCCATATATCTTCATACCAAAATTGATAGGAATGCTGACACTTTGGGAATAAACTAAGTCAGTAAGATCGTTAATACGAATTTTGGCTGGAGTACTCCTTTAACCCTATCCAGACTCGGCCTCGTTGGTCTTCTTGAACCGGGGGGGGGGGGGGGGGGGAGGGGGGGGTGACGAAATTTTCCCACCGTCAAAATCTCCAAAATTATTATATGTCTAGCAACGAAATTTCTACGGGTTGATGGTATGCTAAATTCTAATATATGACATCACTTCTGTTGCCACGGCAGCAGAATCTGTCGCAATTATGATGTCATTAGTAGTTTTTGAATTTTAAAGTATAGATCCATGTCTTATAACTATTTATTTGTCAAAGTATGGATGTTTTGAATCTATAAAATAAATTTGGAAGGCAACGCTTAAAGAGTGATTGTCAGGGTAGTGCTTTGCGCGCTTGTTTTTTTCTTGGCGGCCATTTTATGGGACGCCTATTTCAGTTCACAAACGAATCCGTCGATATTTGATCAATCCTTCTTATAAATTATCCATTTTCAAGTTTTCTAAGAAGTAAATATACCTGAGTGATCAATTATTGTGATATTTTTTCGTAAAATTGATTATTTACTATAGTAATCTTTTGGATACGAGCGCTTCGCCTCCGAAGCGTGGAAGGCCTGGTTATGCTGCTGAAACAGCGCGAATAAGTTTGCGAATGGAAGTGTTTGATGAGTAACTGGTAAAGAAATATATTTTGTTTCTTCTGATGTTTTGTTCATTTGAATTTGCAAAGATTCAGGAACTAACGCCATCCAGGCCAGCTTGTTCGTCAGAAACGGCGTTGCGCGCGGCCCGCAGTGATTCACACAAACAAGCGAACCGCAACTGTTCAAATCGTCTTGAACATTAACTTCATAACGCCCCGAAGTCAGGATCGGACTCCAATTTCAACATTTCCAAATAAATCTAGAGTTCACATGCAAATTATAGTTCTAACGATGCGATGCACTGCAATCAATTCGTATGAAAACAAAAACACAAGCGCGCAAAGCACTACCCTGACACTCTAATATAATTGAAAGAAAACCTTTACTAAAATGCACTGCCGAAAATTAGTGCGAGTATAGGTGTTCATAAATATTCTGTATCTTTTTGTATTCAATATTTATTAAGTTTTTTCCACCAATAAAACCAATATAATTTTAGAAAAAGTTCTGAAATTTTAGAGTCGTAACTATAACGGTTATTATAAGATATAAACATCCATAGTCGATCCATGCGCTTTGCGCTTCCCTCGGTCTGGATAGGGTTAAGATGTAGATATTCGTTTCATTTGACGTATACGGCTAATAACGGTTTTTGATTCAGATGTGGACGAATGTCAATCTAGTAATGGCAACTGTCAACATATTTGTTATAACAACAAAGGAAGTTACAAGTGCTCTTGTAATGCAGGATATCAATTGAAAAACGACAGTCATCGTTGTGAAGGTAAAAGTCTTTTACAACTTAGAGTTGAAATATAATGGGTATAAAAAGGCTTGGATAGTAGCGAACATGATCAAACGAGTAAATTGTTCAATATATTAATTTTTCATCAACAACAACTGTGTTCTAAGTTTCGAGAATTGAGAGTAACGCGTGCGTTAATTATTTAATGTGGTTAGGGTGGGGTTGCAGGTAAAAGGTATTTAACTGTGTGAGTCGGTCGACTAATAAGAGACTGAAGTCGTGAGCGCATAACCATTATTGGTGGAAACTGACCATGGCCATGTCAACCGTTGTCTATTCGTGATAGACCATGATGGCGAAACGCGCTCAAAACAATGGCAGAAAACTCTCGTTTTGGGGAGGTTTCAGATGAGTTTTGGGATAATTTTTTGGAGAATGCATGATTTGTAATAGTTCACTAATTTGTTTCTACTAAAACAATTAGACAACTCGTTCTCATTGTCTATGAGCGAATAGTCAACTCAGGCTTCGCCTTCGTTGACTATTCGCTCATAGACAACTTGGACTCGTTGTCTAATTGTTAAATAGATAACGAAATAACCAAGAACGATACACAGGACTGATTTCCCATGTAAAACTAATACATAGAGGATATTTCACGGTGGCGCGGAAATATGACTTTTATTTTCGAGTGGTGAAAACAATATTTTACGAACGAGCGCAGCGAGTGAGTAAAATATTGTTTTCAACACGAGAAAATAAAAGTCATATTTCCAAAGCCACCGTGAAATGTTCTTTTTATTATATGGATAAAAGTTCAAGATTTTTTGTAGCTCACCGTACGGCAACAATGTTATGTCTCTCGGCTCGTTTATCGAGGATAAATAGTCGCTGAAGATCGCCAAATCGGACTTATAGTCTTTCTTTTTGTGTTCTCATTTTCATTTTCTTCAGAAAACCTTGCCAAATCAGCGTCGGAAACATCGACAAAATGTCGAGAAGTTGCCATATTGTATATCCAAAACAGAAAGGGCAAAATGGCGGGAATTAGCGTGGGTCCCGCGCGAGACGTTCCCGCGTAAGATATGACTTCATATCACACTACCGTAAAATACGGAATATATCAGTGGCATATTTTACGGTATTTTACTCATATCCATATAATAAATACATATATCAGTAGAAATTTACTAGTAGTCTACTATGCTACAATCTGATTGGACGCGATAAAGTCCATGAATTGTTCGCGTAAAAGCAATGCTCGTTTTTCGAAATGATTTTTAAGAAACAACGAACATAAGTTAGTTACTATTTAAATAATAGTGTACGTTTTCGCGGCTCTCTATAACGTTATTAAAACCCGAGTGACGCAATAAAAATACGAGAGAAGTTTAGGGAGAAGCGCCTCGAGCCGCCAAGGCGAGTGCTTTCCCAACTTCTCGTATATTTTTATTACTTCACGAGGGTTTCGATCACGTTATAGAAACCCGGGCAAACGTATATTCTATTATTTTTATAAAATAATTCAGAAACAATTTCTTATAGTTTAATACCAATTCTCATTAGTTACTGACGTCATTTCGGTTTCCGTAGCCTCATCGAGACCGGCAAGCTGACCAATCACAGCGTGCGTAGAGTAAAATTATTTTATATCACCTCATGGAAATGTCGAGCTCATAATCTAATTGTTAAATATAAATTGTGGCCTCAACTCACGGTGTCCGTCCACTGTACCTAACATGCGTACATTCAGCAAAACATAGGAGAGAGATTTAATAACTATATTAACGTTATAGTAAGGTTTGACTTGTGGGTACACCACTTTTTTATTTCTTGCTGAGCTTTCGACCTGTTAATTCAGGACTTCTTCAGAGCAAATGCCAACATCATGTCATATAACATCATGTCAAGAACTATTGTTACCATGCAGACATTCAAGGAATATATTTATGTTTTTAGATATAAATGAGTGCACAGAGAACAACCATTGTGATTCAACATCAACTGTATGCACTAACATGGAGCCATACTATCGATGCGATTGCAAAAGTGGATTCCAGAGTTTAGATGCTTCATCGTGTGAACGTAGGTCATCAATCGTTAAACCGATTAAGTACAATCTATACCTGATACGATTTCTCCTTACGATTGTCATTCTACCGAACCTTTTTTCCGGCGATTTTCCGAGCGGAAAGAGTAATCGTAAAATAAAGATAAGAGCCTCAAATTCTTGAAAAGATCGTCATAATAAGAGACAAATAAAAACGTTTATTTATGTGAATAATTAATAAAAGGGCCAACCAATAAGGAACAAGGTGACAAGACATAAGGTGGCACAATTGACGGAAGAGAAAATAATTAGAAAAGAGAAAGCGTTTTGGACGAGATGTTCTCGTTGAGATACGGCTTATATTTAGAAATAAGTAAACTCTCTCGAATGAGGAGTTCAAAGTTGGAAAACGAACGACAGGAAGAAATAGTAGAAAAATCATCAGGAGAAATTACGGTGTGACAGGTTTGACGAGAATGTGCTTGCATGGATGCGGTTAGAAAGCGAAGTGGTTGCTCGTTTCTTGCCTGTCAAAGGAGAAATTCTCCATATATTCTGAGAACTCTCCATGTTAGAAACCTCACTCCAATGTAGAACGGATAGATATCTATAGAACTTTATTCCGTCGGCTACTACCACATTTAATAACTTGTATGTATAATGTTTGTAGGTACCGCGGTCAGCGGTACCCATATAGTCACGATAATCTTGATTGAGGGGTTCAATCATGAAATTACAACTGCGCAACTCAGACTGTCGGAAATCATCGTCAAATACTCGCACCCTTCGTATTATAATTATGCGTCACCCACATGTTCGTATCGCGAACCTATTTTTAATCTTGTATTCATTTTAGTCATATAGTTGGATGATATTTTTGTAATTATGATCTTTTTATATTCAACGTTGTTACTATTATATAATTTAATTTTTTTAATCATATTAAGTCATCATGCATCATTATCACGTGTTCTAAAATTCTGGCGAATGCGATTGTTTGTACGAGGCACAAGTACTTGTTTATGAAAGTAAATATTGCAAAACGTTCTTTACACTCTTGTCAGTGAATTAAATACACCAAGATGACAATCGTATAATATGGAGAAATCATAACACAATGCATAGGTGGGCGTTTAGTAGGTGTGTATGGATGATCATTTAGCTCCCTCTTTCGTTCACGTAGGTGTCAGATGTAGTGCATTACCAACTAGTTCTAAATTCACTGTATCGCCATCGAGATGCTTAAAAAGTGACACGAACCTCTTCGGAGAAAAATGTACCTTTGCTTGTGCTAAAGGGTATGAACCCGTCGACAAATCAAAAATGGTTCTCACGTGTCTTTACGATAGACAGTGGAGCAGTGGAGCACCGCAATGTAAAGGTAATAATTAAAATGCCACTATGTTATTTTCCATCTCAATGATATAGTAAGGTGTTGCTAATGCTGAAATATTCGACACGGGAAACTCTTATGGCTGGATTAAAAAAACAATGGCTTGAGATTAAGTCGCAGACGAACACTCCTGTCAGGCAGGTTTTCTTCAAGTGTTTTTTGTTTTTTTCTTCGGTGATATTGAAATTTTTCTGGCTAGGAAATATTCTATTGACAGAGAATTTCGTATACTTATTATTTTAATATAATTGACAATTAATTAAATAAGAACAAAAAACTGTCTACGTCATTTATTTCACAAATGATATTTTTCTTTTCATATTATATCCATCTGTTAGAAATTTCTTAATATTGTTAATTCTTTTTTTTTGAAATTTAACAACCAGTCGTGAATTTTTGTTACCAAAAATACCAACACAATTACAGGAAATAGCATACCATAGAAATATAAAATCGACTAATTGAAGGACTGAGCAACAGAACAAAAGTCAAATAGACTTCCTTCATAATGGCTACCATTTTAAATATTCTTTTATTCGCATATAAATTAGCCTCTTTATAACCTCGTAAGGAATTAAAGATTCTTTTGAATTAACACATAAACGAGGCGCGAAAGGCTAATTAAAGGGGAACTGTACCCAAAAATAAATTAGTTTGAAATAAAAGGCCTTTATTTATAATGTTTAGAAATGTTAATATTTACGGTATCTGCTCTTGTACTCGACAAATAACGTTTTCATTCTCGTATTTTATGCTTCTGGACGCCGCCATTTTTGATTTTGTTCGACGCCTCAAGATTGATGAACAGCGGTGGTTTCCTTTTCAATTTTGACGTCATTGAGTGCTTGTCTTTTGTTCCTTGCACTCAAGTGACGTCAAATTGAAAAGAAACTCAGCTGGACCTCGAGTCTGAGCCGTCGAGCAAACTCGAAAATAGGTGGCGGCGTCCAGAAGCAAAAAATACGAGAATGAAAACGTTATTTCTCGAGTATAAGAGCAGATACCGCAAAACTATTAACATTTCTAAATATTATACTTAAAGACCTTTTATTTAAAAGTTATTTATTTTTTGGATATAGTTCCCCTTTAAGATGCACATGAAGGAATATTTAAATTGGTCACCATTATGAAAGAGGTACTTTATATAAAGTTCATCTATTTTATAGATGTGATCTGCCTACGTATATCACTCTTCGTTTAAAATTATGTTCATTAATTCTCAATAAAGTCTGTTTATAACTTTGTTCTCATTCAAGGTGTTCAATGTCCAGTTATTGCTAATCTACCAAATGCACGCGTGTTCCCAGCAGAGTGTGCTGGCGGGATTCGTTATCCAGACAGCTGTAACATACGATGTGACAGCGGTTATCACAATACAGGACCCTCCTCTGTGGCTTGTCAAATTGATGGCTCGTTTGCAGTTGCCAAGTTATCTGATCTCGGATGTCGAAAAGGTAGCTTTAATTATTGGAGGATAACTAATTTTCATGAAATAGTATTTTGTAATCAGTATTTTGTAAACATATTCTTGATGCAAACCTTGCCTACTATACTGCTGATATAGCTTGTTTAACTGGATAATTCTACTTTGTGCGTGAGTGGATCGAAGTACACAAACCAACCAGGCAGTTCTCTCAAAGTGTACACGAGACCGAATTTTTTATGTATTGTTCGTCTGATTCAATACTTCTAAATTTCGTATTCGACCATTTGGAAAGTTAACTTACAATTTATCTTGCCTAAATTTGCCTCCAAATGTCGTTAATTTCTATAAAAAGTTGTCAGAAGACTGGGACGAGGCGCGACCAAGTTTGATTACGAAAGACAAATTTTCCCATTGATCAGTTTCGAATGATGGCTTCGGAAAGTGACTCTAGCTTTTCATGTTTCTCCTTTTGTATTTCATTTGAAAATTGCAAAGTTGCCAAGAAAGTGACGTCACATCCGGCCGCTCAAAATGGCCCCAACCTTTGAAATAGAATTGCTATAAAAAATGTTGAACAATTTCTTTATAATTTATGTTCTCCATATATGCATTTCAAAATCCAAATCTGATTTGACAAATTAAGTGATTTCTTGCACATGCCTTTAACGGCAAAAACAGTTTATAGTACAAGGACTAGATAACAACCTATTTGAGAAACATTTTTGAAAGTTACTAAATTCCCGAGTTCGCTCTAACAGATGATGATGATGAGAATGATACAGTCTCTTACTCGTTATATTAAACCAGCCATGAAAAACCCTCGAGGACAGCCGTGCAGTAGATGGAATTTAGTTAATATTATCTGCTGTTATCAAACACGGTGTTCTGGAATTTTTCAATCAATAGACATAGGGAGAGGTTTTTATTCAACTGTGAAGTCCGAGGTCTTTACTGTTGAATAAAATCCGATCCCGTTGTCTTTAACTTGTTTATATGCTCATCAGACCATATTCTTTTATTTTCCAGAGGTTTTCGTATTTTAATTTATAGTGCGCTTTCCATGGTACGAGTTGTGTGTTATGATGAGTTGTGTGCAGTGATTATGATTTATTATTAACTTGTATTCTTGGGGACATAATTCTGATTATATTTAAATCGTTACTATGTCATGTTTATGCATACGTTATAGGAAGTACCTAGACGAAAGCTCAACTGAGACATTAATCCATGCTTTCGTATCATCAAAGTTGGATTATTGTAATGCTCTTCTATATAAACGGACTCCCCAAATATCAGATAAACAGGCTTCAACTTGTATTAAACACTGCAGCTCGTGTTGTCACATACACACGTAAATATGATCACATAACTCCTGTTTTAATGAGGTTGCATTGGCTACCTATATCTTATCGTATTACCTTTAAAGTATTACTACTAACTTACAAAGCGTTAAATGGTTTAGCACCTTGTTACATATCTGATCTCCTCGCTAGACGTAGCTAGTTATATACGTTCACTAAGATCTGCCTGACAAGAACTGTTACAAATACCTAGATCTCGAACCGTTACTTATGGTGACAGGGCCTTCCCGTTACGACCCCTAAACTATGGAATGACATACCGCTATCCCTACGGAATGCGCCTAATGTGAACACATTTAAAAAAGATCTCAAGACGCATTTGTTTTTTCTTTCTTAGTTTTCTTTTCTTGCTGAATACATGTTAAAAGATGAATTGTAAATAGGATTAGTACATATCATTACCGTAAATAGTTTTTAACTGTAATAGTGTAAAGCGCTATCAGAAATTAATAAATTATATTATATTATATTATGTTTTGCTCGAATAAGGTTTAAATGATTGAATTCAGCAGGGTTTTATTTAGGGATATTATTATTTTAGGTAATAACGTAGTTGGAGGTTATTATTTTAAGTAAATTCCCCGGGACTAATAAAAAACCTCCGCCTGCTTTGATAATGAGGTTATTACCCCAAAATTAAAAACCGATGGAAAACAAAAGAATATGGTCTGATAGTTTATAAGATAAATTAATTGTGTCCCTCTTAGTTGTCCATTTATGTATTTCATTTGCTCGTCGCTCTTATACCTGGATCATTGCAATAATTTGATTGTTGCATGCTTCCATGTTTGCAGATTCAATCACTCCAGTTATCTCATGTCCACCTGGCATTACAGCTGATCTACCGAAAGGAAGAAATTCGATGATTGTAAGTGATAGATGGAAAGATGCTTATGCTAACGTTGGCACAATAACAAGTTCTCATGATAAGAACTTCGTATTCCCTGATGGTATCACAACCGTGACTTTTACTGTAAGAACTAAGGACGGACAAACTGACAGCTGCTCAATACGAGTAAATATTGTAGGTACGCCAATTTTGAAAATTTTCATTTTACTAAAAATATATTGGAGATATAGATCTTGTCATAATACTATTTAAATAACTAATGTCACTCGTGCCCCACATTTACTCATCTATGAATAACACCAGGAGATCATGGTTTAGATAATATATTAAGATTGCTGGTGCTTGTCAACACAGTCACATAATGTCACACATTATATCAGGTAGTTTAAGATAAACTAAGGGGACGTGAATGAAATCCTGAGATCAGAATCATAGTGAGTAGAGTAGTCGGAGTATAGTATAGGATAGGATAGTATAGTATAGTATAGTATAGTATAGTATAGTATAGTATAGTATAGTATAGTATAGTATAGTATAGTATAGTAGGTGAAAGAAAGGTTTTATTATCTTGCTTAAAATATATGCGGAATTTATTTTCCTGGATAAGTACATTATTTAGTTTTTAGCTTTTAACGACTATTATGACGAATGCTAAGAATGATAAGTACGTTTCTTGATAGATAAGGAACCTCCAACCGTTCTGTACTGCCCAACTAATACGTATGTCGTCATCACCTCAACGAGCAAAATGGTGGTTTGGCCCAAGGCGCAGTTTAAAGATAATGTAGGCGTAGTATCAGTGTCAACCAACCGAAAGTTTGGCATTCTGAATGGTGGTACTTTCCCGATATTATTTACAGCAAAGGATGGCGCTGGGAACACAAAAACATGCAAATTCATCGTTATTGTCAGAAGTATATAATTTTTATTATTTATATATTATATATTATTTATTATTATTTATATAATTTTTATATAATGATATATATATGAAGATTATATTAACTATATATTTTGTATTTATTCATAATTGTCGGAGTAGATGTTACTGCTTCCGTTGCTGTTGTTCTTTGTTGATGTCACAGGATGAAAAGGGAAATTTAAGCTGGATTTAAATCTATAAAATTTGCATAAATCTATTCACCAAGTTTAAGCGATCTTTACATCACGCTTAAATTTGTACAAAATATTTCAACAAGCTCTTAATAAAGTAGATTAAATATTGACAAAATTTATACAAAATTTTAGACAGGCTGAAAAGTGACTTAAAGTGCCACTAAACTCAAAATTTTTTATTGTCTTATTTGGAAGAATTTTTAAAATGATAAAGTAACTTCTTTTGAGGATTTTCGTTTCTTCGCTTTCTTTTCGAGATATATCAGTTTGTTTGATATGCAAATTTGATATGTGTGACGTATATTCCGTACATTTGCATATCAAACAAACTGATATATCTCAAAAAGAAAGCGAAGAAACGAAAATCTTCAAAAGAAGTTACTTTATCATTTTAAAAGTTCTTCCAAATCAGACAATAAATTTTTTTTGAGTTTAGTGGCAGTTTAAACTCGATTATCAGATTTAAAGAACCATTAGACTTCATTAAGACATCATTAAGACAGTTTAAAACTGTCTTTTCTTCTTGTGTGTTTTGCTGTTGTTTGGTGTTGTTGATGTTTATGCATTGTTGTTTACATTATAATCATTATCATCAATATCCAAGGCCAAATATATATAAAGACGAGCCTTTTCTGCTAACAGCTGTTGATAAGTGGGACTGCATATTTGTATGAAACCTTGCAGGTTCGCCCTTGGCCCGCCGCTTGCAAGTACTTTTATAAGAAGGCGGTTTGATATTTTACCACGTATAGTGATGATAATGTGGTTTTATATTTAACACTTCCTTTACCCTTATCGTTTCCTAGAAAAAGATTGCTCCATCGATGATTTTACTGTTGGTTCTGGCATTAAAAAGATGTGTTCAAATACTCCCGGATTTGGTGCTTACTGCAGCGTAGCCTGTGATGCTGGAAAGATTTTCCTCAAACAGCCAGCATCTTGGTATACTTGTGTAAATGATGGTATTTGGAAACCCCGGGACAAGCTTCCAGTTTCAGATTGCGTAGGTAAATTTAAAGTTGACCATACCAAGTAATAGACGATATGTGGACGATCGTCATGACAACCTTATATCCTCAGAAAAATATTTCTGAGTCCCGGAACAGAATCGAACCTAGTGTAACCTTCTGATTGCCGGTGAGACGCTCTAATAATTGAGCTACCAAAAGCGAAGGATACAATGAATGGTTCGATTAATATATATGTACTGCCTATGCGGCAGTCACTATATATCTGTAATGCTTGGATGTGTTAATTATTATATACACTGCAAAGCTCTCCCACATTTACAACAGTGGTGTATATAATATTAACATGACCAAGTAATCATGAATCTGCTTTTGTACTTAATATTCAGAGTGATCGTGAAAGATTGCAAAGACATTGACTGATTGAATACGATTTGTTTATTTGAGAACGTGGTAGCTTGGAACATATGCATGTATTACATTTCTGAATGTGCATGCTCCTCACGCCGATAAACTCGGAATATTTCGTGAAGTGCAATGGTTAGAGCATCTCATGTAAATCTTAGGTAGTTTCAATGTAAACGTTGCTCAAAAACCTTTCTTGATCGTTGGGTCATATTTTTACAAAACCTAAGGATCGTATTGTGAAGAAACAGAGGAAAGACGCTATTTATTCCATTCCGTGCAATGACTGTGGTCAGGAATACATCGGTCAGACTAAACGTCAGATTCGTACGCAAAAAGGCTGTTTTTATTTCAAAAAAGGAAAATTCTGCTTCGTCGGAGCACGCGTGCGTAACCTACCATGAGATTGCGTGGGAAAATTCCAAAATTATTACCATTATCCGCGGTACCATCAGATTGAAACGTGATGATGGTGGTTTATTACCAGAAGCTTATTTGCATCTTGTTAATAGATAACGTCATCGTCGGTTCTATGAGGGTATAACTAGGGATCCTAACTTTACAACGATCGCCCTGATGAAGACACTAAATTGGAGTGCCGAAACGTTTGGTCATAATTCATAAATTATAATTCATAATTCATAAATTTATTTAACGTGGTCAATACACTTAGCTATAAATGGCACAATTCACGCAGAATAGACAAACACATTTGACGAGAATGCACCAGCTAATTTACAGGTACGCCACAAATAATAATAAATTAAATTATTACAAAGAAAATCTGAAGTTATAGCTAAAAATATAAAATTACAATAGAATGGAAAATATTTACAGTTATGAATATAATTAGTAACCCTAATCTAATAATAAATTAAGCTATATACATGTAAAACTACGGTACATTTTAATGATTAACAATCAATATCAATATAATGTAGGATTCTTCTAAAAGCTGTATAGCTAGCAGAAGATCTTACATCATCAGACAGACTGTTCCAAAGTTTTGGAGCATAGTATCGCCATGATCTAAGACCATATTTGGTGGAATTAACCTTAGGTATTTTAAGAATGTCTTTACCTCTCAGGTCGTACGGTGAGTTCCTAGATTGTATTAAATCCCGTATGCTGGCTGGGTTAGGACCATTAAAAGTTTTAAAAATTGTACATAGAATTTTGTGTGCCCGTTCCTCAACCAATGTTGATTTACCTAACTTTTTTAGCAGATCTCTGTAAGGAGTGCTTTTCTCTTTAAAAACAAAGCGGATTGCCCTTTCATTAACTTTTTCAAGTTTAGTCACAGAACTTTTACTGCAAAAATGCCATGACTCGGCACAATAATTGAAGTGTGGAACAATAAATGACATATAAATTGCTTTTCGTACATCATATAGGTAGCATGTTCCTGATTCGCTTCAGCACGGCAATCTGTTGGGTCACTTTCCTACATACTTTAGCAGCAGGCTTATCGAATTGGACAGTAACGTTTAAAGTTACGTTCAAAAAACTTTTTAAAGCCAGAGTAGCGTCAAACTATGTTTGATTTATCACCTGGTTGCGTTGGGAAATGATTTGTTGATTCCATGTATAGCTTAGTAACTCACCTGTGTGTCATTCATGTGAGTTTGTTCCGCCTATACATTTACAAAATAATTGGTAAAGTTGATTGAATTTTTCTGTACAATTCTTGTTTGTTTTAGGTTACTCCGTGTTTAAAGAACAATGCCCTACAGGAACTGTGGAATTAGTTCAAAGCTCTGGTCAAAAAGTCTGTGGTGCGTATTTTTTAAACTAACTAATTTTGAAAAGATGAAATTTTGCTAAACATGTCCCTCGATTTTGGTAAACGAGGCAATCAAGCAACAATGTTTGTTACATGTGTGTACAGTCATACCAGAGCGTTGTGTTTTTGTAGTTTATAATTTCTTGAATTTTTCATCGAATTTTTCATTTCTTTCAGCTAATTGTCCTTCTGGAACGCATTATAACAGTGGAAAATGTGTAGAATGTCCAATAGGTTTTTATCAAGATCAGGAAAAGCAATTATCATGTTTAAAATGCCCAGCCGGTAAAGGAACCGAAAATCCTGGTGGCAAGCAATGTAAAAGTAAGTTCGCCATTATTCTGTTTTTCCTAAACTGCAGTTTGTGTCATTTATAACGTGATGGCCAGCTACTGTTTTTAGAATAAATATGAAAGCTGTTAAGTTCTCAAAAGAACTGGATATAATTAAAAAAAACATCATTTGAATATGTCGAAAAATACTTAAAGTGCTTATGAAACGAAAACTCTGTTTTTATGACTCACTTTGGTACTTCGTGATGCACTGAATATTATGGTGCTATCGGTTTTTCAATCACGGTACGGGAACGTGCTTTTATCGACGTTCAATCATCGCTATTTTAATAGAAAAAATTTCAGGAGTCTGGGACCGAAGCAGCAGTCTAGTGACGTCACACGTTAGAGTCGTCGATAATATCGATATGTTTTTTGTGGCCTTTGAATGCTGAGGCTTAGCTATGGAAATATTACTGCTGTTTGAGTTAGAGTGAATTACTTCCTCCTCTGAAAGCGAGATCAATAATGATTTTTTCATCTCTAGAATCTATATACCGACTCTATAACGTGTGACGTCAAAGAGGTGATTTGACCGCGCGATGAGGTGGAAATAATTGGTGTAAAAATTACATTCACATAAAAAATAAAGCACTCTTCTTTGTCATGATTAAAAAACCGATACCACCATAACATTCAGCGCATCGTGAAATACCAAAATGGGTCATAAAAACAGAGGTGAATTTTTCGTTTCATAGGCCCTTTAAGTAAGAGTACGTTCCATAGAGGACGTTTCGCACAATGTGTCCTTTTTCAGGTCAGATGGAGAATGAAGAAAGACACATCGTCCGAAACGTCGTCTATTGAACTGTTCTCTTATTTCTCTATTTTATATTATATCCAGCTACGCTTTTTAGCCATGTTTTTCTAAATTTATATTTTCGACAAAACATTGCATCATGACTAAATTGAAAATAAATACTTTACCTGCGCTGTGAGGTTCAAAGCAAACACTTGATCCATAACTGCACGAGTCAACTTTTCAATTTAGTTCTGATTAAGGGAGCATTCATTCTTTATGGCAGGGATTGGTACCGAAGAGAAACAAGTTGAATACAAAAAAAAGGTTTTACTCAACCTTTCAAACACTGAATTTTTCTTTTACCCAAACATCACTAGATGATGTAACCATGCATATATGTATATACACGCTTTGCCTACTATATCGTCCTTGCTCTTATCATAACCTTTAGATATTTATCTGATATTTATAGTAATGATATAAAACAAGCGTTCACTGATATAAGTTTTTATTGGTACGAGCTTTCGGCTGTCAGACTACAGCCTTCAACGGGTTAAGAAAAATATGGAAATCTACACCTATATATATACAAGCAGAAAAATATTAAAGGGAATGACAGGATGTGACATAAAATATAAGGATAATGTGTTATTGTTTCTTTAATAGAATAGCAATATAGCATATTGTCCTGGAAGAGGCTTCGAGTTGTTGTCAGCTTCTTTCGTTAATCCGGTGTGCCAAGATTCTGAAGTCTTACGTGTTCGATAATTGCCTCTATCAATAATCCGCCCGTTTTCGAAATCAATGACAGGATCGTTATTCCAAGCGTGGTTGATGATATTTGATCCCTTTTGTCCCAACTTTACATTCCTTATATGCTCCTTCTTTCGAGTTCGAAAACATCTTCCTGTCTCACCAATATATAACTCCATTCACAATCTTTACATGGTATTTTGTAAACGACATCTAGTTGTTCCTCAAAGGGTGGTCTGTATTTGGGAGAAGGGAATTCTTGTTGTAGTGTCTTTAGTGGTTTGTTAGTAACCCTAATGTCATATTTGCGTAAATGTCGCGTCAAAGTCTTAGTTAGTCCGTTGATGTAAGGAAGAACTGCGTAGCCGTTGTGTTGTTTTTCCGATTCAACTAAATTAAAAAAGCGTGCCCACTAATTCGGTGTCATATCATGCGTTAGTTTGTGCGTTATGTCTAGATGTCGTTTACAAAATACCATGTAAAGAATGTGAATGGAGTTACATTGGTGAGACAGGAAGATGTTTTCGAACTCGAAAGAAGGAGCATATAAGAAATGTAAAATTGGGACAAAAGGGATCAAATATCGCCAACCATGCTTGGAATAACGATCATGTCATTGATTTCGAAAACGGACGGATTATTGATAGAGGCAATTACCGAACACGTAAGACTTTAGAATCTTGGCACACCGGATTAACGAAAGAAGCCGACAACAACTCGAAGCCTCTTCCAGGACAATATGCTATTCTATTAAAGAAACAATAATACATTATCCTTATATTTTATGTCACATCCTGTCATTCCCTTTAATATTTTTCTACTTGTATATATATAGGTGTAGATTTCCATATTTTTCTTAACCCGTTGAAGGCTTTCATTCATTCATTCATATTTTATTTGATTAGGCAGGTTAAAAGGTCCGTCAACTAGATAGCTGATGTGGACCTGCCATTTAGCTATAGTGTAAAATTTACAATAGTTATATCCTAATTATAAAATCCATAATTAAAATTTGTATCTAAAAGTATATAAAATCATTTTTTTTGTTGTTATTAACAGCTGCTTCTTTCAAGAAGCTTATTTTGTTAAGACTTTCTACATCTTTCCTAAGTTTTAATTTAAAAGTATCTTTGTTTGTTGTTGTTTTAACATCTTCACTTAGCTGGTTCCATGCTATAGGACCTCTATATCGCAAAGAGGTTCGTCCTTTTTCGGTTTTACACCTAACAACATCAAAATTTTGGTTCCTTCTCCCTGTTCTTCCGATCCGTTTGGTGAAAAGTTCTTGCAGTTCTTGTGGAGCTTTCATATAATATATGTCGTGCATTAGAGTTAGGATTCGTCTTTTATAAATAATGTTTAGTGGTTTCCATTTAACCTTTTGTAAAATTTGTTCATCTGTAAGTCCTTCTTGCGTAATATTAAATATCATCTTTGCTGCTCTTACATGGTAATGTTCCAAGTCATTTAACAGCGAAGGGGAGCATGTTCCCCAGACTAATATGCCATATGACACGTTTGATATGATTGATTTGTAGTATATTTCCTCCAACACATGCCTTGGTAGATATTTCATTCTTCTTAATTGTGACAATTTTGCACTAAAAGATTTAGCCACCTTTCTGAGCTGTTCATTCCACGTAAGTTTATTGTCTATTTTAAACACCGAGCGATTGCGTGGTTGATACAACTTTTATTTGGATTTCTCCAAATCGTATAGGTAGTATTGGCCCAGTGAATGGTCGTTGTTTTATTATCATAGCTTCTGTTTTATCTAAATTTACCGTCACCTTGTTATTGCTACACCATTGCTGTATTTCACTTGCTATCTTATTTAATTTCCCTATGGTTGCGTCAATGTTGTCCGCAATAACATAAGCAGTAGTGTCGTCAGCGAACATATACAACCATCCTTCAGTGATATTGTCTGGTAGGTCGTCGACATATATTTTGAATAGTCGCGGTCCTAGTAGAGATCCTTGTGGTACTCCATATTTCACAGTTTGTATTTCTGAATGTATACCATTTAGTTCTGTGTACTGCTGTCTGTTGTGTAGATAGTCTGTTAACCATTCATGCAGTTCCCCAGCCAAGCCCTTGCCCTGTACTTTGTTCAATAATATAGTGTGGTCTACGCAGTCAAATGCTTTTTTAAAGTCTATAAACAATACCCCAACTGTTTTACCATTGTCAATTTCTATTTTCCAATGTTCTGTTAGATTTAACAGTAATAATTCTGAGGATCTGCCCTTTTTATAGCCCCACTGCTTGTCATTAGATAGGTTGTGTTGTACGATATGTTCGTCTATTTGTTTGGAAACATGACCTTCTAACATTTTGCTTGGTAAGCACAGCATAGTCAAGGGTCTATAATTTGAGCGCTGCGTTGAATTCCCTTTTTTATATACAGCCTTTAATTTTCCTTTTTTCCACTTTTGCGGTACTTGTTGTGTTTCTTTACTCTTACTTACTTAGTACATTGTACATACTGTCTGCCAATGCCTCACCGGCAATACTAAAGTCTTTCGGTTTATCAATAAAACTTATATCAGTGAACGCTTGTTTTACCGATATCATTATGTTTAAACCTGATATCGACTCGTATATTTTTTCTGATATTTATTATAGTGTTAGATATTGGTTCATATAGTATGAGATAATTACAATATTCTAAGGAAGTTAAACTGTTAAAGTTTCTTACTGTTTACAAACATGAAAATACCTGTATGTCTATCTAAAATATTATTTAACAAGAGGTTTTACCTGACAAATGTCTTTGAACAAGCAATCTCTGTTTTATATTGAGTATCACTATTATTATAACTATAAACATTAAACACTGATTTATATTATTTTATTTATTTTGTTTTAAAATTTGTTATCCGATATTTATAATGCAACAAAAAATCTTACCCAACCTTTTACCGCCAAAAATTTGGCTTACCCAACCCATTTCTCTTCAGTAGCAACCCCAGCTATAAATAATGAACGCTCCCTAACCATGATGCACTTTTTTGTCGAAAACGTCTTTTGAATTTGAATGTACAAAATTAACTTAATGAAATTCAAGGTTGAATTCCGAGTGAAAAGTTTGGTAAACGCTGTGATAACGTTTATATCATAGGACTCTGTACTCGTGGAACATATTCTGTAACTGGTTTACCTGGTGGAATCCACGGTTGCACTTTGTGCTCTGTTGCTACCTATCAACCAGACTTTGGAATGAAGTCGTGCATAAACTGTCCAAATGACACTTCTACATTATCAGCAGGGAAAATATCGAAGGACGACTGTGGACGTAAGTCTCTTTAAAATGTTGTCGTTAAAAATAGATACACAGTCCGTACATATATCTACTGGAATATCACTTGTAGCCTGAAAATTGACTTGTGGCAGGTACAAGTGAAATTTGCAAACGCATAAAAAATGTTGAATTGCTCAATGTAGTTCCAATGCGAGATTTTGATACTTATCATTATATCAACATTATTTTAGTATAATAATGTTTATTTTTATAAACTCTAATAGATATAAAGATTTTCAGATGACATCATGACGTGTATCATGACGAGTGAGACCACCGTCATAACGTGTATCATGACGAGTGAGACCACCGTTATAACGTGTGTCATGACGCGTGAGACCACCGTCATAACGTGTCTCGTGACGAGTGAGACCACCGTCACAACGTATCTCGTGACGAGTGAGACCACCATCACAACGTGTCTCGTGACGAGTGAGACCACCGTCATAACGTGTGTGGTGACGAGTGAGACCACCGTCATAACGTGTGTGGTGACGAGTGAGACCACCGTCATAACGTTTCTTGACGAGTGAGACCACCGTCATAACGCGTCTCGTGACGGATAAGACCACCGTCATAACGTGTCTCGTGACGAGTGAGACCACCGTCATAACGTGCCTCGTGACGAGTGAGACCACCGTCATAACGTGTCTCGTGACGGGTAAGATAACTGTTATAACGTGATGAGTGAGAAGACCACCGTCATAACGTGTCTCTTGACGAGTGAGACCAACGTCACCTCGTGACGAGTGAGACCACCGTCATAACGTGTCTCGTGACGGGTGAGACAACTGTTATAATGTGATGAGTGAGACCACCGTCATGACGTGTCTCGTGACGAGTGAGACCACCGTCATAACGTGTCTCGTGACGAGTGAGACCACCGTCATAACGTGTCTCTTGACGAGCGAGACCACCGTCATAACGTGTCTGGTGACGAGTGAGACCACCGTCGTAACGTGTCTCGTGACGGGTGAGACAACTGTTATAACGTGTCTCGTGACGAGTGAGACCACCGTCATAACGTGTCTCGTGACGAGTGAGACCACCGTCATAACGTGTCTCGTGACGAGTGAGACCACCGTCATAACGTATCTCGTGACGGGTGAGACAACTGTTATAACGTGTCTGGTGACGAATGAGACCACCGTCATAATGTGTCTTGTGACGAGTGAGACCACTGTTATAACGTGTCTCGTGACGAGTCAAACCACCGTCACAACGTGTCTCGTGACGTGTGAGACCACCGTCACAACGTGTCTCGTGACGTGTGAGACCACTGTTATAACGTGTCTCGTAACGTGTTTTGTGTGACCACCGTCACAACGTGACGTGTGAGACCAACGTCACAACGTGTCTCGTGACGGCAGAGACCACCGTCATAACGTGTCTCATGACGGCAGAGACCACCGTCATAACGTGTCTCTTGATGAGTGAGACCACCGTCATAACGTGTCTCGTGATGAGTGAGACCACCATCATAATGTGTCTTGTGACGAGTGAGACCACCGTCATAACGTGTCTCGTGATGAGTGAGACCACCGTCATAACGTGTCTGTGACGAGTGAGACCACCATCATAATGTGTCTTGTGACGAGTGAGACCACCGTCATAACGTGTCTCTTGATGAGTGAGACCACCGTCATAACGTGTCTCGTGATGAGTGAGACCACCGTCATAACGTGTCTGGTGACGAGTGAGACCACCATCATAATGTGTCTTGTGACGAGTGACACCACCGTCATAACGTGTCTCTTGATGAGTGAGACCACCGTCATAACGTGTCTCTTGATGAGTGAGACCACCGTCATAACGTGTCTCTTGATGAGTGAGACCACCGTCATAACGTGTCTCGTGATGAGTGAGACCACCGTCATAACGTGTCTGGTGACGAGTGAGACCACCGTCATAATGTGTCTTGTGACGAGTGACACCACTGTTATAACGTGTCTCGTAACGTGTTTCGTGTGACCAACGTCACAACGTGTCTCGTGACGGCAAAGACCACCGTCATAACGTGTCTCGTGACGAGTGAGACCACCGTCATAACGTGTCTCTTGACGAGTGAGACCACCGTCATAACGTGTCTCGTGACGAGTGAGACCACCGTCATAACGTGTCTCTTGATGAGTGAGACCACCGTCATAACGTGTCTCGTGACGAGTGAGACCACCGTCATAACGTGTTTCTTGACGAGTGAGACAACTGTTATAACGTGATGAGTGAGACCACCGTCATAACGTGTCTCGTGACGAGTGAGACCACCGTCATAACGTGTTTCTTGACGAGTGAGACAACTGTTATAACGTGATGAGTGAGACCACCGTCATAACGTGTCTCGTGATGAGTGAGATCACCGTCATAACGTGTCTCGTGACGGGTGAGACAACTGTTATAACGTGTCTGGTGACGAATGAGACCACCGTCATAATGTGTCTTGTGACGAATGAGACCACTGTTATAACGTGTCTCGTAACGTGTTTCGTGTGACCACCGTCACAACGTGTCTCGTGACGGCAGAGACCACCGTCATAACATGTCTCGTGACGGCAGAGACCACCGTCACAACGTGACGTGTGAGATCATCGTCATAACGTGTTTCGTGGCGGCAGAGACCATGCACCGTCATAACATGACGTGTGAGACCACCGTCATAACGTGTTTCGTGACGGCAGAGACCACCGTCATAACGTGACGTGTGAGACCACCGTCATAACGTGTCTAGTGACGGCAGAGACCACCGTCGGTCCGTCACAACGTGACGTGTGAGACCATCGTCATAACGTGTTTCGTGACGGCAGAGACCACCGTCGGTCCGTCACAACGTGACGTGTGAGACCATCGTCATAACGTGTTTCGTGACGGCAGAGACCACCGTCATAACGTGATGTGTGAGACCATCGTCATAACGTGTTTCGTGACGGCAGAGACTACCGTCATAACGTGACGTGTGAGACCATCGTCATAACGTGTTTCGTGACGGCAGAGACCACCGTCATAACGTGACGTGTGAGACCATCGTCATAACGTGTTTCGTGACGGCAGAGACCACCGTCATAACGTGACGTGTGAGACCATCGTCCTAACGTGTTTCGTGACGGCAGAGACCACCGTCATAACGTGACGTGTGAGACCATCGTCATAACGTGTTTCGTGACAGCAGAGACCACCGTCACAACGTGACGTGTGAGACCATCGTCATAACGTGTCTCGTGACGGCAGAGACCACCGTCATAACGTGACGTGTGAGACCATCGTCATAACGTGTTTCGTGACGGCAGAGACCACCGTCACAACGTGACGTGTGAGACCATCGTCATCACGTGTCTCGTGAAGAGTCAGACTACCATCAACGTGTCACGTGAACGTGACATTCAAAAAAGATGTTCAGAAATTATATCGATTACACAACCTTAATACAGGGTTAAAATAGATACTATTTAATGCTATATCCTTCTTATTTCAAAGGTGCTGGAGTAGTCACTGTACAACCGTCCAGTAAAGTTACCATAGTAGAAAACAACGACGTCTCGTTTTCATGCAAAAGTACTGCGTTACCTTCGATGACTATCCAGTGGAAGAAAACAGACCCTTTACCAGGTGATTAGAACATAATATTCGCGCCATAACTCATAAGATAACTCGAAGTTAGTTAAAATATAACATAACTCGAAGTTAGTTAAAAACTCGGCTATCGCCTCGTTTTTCAACACACTTCTCGGTGTTTTCATATCAGATAATAAACGCCTTCTCGTGTATTACATCAAAACCCAAATCTGATTTTTAAAAATTGGTTTCATGTGTACTTTAATAGATCTCTTTCATAATGGCGGCCGATTTAAATATTCCTTTATGTGCATCTAAATTAGCCTTTATGGCCTCGTTTCAAAAGAATGTTCGCTTCCTAACGAGGTTGTGAATGCTAATTTAATATATGCAAATAAAATAATATTTAAAATGGCAGCCATTATGGAAGAGGTCTATAATATTAATGGTAAAAATACAGGAAATTTATATTACACTGAATAACCAAACGAGGCTCGAAAGAAAGTGTTTTAGTGCTTTTCCAAAGTATTTCCATTTTGCCATTATGTATTTCCTTTTTCTTTATTGTGTTTATGCTCTCAGTCAATCAAAATCCCCTCGAAAGCGAGGGTGATAATCTCGCCGCGGCAGGAGTTCATTTCTCACGAAAAATTTGTAAAGGCTAATTTGCATGCATATAAAAGAATATTTAGACTGGCCGCCATTATGAAAGAGGTCTATACTTTATAAGCATTTGTCCTCCACCACGGTATATACGTGCAAGGGGTCTAGACCTCGATTGAGTATGTATGGAGAGGTTACGGTATAAGGGTTACCTTCAGCAGAGTCTCTGCAGAGATCCCACCCGCACGGGAGCTCATACTTTTTAAATATATTTGATTTGATTTTATTTATTAACTTTGCTGCCTTCAAAAAGTATACATACATCTATATATAACTAGATACAAATGAATAAATAATTAATTAAAGCAACTGCAGGTGGCCAAACAGGGCATTGCCCCCAATTGAACATGACTACCAATGTAAAACCTATTTAAGTTATATAAGACCTAATTATTACTACAGATTTAAGAATCAATAAAATAATATACAAACTATTTATGTGGAAGTTGGTAAACATTAAGTTCTCTACGAAATTTCTGATAAAGTTTTGACTTAAAAAGACTAAGACTACAAATTGTTTTAAGTTCACTGCATTCCAATGAGTTCCACTTTGTTATAACTCGAGGAAAATAAGAGTTTTTAAAATATTGAGTTCTACATTTAAAATCATTAAAATTATTCACATCATAAGATGTAATGTTATATTTAGGAGCTGGTCGATTCTGTACATAATCTAATAATTGAATGTCCAAAAGACCTGCTCTACATTTAAAAAAGAACAACAAATCTTTCATGTTTCGCCGGACATCAAGTGGTAGAAGGTTGAGATTAATCAATCGTTCTTTATATAATCAATGTCAGCAGGGTAATTCAAAATGAACTTTGAAGCTCTACGTGTACTCCTTCCAACATAAGTTGATATTTTACTTCTGAAGGAGACCACAGATCTGATGAAAATTCCAACTGTGGCCTGACCAATGTGAGGTAGAGGAGCTTCCTGATAGATTGGTCTTCAACATCTTTACACGTTCGTTTAATAAGTCCAAGTGTTGGATTTGCTTTTGCTGTAATCTTTGAAATATGCGTTCCCCAACTAACATCCGCACTCACAGTTATTCCTAGATCTTTGGTGGTTTTAACACATTCAAGGGATTCATGTCCCATTGTACCCATTGGTTAATGACATCAACAGAGTGTGTTTTGTCCAGTGCTGTTAGAATCTTATGGTAAACTTATATAAATATACGCAAGCTATTTATACACCACAAACACAATACTTTCTATGCATGTGGGTCAAAAAGGTAAAAAATCACCGTGTTTAGAAATGTAGGAAATAATTCACCAAATTGGCTTAAATTTTTATATGTGTGTTCTTTAGCCGACTTACAACGATGATGAAAAAATCAGGCGAAAATATAAAATTGATCGATGCGAAAAAATATCGGTCATTATATATTAACTCTTTCCTGACTGGGAAGTCGTCAATCGAAAAACACGGCACACGGTAACGCAAGATTAAAAATAGAAATTCGACAAGCGCCAGGAACATGAGATCCACTCACCCGCCAAGTTTGATTTGATTTCATAAACAACTCTGCGATTGGTGGCATTTTGAGTTTTCAAGATGCTACGCAGGCGTGCAAGATGGCCTTTTCTAGAAAAATGTAAATTTTTCAACCTGATTTATGATAATTAATGCTAATTTATATTAACATAATGTGATTTATTCGGGAAATTTAAAAGCACAGGTAAAAGCCGGTTTATTGGGCTTTCAGAAAATGTATACTGTAGCTTTCGCAACAGTTATGGTTATTTCAAGGGATAGCAATAGAGCAAAGAGGTGGTTCAAAAGGATGTTTTTCAGCCTGTCAGGAAAGAGTTAATACCTTCCCGTTAATGTTGTCCTGAATTTTTGGTTTGTTAATTACCACAATTTGATTTGACATTTTTTAAAATTTATTTATTAGATGCTTTTGGAGGTAAAGTGACCCAGACAGATATCATAGAAAATGGTCGATTTGTTGGAAAGAAATATAAGATAACCAAACCTACCTTTCATGATACAGGAAACTACACGTGTAAAACTGTGAATCAGTTTGGACTTGCAGAGGCTTCTTTATACCTTGATGTGTTGAAAGATTTCCAAAAATAGTGATTTACTCCGTCAAAAAATATTGTATGTGATAACAACGTAAGACGTATTATTGTAATCTGGTTGAATAAATAGAAAGGGCAGAATCTTGAAAATGTTTTTATCTGGAGCCAATAGATGGTTTTTACGTGACGTCATCAGCACCATATTGGCATACTCCATACTACATTTTTAATTATATGTATAGTCATGCAGGTTAACATACATATATACATATACATATATAGCAAAGTGAAAAGGTGGTACTCCACTTTACTTTTCCACTTTTCCACTTCACTTTACTTACTTTTTTTATATATACATATACATACATATACATATAATTAGGTAACTGCAACTGGTAACTTCATTTATATCAGTATCATTGATAGTAATTTCACACTTGGGTTGTCTTGATAATTTTTGATGGGATCCGTACAACACAAATTCAGTTTTACCTTTCTTCAAGTTCAATTCAAGATTGTTATCTCTTATCCAGTTTGCTACTATAGACCAACTATCTTGAATTATCCTACAGTAGTATCTTTATCAGCGTAAATCAGTACAGTGTCATCTGCATACATAAGAATCTGGCATTTACTTAAGACAGTAGGCATGTCATTCACTAATATAATAAAAAGAAGTGGTCCCAAAATGGATCCCTGTGGAACTCCATGTTACCTGTTGAGGTTCAGATATGTAACCATCGTACATTACATACTCCAATTCACTATCAAGGTTGCCATAACATTTTAGTTTTTGCAATAAACATGCATGATGTACTGTATCAAAAGCCTTTCGAAGGTCCATACTCGGAAAAAAGAAGCCACAGAGTTGCCTGCGGAGGAGGCTAGTCACACCTACGCTACAGTAAACTACAATCAACCATGGAACTCCGAGGCTAACTCCCATATATATATCAAAGCTCCAGCGAGTTTTTCCTTCATATCAAATGTACACATATGCAGTTCAGTATGATAGTAGGATTTAAGAAATAGGATAGGAACTATATAGAGAGTATAGTTGTGATACTCAACAACAAAGCTCGACACGCAGTTACGACGGATTTACTAAACCATTGACGACACTTTAAAGGAAACCTTAGCATCACATATATTTCAGCAGCTAACAACGCAAGAGAAAGATGTGAGAAAACTTCAATAAACATGTACAATGCTGCACGTAGCTGCAAAGGTACACGTAGCTGCTGTTGAATATAATTGCTTGCCAACCACCAAGTTTGCTAAATACAGTGCAAATAAAAAAACACCAACCAAGAAATCGCAAATTGTTAAATTAAGCAGGCTAGCCAATGTCTTCTCCCAAAACAGTTTATTTTTCAAAGTAGCGACTATGATGAGCAAATTTCCAAAGATTGCCATTGTTGCTGCCGGCCCTCACTGTCCAGACCTCTTCGCGGAACTATGTGAAGCGAACATAGACTCGGCACAGTCCCCCGCGTCTATCCCTACCCGGCCGGAACAACTCGGTGCAGGGCACAGTCGTTCACTGCTCCTGTGTCAGTCCAGATGCAGCATTTCACTTCTGATAAGAACTCCTAGTAGTAATTATAGCCAAGAGACAGCCTCTGATATAAAGATGGATTTGTGACGTCTCACGCTGTTCTTCCCTGAGAATAGTCCCATTCATGTATTGATATGGAGAGTTGGAAGGACCGCTTTGCATTTCTGCTACTGGCACACAACGTTAGATCCGTAGTTCTACACGAGATTACGTTTTTAGGTACTATATAGTTCAAAGCTGCAACGTTAACAGCTAGTAGACATTTTATCCTCGTATACGATGACACTATACATAAATACATATTTAATAGTCGTTCCCCTCAACAACAATTTACAACGTTTAAAATGTAATAGACTATTAAAGTGCCCCTAACCTCAAAATTTTTTATTGTCTTATTTGGAAGAACTTTTAAAATGATAAAGTAAGTTCTTTTGAAGATTTTCACTTCTTCGCTTTCTTTTTGAGATATATCAGTTTGTTTGATATGCAAATATCTGGACATACATGCATAATGGTTATCAGAGAATGTTATATATCTTTGCGTTCATGAAATAAAAACACTGAAGTGTGAATAACACGTGTGTGCGTTTCTCCCACAACACCAAACTTCTTGATTTTAAAGGATTTCGTTCGAGAATGAAAGAGATATACACATTTCTCCAATAAGTCATTATGCATGTGTGACGAAATTCCAGGCATTTGCATGTCAAACAAACTGATATATCTCAAAAAGAAAGCAAAGAAACGAAAATCTTCAAAAGAAGTTACTTTATCATTTTAAAAGTTCTTCCAAACAAGACAATAAAACATTTTGAGGTTATGGGCACTTTAATAAGCTAATGGAACCTAAGTTCTAAGCTGACTACATTAGCATAAAGCCTCTTATCTAGTTATCGCACATGAGAACTTACTCGCAGCTCACTGAGAGTGGGTCAGCATTAGATCCCATCCTTCTCCGCTCCAAAATTAATAGAGGCCTGAGACAAGCTTACGTAATTAGCTTCTGCATGCTTTAGGAGGGGATGGTATATTAGTTAAAATATAACTGAACTTCTTGCCTAAATGCCATAAATGGGAGTTGCCGAATTGGTGCACACAATAATGTAAGGATCAAACAGAATTTAACACCACTCGAAGATATTAACTTTTGTGAAACAATGTTGATGTTATTTCAGCTGGTAATAACGATTATGGTATTACTAATATTGGTACGAATATTTTACCTCAGTGATTTTTGTCATGTTATAATGTGTATGTTCCACTGTTGTTGAGAATGGCAAATGATGTCGAAGAAAATACTGGACATTATATGTCTTCTAGCCCGTGTGTAACTAGCCTGTAATTCAGGCTGTACACGGGCTAAAATGTTCTCTATTTTCCCCAAAACTACCGCCAAATGCCAAGTTTCCAATCTGTCCTTTTCAGGCAGCACTTCCTTGCGATAGTAATTTCTAGTATTATACATTCTCTACTCTATCTCAATTTTGGTTGGCATACAGCTAATTCATGACATCAGCTTGATGTGACGTCATGAATGTTCCAATATTATGGTTCAGAAAGTGTAGCTATGAAATAATTGTTCCAATATCTTGTTGCTAGCTTGTTGTTGCCAGCTTGTTTACGGCGAAAGAAAATGGGAAAATGGCGGGTTCTTCGCAAAGATTCGCCATCGCATTTCTTCAGCACAATAAAATAATTATTGGATTCGGTTTTCGCATGATATCGAGAATTATCAAGGCCTCGGTTTGTGTTATCCGCCTCAGCCTTCGGCAGATAACACAAATCTCGGTCTTGATAATTCTCGATATCATGCTTTACCTCATCCAATAATTGTTAAATATTGACCAACTCGCGGTGAGTTGCGATCACGTCGCTGGGCAGAAAAGGCTTAATATATGCAAAAATCGTCAATAATGTAACACCTTGTGATTAGACATGTGTAAGACCTTGTGATTCTTTTGAATAATTTATCATTTTTGTGGCCTTAGGCAGTAGCCAACTATATCAACGTGTTTATTGATTGTCATCTTGAACGTTTTACTTTTTCCGGGATTTGCCGCTGGACAAAAGGAATGCGGATTGTTATCGAAATTTTCGGCCGTTCGACATTGCAAATTCGTTGAATAATCGGGAAATACTCGCGGGGCATAAAATCGAAGCATAATTGTTCCTCGTCGCTGGAGTGCTTTTAAAGTCTAAAGAGATTCTCACAAAAGTTCGAAAAATCTTGTCATCAGTACCGATAACTTCTAATAAGTATGCCGTCAGTTTCAGGCTGCTCATACACGCATCGTATGCCTATTTTGTAAGTAGTACAAGGTAGTATATATACAGCTGATTCGAACTTTAGTCATTGCCAGAAATTGACGACAAAATGGTCGCCACTTGATCTTTAGAAAATGGTGTTCCATTTTACAGTGAGTTACAGAGCGAAAATATTAAATTGAAGATTCTGCTTATTGAGCAGCTCGTTTACCATTTGCTGACCTCTTAATATATGCAACATACAAAACGATTTTCAAATTATGCAGTTACCGGTTTGATTAGATCAGTCAAATATACATCCACCAAATGACAATTTCTAGAGATAATTTTCGTCAATATTTGCACCTCTATTAACTCTTTCCTGACCGGCCCAGTCAAAACGGGTCTTAGAAGACCCGCAAAGTCGTCAATCGAAAAACACGGCACACGGTAACGCAAGATTAAAAATTGAAATTCGACAAGCGCCAGGAACATGACATCCACGCACACGCCAAGTTTGATTTGATTTCATAAACAACTCTGCGATTGGTGGCATTTTGAGTTTTCAAGATGCTACGCGATGCAAGATGGCCTTTTCTAGAAAAATGTAAATTTTTCAACCTGATTTATGATAATTAATGCTAATTTATATTAACATAATGTGTTTTGTTCGGGAAATTTAAAAGGACAAGTAAAAGCCGGTTTATTGGGCTTTCAGAAAATGTATAGCTTTCGCAACAGTTATGGTTATTTCAAGAGATATCAATAGAACAAAGAGGTGGTTCAATTTTGGATGTTTTTCAGCCTGTCGGGAAAGAGTTAATGAGCAATGGGCAATACTTGTATCTCTATTAATGAACAATGGGCCTTGGTGTGGTCAAATGTATTTTTATTGACTTCTATAATCACTGATAACAGTAACAAGTACACTTTGAAAAAAACCAACTCGCATCCGAATGAAATGAACGAGGATTTTCAAGTCATTGGACATGTTCCCAAACTAATGGTAATCTAGCTCACAAAGTCCGATAAAACAATGATCAAGGGCAAGCGCGTGAATAGAGGTGGTGGCTATGGCTTGGAAGTTCCTTGTGAATTATCGTTTTCAATCAGTTAGCTGAAGACAAAGCTACAAAAGGAGGGATTTGATACAAAGTTCTCTGCATCGGACATGATGATATTTTTATTATCGACAATGTTTTTGAATTTGATTATCTGTAAACGTGAGTGAGGTTCCAAGTGACATGTGTTGAATGAAATACATACACTGACAACAACCAAGTGTTCTATGGTCTCTAATTTAGCTCAAGTTTTAATTTCGGTTCTCTTGCGGTAAACATTGTGCCTAATAAATTAGGATGGCCGTTTACACCAATTGGTACCGCTCGTAGGTGGCCGTGGCCGCATAATAGAGGGAAAATCTACAGTAAATTAAAGAATTTTTTGGGACTTTGATCCATTAAAAAGGTTAAATGCGATTTACATGAAGGATAGCCATATACCGGGTACAGTATACCTTCATACAAGGCTTGTTTGCTTTCCAACTCATTGCATTTCTTTCTCTGCTTACCCATCACTTGTTATACACAGAAATTAGCATTGTAACAAGCCTGTTCAATACAAACTTGTTACAAGTTAGGAATCAAGTTGTAACAGACTTGTTCAAAAAATCAAAAACCATACAATTAAAATGATAACACCGAGTGAACCCTGCAGGATAATAAAATTTTATATAACTATAAAACTGTTTCACCCGTTATGTACATTAAAAAGTTTTTTGAACGTAACTTAAAAGTTACTGTCCATAACCAAACGTTTCGACACTCCAGTCTAGTGTCTTCACTCCAGTCTAGATCTTTTTACCGTAACACAATTATTTATAACTATTTTATAGCTGCATGAAATAGTGACCTGTATTTACGCCTACCGTCGTCCAGTGTCTCTTGGCGAAACAGCAATTTTCACTTTACAGCGATTTTTGGCGGTGGATTCGGTATATCAAAAAACGTTGGTACAACTTAATTTCGAAGTCGGTTTTTAAATCATTAAGAAACATGCCCTCCTCGAAATGAACATTGCAAATTCGGATTTGTTGTGCAGGTACAGCGCATCCTCTAAAGGTGATGATCCATCATTTAGACCTATTCAACATACAAATGTTTCCGCTTAAAAATAAATGAGTGAAAATATGTAATAACTCACCTGTTCGGGTCTTTTGGAAAGCGAAAAAAGGCTCATCTAATTGGTTTTGCTTCTTGTTATTTGAGCAGTTTATGGCCGCGAGCACCAATTTTCCCGTTTTATTTTTCCAGATATGCTTCTGGTCATGATAAAAAGCATTCTTACCAATTTCATTAAATTAATGTGAGATTCATCGCGTGTTATCAAAGATGACACCAATGTTCTTCACAGAGCAGAAGGGTGCTACAGGGACATGCCCAATTAGAACGGACTCCGAGGAGGCTGAACACGACTCTTGGAATGTAGCACGAATGTTTGCATTACCAGTGAACACAAACTGCTACCAGAACGATAAGGCCGGGACCATATATGAACAGTTCCATCCGTAGGGTTCTGTTCTGCTGTTCGCCAGCAAAATACCACAGCCATCACCATCAATGACGAGAAGAATATACTGTAGTTCTGGACCCTGATATAAGGGCCGACTCAGTGCTATGATCAGCTTTATACGCTGATTGGAATAGATCCTAAAGATTGTTGGTTACTCAAATGAACTTGTACTTACATGTACTTACTTACAAATGAACTTCGTTAGCCAATCAGAAAGCATAAAGCTCAAACATACAACTTGCAGAACCATCTTGAATCGAATATCTGTTTTTTACTGAAAACAATCGATTACAAATCTTTTTCTATACAATCACATTTTTTCTTCAAGATGACTAAGAATGACTCGCATGTAAATGTCTCCATTTTTTTATCTATGTTAACTTTTTCAGTTACAGGTTTTAAAAAGTCATTGAACTGAAAATAAAGAATGTCTTGGTTTAAATCGCACTCGAACATTCAAACATGTATGACTGGTTTAAATATTTAAGATAACAGTATACCTAATTTGTAATGCACAAAATGTTTTATGTTTTAGTAGGTTTTGTACTTGTTAGTCCGAGGTAAATCTGTAACGCCACGACACCAACACAGCAAGTGAAAGCGGCATTCAAGATCAATAAATTCCAAGAGTAGATACCAATAAAGAAACTCATGAATCTAAAACAAAAACAACAAGATTGGCCGGTTGTGTATTATTCGTTATACAATCACGTGACTTATATACGCATTTTCATTGGTTCTTGTCCATGATCTATTTAACAATTAGACAACGAGTCCGAGTTGTCTATGAGCGAATAGTCAACGAAGGCGAAGCCTGAGTTGACTATTCGCTCATAGACAACGAGGACGAGTTGTCTAATTGTTTTAGTAGAAACAAATTAGTGGACTATTACAAATCATGCATTCTCCAAAAAATATACGAAAACTCATGTGAAACCTCCCCAAAACGAGAGTTTTCTGCCATTGTTTTGAACGCGTTTCCCAAACGTTGTCTATCACGAATAGACAACGGTTGAGTAGCCAATCAGAATGCAGCATTTGTAATAGACCATGGTCAGTTTCTACTAATAAAGGACAGATACATGGATGGCGTCAAATCACGTCAGCAGCTGTGTTTTTCTTTTTTCATGCCCCAACAACAGCTTTGATAAACCTTTGGGGTTGTTTTCGATCGGGTTGTCTGTTCAGTTATACATACACAGAGGACGTCAGAACGTGGTAAGAACATTAGTGACCCACTCGACTGCGTCTCGTGGGCCACTTTTTTGTTCTTACCACGTTCTGACTAAGCGCTCACCATCTTGCTGGCGGTTTTCCTTCCACGAAATTTGTTTGTTGTTTATATCCCTGAATATTTGAACAATCCTTTGTATCAATTAATCTTACTCTCCTTTTCTTGTAAGAAGACATACCTGACTTACTATTTATTATGTTATTTTGTCGGAAACTCAACATTTTTTAATAAAATACCAAATGTGAACAATAACATAGCGTGCAATGTACCACCTTGACAAACACCTTTAATTTCCAACAAGACGGCAACAAGCTACTGTTTTTGTTTATCAGGGGCGGTAATAAAAGCATTGGCTTATTTGATTTTATTCCTTTTGTTTTCATTTTATTCAGCTTGCATCATATACCCTAGACAGGTCACTCCTCCGCAGTCTTCCCTTTCGTAAACGGTCTTTGCCACCCCGAACAGTATTTGCCATCCTAAACAATGACCCCAACCCCCCGGAATTCTAACCCCCGGAATTTTTCGAAACACTGCCACAGCTTGATATAGTTTTTCCGTATATATTAGTAAAAAACTCCGGGGTTTAGACAGCCTCGGCCCATATCAGTTTGCTATTCGAAACAAAAATGACTTTCCATCTTCGTCATCTCATTATTTTCGCATTTATATTCCCCACCACTTATTATATCTATATCTATATCTATATTTACACATCTATGCATCTATACATCTACAGACGTAGATTGTATCTTGTTTAAAACGTCAGTGTCTTATTTGGTCATTTTTTAGTTTACCACCTTTGTTGTGTTGATTCTTGGATCACACATTACCTGCGCGGCAATCGAAATAGTTTATAAATGATAAAAAAGGTAGGCAACTGGTAAAGACAATTTTAAACGGGCAAGTCAGAATAAGAATCATTAGTAACTGGTAACCAAAAACCCACCACGTAAAATATGGTACAACCAACTCATTAATCTAATAATTACTCCGGGTTAATTAATCAAGAAAATACGGAATTTATAATTCCATTAAATCTTGGTAATATTAATACTTACTCAACAATTAAAGGTTTAAAACAACATAAACACATCAACATTGCCAGGATAGGAAGGAATGATTTTTGGAGGTCATGGCGAGACCACAACCAAACTAATGTGGCGGTTGCAATGTGGTGGATCTAATAAGAAAGAAAATGTCACATCTTTATGAAAATGTCACATTTTTATAATAATTAGATGATGAGCTCAAAATTACTAAAGCCCGAGTTAAGTATATCACCTCATTAAAAATTAAGAGTGAATAATCTAATTGTTTTATTAAAAACTAACTGATGTTCGTAATTTCTTCAAAATTATTTCGAAAAATGAGACATAAGCATTGCTTTTTCCCCGAAAATTCGGTCTTACTCGTCACCTCTTATCATTTATAGACCAGGAGCGAAATTCGACGAAATATTACCCCGAGGGATATATCATCCCGAGGGGTAATATTTCGTCGAATTCCCGAAGCGGATGGTCTATAAATTATATATTATACCGAAATAATTTTGAATACGATCTTGAAACGTCTTCTTGTTCCTCCATTGTTGACAGGCTCGTTTTGGTTTACGCACGAAGTATTTGGTTTTCGCGCGTGGTATTCGAGCTGGAATTACTCACTAAAATATTCCCCGCCACAGCGGGGTATTCAACCTAGCGTGGTATTCGAGCTCGAATACCAATGAAGTGGGGGTGATTCTATGATAAATTGACTGGTCACGTAACTCACGGTACAAATCTAGCTCTCTGATTGGACAATTTACAATTGAGGTATAATATTATACTATATCTACGCTACTCGTTATTTAATTGTCGATAGATATCGAGTAGCGACGGGATAAAGCCGAAAGTTTGTTTCGTTTTTTTAAATAATTTGGAGAAATAACGAAATAGTGACGCATTGCACGCTCGGTCCGCGATTTTTTGAAGAACGAAATTCCCTTTGGTGAACTGCATCCGTAAATATCTTGTCAATCTTTGATATAAATTATTCATTTTGTCTTTTAATTGAAAGAAGATATACCTTAGAAAGTAATTATTTCTATATTTTTCACAAAACTCAACGTTTTCTTGACTTTCGTTTGGCATGTCAGCCTTTACGGCATCATTTCGGGTACAATATTCTACTGTTAAAGCAAATTAATCTGACTCAAACGTTGATGATGTACTTGACCGCTATAGTAAAGATTTTATCAACTTTTTCACTCAAATCCTCAACCAGTCTATCACACGGAAAGCAGAAAAGAAAGCCAAATGCCGTAAATGACGTCACACTCATTACCATTTCTGACAAACAAACCTTTATAACATTAACACAAAGCTCAAATCATACAATATTTTGGCATTCAACTTTTCACTTCATGTAGCATCTATATCAGTAATATCGTATTTGGGGTCATGGGCACTTTAAATAGCAGACCTAAAATTTCGAACGTTGTGATAAAGTGCCCCTGTGATCAAATTTTTGGTATCCCGAATTTTTACATATTTGTAAAGAGCATGGTGTTCTTGGCTTAACTTGCCAAATTTCAAGCAATTGCGAGCATGGAAAGTCGCCTTTTCAGACTGTTTTTATATGAGATTATACGGTCGCCATTACTCGAACATATTCCGGACGCTTAGGTTGCGATTAGAGGAAGTGACATCAAAGACTCGACACGTGGCTAGTTGTGTATGAATATAAAGCTACTTGGGGAAAACTTTCTATTGTAACTTGTCGTATAATTTCCATAAAGCTTTGTCACGTGTTGAGTCTCTGATGTCACAATCACATACTCTGCTGTGGAATCGCGGGCTCGTCTGGAACAAGTTTTGAGCAATGACGGACAAAATTTGGGCGACTTTGGAGGTTAAATTTCTTGTGATAGAATGTTTGTTGTTCATTTTTTTTGGCAAATGCGAAGATTTATTAACCTAAAATGATGTTCTGTAACAAAAAATGCCAGGAAACGTAATGTGATATTTCGTCACAGGGGCACTTTACATGTGATGCTTGTTTCAAACGTACCAAGGAGATGTTAGCATCGAAGCTCATTTGCATGTATTTCCAGTCAAATTCAACACCTCTGGCACCCACCCATAATGGAAGAAGTTTTGTCATAACAAGTTCTGCTGTTGCCCAACCTGCGAAAATATATAACAATTGATCGCGTTAATAATGCATACGTGTTTTTAATCTCAGGAACCTTCTGAAAAACACTATTCGTGATGTAGGTTTTTCGTGAATAAATATTATTATCTTAAATCAGATTATATAACACCATTAGTCAAATATATGTATATGAAAATTTGACTGCCCCAACCGCGAATCGAACCCGAGATCTCCGAATCAACGCATCGGCGCTCTAACCACTGAGACACGGTCAGAACAGTCAAACATCATATACTGTACATATTTATACATCGCCCCGACTCTCAAATCTCTACAGGAAGACATCTCATCTTCGACGAAGTAGAACGAAGCCTCTCGCAGGACTTCCTCAAGTAGCGAGCTTATCACCGGCTCTTGTATACAGGAGGCTTTAAACAATTTTCTTTAGATGAAGAGAAGATTTATTAATGGTCAAATATATGTATATGAAAATTTGACTGCCCCAACCGGGAATCGAACCCGAGGGTCTCCGAATCGGCGCTCTAACCACTGAGCTATTGAGACACGATCAGAACAACCAAACATCATATACATATTTATACACAATCTCAATAGCTCATGAGTGGTTAGAGCGCCGATACGTCAAATTTTCATATACATAAATTTGACCATTAATAAATCCTCTCTTCATCTAAAAAAACAACACCAATACTTAAAGTGCCCCTAACCCCTAATGTATCAAATATTTGCATAATTTAAAATATCTCTGCGAAAAGAAAAATAAATTCGATTTTTTGCATTGTAATAGTACTCGGAAGGACCAAGGTACTCGTTGATCTTGGCCACTTTTCAGCAGTAGCTATTCTGTGACACTGATCAACACGGAATTGGTACAATAATTATACGTTTATTTGCCGCAAATAATATCTGGCAATGAATCAGAATCAGACACGAGTTAACAACAGTCAGATGACTCGGAGTACAATTACATTTCGCTGGGAACTTATATAATATTGAGGTGTTGAAACTTCAAGCAAGGCAGCTTGGAATACCTGTACTTCCTTTCGTAATCCTTCGGCATGAAATGATCGGAGCAAATTGTCGAAGTCTTTGACGGGTTGAAAACACGTTTTGCATTCACGAAATCAACCCACTTTTCTCTTCGTTTTTTAGCTTTAAGCTGGTCATCGCCAAAAAATTATATTGTATGAAGGTTTATGTCTCTACGTTCGATATATTCGTATATAAGCTATATCAATTCACAGTTAAAAGACATCTTTTCATGTATATAAGCTATATCAATTACGATACTAGCACTTGCGTGACGTCACAATATTTACTCGTTCCAGACTCCTCGTAATGAATTATTTCGACGAAAGTGCGCCACCAGAATTCACGTTTTCGCCAAATTCAACAGTCCATAAAAAATCGGGGTGATAGCTAGAAAGTATACTTTAAAATAAGGTTTCCGCGGAAAGAATGAAAACTAGTTATTTCAGGGTTAATACAAAGGTTAGTACAATTAAAGGTTAACACTGTAGGGTGACGGTTAGTACATGTATAAGGGTTTGGTTTTGGGTTAGGGTTATAAGACGAGCTGCACGAATTATTATGAAAAAATCTAGTGGTGACGAAACCTTGAATCTTCTTGCGTATGATATACTTTAAAATTAAGACGGGATAATCATGTTCATAATTTGGTTAGAAAGTGTATTTATGGACATGTACCACAATTTTTTAAGAACTACTTTATTTTTAACAAAGATATTGTTAAACGTAAAACAAGACAAAGTAATTTGCTCTACTTACATAAAGTAAGGACTGAGTCAGCGAAAAAGTCTTTTTATTATCATGCTTGTACAGTGTTCAATAGTTTTAATACTAAATAATAGTTCTAATACTAAATAATTTTTTAATAGTTTTAATACTAAATAATTTTTTATTATTCTAGTTTTTAAAATATTGTAATATATTTAATTTTATTGGGTTTTTTTTTATATCAGGGCTAATTCTATTGATAACAGATTTTGTCGTTAAATAATTTCTGAAAGAATTACCCTGTTGAAATAAAGATTTATGTAACATCATATACTAACCATCACCCTAATATATTAACCATTATACTAACCTTCCTACTAACCCTACTTTATTTTAAAGTATACTTTCTAGCGATCACCATAAAATAGGAGATTTTCACCCAATTCAGTTTTTCTTTTCGCAGAGATACTATAAATTATGCAAATATTTTACAGTATATATCTAAAAATCGGTTGGGGGTTAGGAGCACTTTAAAGTTTAAACAATTGCACTGGTTCCCTGTCGAGCAAAGGTTAACCTATACAAAATCTTATTATTGACTTTTAAAGCTGACCAGGACGTTATGTTCCTGGTAGGACTCTTCGGTCTAGTTCTGCTAATTTGTCAAGGGTATCACTATCATATGGAGGAAGAGCGTTTCTGTTGCAGCGGCCACGCTGTGGAATTGGCTTCCAATTGCTTTGAGGAATTGTGATAATCTTTAACTTTTAAATCTGAGTTAAAAACATATTTGTTTAATTTAGCTTATTATTAGTATTATTAGTATTTATATATAGTATTATTTAGTATTATTAGTATTATTATTTAGTATTATTTAGTATTACTAGTATTTATATATAGGCGCTTTAGCATATCAACTTTTTTTCCAACATACTGTATCAACTTAGCATATAATTAAACGTTTAGGAGAGTTGTATATATTTCATTTTTCTATAGATATATTTTAGTTTATAAATAGCGATATATATGCATTTATGCAATAAAAATAATTAACATCATGCAAAGTAAGTGTGCTGCCGGTCTTGTGGTCCCTTGGGGCCATATATAGATATTCAGGGTGTATGCACTGAATGCCTTACGTCAATGCAAAACTCGTGGCATCTGACGGTCCTCCACTTCAGGGCTTATTCGTGCGCTGTTCGTCGTACACGATACTTCGTTGACTTCGCTGTTCGAAGATATACACCGTTTTCTGTGTTCAAACGGTTTCTGTCCAAGCCTACAAGCGTTAGATGCTGCTGCAAAGCCTTTCACAACTTACTCGGTACAGATATATTGCGAAATCCTGCCTTGACTCGAGAAAATTCCCGTTCGTTCGTTGGTCGTGGTTCACTTGGCCGAAATGCTTGCAACATTCTTAGCCCAAATGGTTTTCATAACCTCTTTAATTTAGACCCGCATCAGCCGGTCTTGGTTTGTACTTTATCAATCAGGGTTTATTATGTTGTAAACCGTGTGCTCTTATCAGTTGTGTTGCGAAGCGCCAGTTTACGCTGCCTTATTGTCGTCTGTACTAATCAAGCCAGCTTGTATCTGGTTAAATTTATTGCTTACATTGCTTAATGTCCGTTGCTCTCTGTAGGATGGTTGTTTTCACGGAGAATTTGGTTTGTTCGTACATTGCTTGGTGCTCGCATGCAGTTTTATTGCGAAGCGGTGTTTACGCTGCTTGCTTTGCTTATCCGTTGCTCTCTGCAGGGTAGTTATTTCACGGAGAACTTGGTTTGTTCGTACAATTGCTTGGTGCTCGCTGTCAATTTACCGCTTATCTCGGCACATAGAAATAGTTTACACCCTTGTTAGACGTGCCTCCGTTATTCATCTTCAGTTGGGAAGCGCTGTTTAAGGCTGCTTTATTGCCGTCTGTTCTAAGCCAGCTTGTTTACCTATATCTGGTTAAATTTATTGCTTGCATTGCTTATCCGTTGCTCTGCAGGATAGTTATTTCACGGACAACTTGGTTTGTTCGTACAATTGCTTTGGTGCTCGCTGCCAATTTACCGCTTATCTCCTAGAAATAGTTCACAACCTTGCTATAAGTGCCTTAATTCGCCCTTCATCTTTTCAGTTTTGTTGCGAAGCGCTGTTTACGATGCTTTATTGCCGTCTGTTTAGCTAAGCCAGCTTGTTTACCTATATCTGCATGTTCAATTGCTTGCTTGCTTGCTTGCATTGCTTGCTTTGCTTATCCGTTGCTCTCTGCAGGATAGTTATTTCACGGAGAACTTGGTTTGTTCGTATAATTGCTTGGTGCTCGCTGTTGATTTACCGCTTATCTACTAGACATTGTTTACAACCTTGCTATAAGTGCCTTAATTCGCCCTTCATCTTTTCAGTTTTGTTGCGAAGCGCTGTTTACGCTACTTTATTACCGTCTGTTCCAAGCCAGCTTGTTTACCTATATCTGGTTAAATTTCTTGGTTGCTTTATATATCCGTTGCTCTCTGCAGGATAGTTATTTCACGGAGAACTGGTTTGTTCGTACATTGCTTTGTGCTCGCTGTCAATTTGCCGCTTATCATAAGTGCCCTCGACATTCATCTTATCAGTTTGTTGCGAAGCGCCGTTTACGCTGTTTTATTGCCGTCTATATACTAAGCAGCCCGCTTGTTTACTTATATCTGGTTAAATTGATTGATTGCATTGATTGCATGTCCGTTGCTCTCTGCCGGATAGTTGACTGCTTGGTGCTCACTGCCATTTTACCGCTTATCTATAAGTGCCCGCGCCTTTCATCCCACCTGGCACGTTTTGCGTAGGATGTACTCCGCACTCCTTACTATAACTTCGAACTGTTAAATATTTTCCTATTGTAGATCGCTTGTTTTCCTTACCTCGAGTATGATTGGTTGTTGTCTCCTCGGTTCGTGGGCCCCGGGTTCTAGGGTTTTCTTCAGCTCACTCCCCCCCTGATATCCTAGTTTTCCCCCGGTTATGCCTTGTGTGCGAGTTCGTATAGACCGTCGTGGGGGTCTTCCCTCCCAGGAGTTTCGCTTTGTGCTATTACTTCGTTCTGCAATGTATTATTGTTTACGCTGACCATGGCGTCAACGACTCACCCCTCGCGGGCGGTTCTTGTTCTAAGCTGGCCCCAGCCCCCATGAGTGCTCTCTGTTTGTATTGGTAATGACTTACCCCTGGTGTACTTAAACTTACAATCACTTTCATACGAACACACCTCCGTTGTCCGCCATGCATGCAAGTTTCCGATTTCCCCACAATAATCAGGTGCTGTCCATTATCAGGTGCTGTCCATTTTTGTGCATTTTTGTGCGATCCATGCTTCAACATAATTTGTGTTATTTTAATTGTCAGTTTTTGATGTGCCGCGCGGCACTTGATGTGTCTCAGCTTGCCATTGCCTATGCCCCTGATGTGTCTCTGGTTACACTTGCTGCTACGCTGGACCGGTGTCTAATTGCTGCTGCACTTCGCGTGTATTCAGGTTCCAATTGCTGCTGTGCCTGTCCTGCCTTATACGCTCAATTGCCACCACACCAACCTTGTCCCCAGGGTCTTACCTCCGCTACCCAGGGTCTTACCTCCGCTACCCAGGGTCTTACCTCCGCTACCCAGGGTCTTACCTCCGCTACCCTGGATTTTACCTTCGCTGCCAATTGTCATGCTGTGTCTCGAGTTACAATTGCTGCTACGCCGGATGTTTCTCGGGCTCTAACTGCTGCTGCTGCACTTCGCGTGTTTCAGGTTCAAATTGCTGCTGCGCCTGTCCTGCCTTAGGTTAAATTTGCCACCACACCTGATGCGTCTCCAGGTTCCAAGTGCTACAACACCTGACCAATTGCAATGCTACACCTGATGTGTCTCAAGTTACATTTGCCGCCGTGCCAATTGCCATGCCACACCTGATGTGTCTCGAGTTACAATTGCTGCTACGCCGCTTGTGTCCCGGGCTCTAACTGCTGCTGCTGTTCTTCGCGTGTTTCAGGTTCAAATTGGTGCGCCTGTCCTGCCTTAGGTTAAATTTGCCACCACACCTGATGCGTCTCGAGGTTCCAAGTGCTACAACACCTGACCAATTGCCATGCGACACCTGATGTGTCTCATGTTACATTTGCCGCCGCCCCTGGGGGATTTTAGCTGCTGCTGCTTCGTATGTGTATCTCAGGTTGCAGTCGCTGCTGCTGTGTCTCGGATTATAATTGCCAATGCACCTCCTGGGACTCAGATACATTTGCTGCGACACCTCAGTTGTTTCAGATTACAATTGCCATGGCGCCTGGTCTGTCTCAAGTTACCAAAGGTTGCGGCCCTGATGTGTCTCACGTAGTTTGAGGTTCTTTTACGCGTCCTGTCGCTCGGTAGCAACATGGTGTTTGGTCAACAATCTCATCAGCTGCACGTTCCGGACGTCTGAGCTCATGCACTTTCTGCAAAGTCTTACCCGCATGGCCGGTCTGCACCATGTTCTTTCACCGCGCTTCGCACGCCCGGTAGAGTAACTGCGCTGCTGACGCTTTATTTCACTTTCGGATGCTGGAATACTGCTGCTCGACCACGACAGGTTCCGGACGCTTTGCTATACAGCTTTCTGGTTACCTTCGGATAACGACCTTAAATCGTAGGCCCGCAGAACCCCTATCATTGGGCTTCTAGCTTGTTGGGGGTAGTCCGTTCACCTAAACGAGTGATAAATCTAAAACAAAAACTTCGGGTCAGTGAGTTTGCTTGTTCGGACAACTTCGTCGCATCTGGTACATCAACATCTGCAGGATTACACCAGGAAACGCGTCAGGGACTTACGGTGGAGGAGAACGAATATCGATGGGAAGAATCGCTGGACCAACGACCAAGTGTGTTCATGAGGTGATGGAGCCAGCCAAACCGAGAAAGTTACCTCACACCCCTCTGGGATAGAATGGACCGGGGCCAGCTAATGGCGATCTGGTGATGAGCATCGGAGATGACAATAACGCAAAAGGGCGGCGACCAAGCAGATAGGCTGGCTAGACCGACCTCCAAGTACTATACAACCTCGATGGAATGGGGCAGGCTTTGATATCTTCCAGAAGAGCCGTGAGTGACCACAGGGGTGGGAAAACGCCTTTGGGCAGGTTTCGTGCCTCGAATCCCTTCTCCAGCTTAGCTGGAGGGTGGCGTTGGAGAGGGTAATTCTCGGCAACATTGTAACAAGTTAGTTGGGGAGTTTAGGCGCGCCTGGGGCTGCTCTACCTATGAGACCGCTCCCGTCTTTGTGGATCTCTGGGTCCTGTAAACTGTTCCTCAGCTATTAGCGTAAAACCCTCTCCGACAGAGCTACACCCTCCAAAGAATGAATTGGTTCAGGACACTGCCCAATTAGGTGCGGTTCCATACAGCGTATGGTCAGGAATCGCGGGGCTATCGGGGGTGCTATCGCAGACTCTTGCATGAATGTTAAATGCATTTATGCAATAAAAATAATTAACATCATGCAAAGTAAGTGTGCTGCCGGTCTTGTGGTCCCTTGGGGCCATATATAGATATTCAGGGTGTATGCACTGAATGCCTTACGTCAATGCAAAACTCGTGGCATCTGACGGTCCTCCACTTCAGGGCTTATTCGTGCGCTGTTCGTCGTACACGATACTTCGTTCCCTCCCACCCAACCCTCATCTAACATAGCTTAGTATTGTGCTCCCGTGCTTCGGACTGTGCTACTTTGCTTTCATTCATCTGTTGCTTGCTGGCTAGCTGCTAGTGTGGGTCCGTACTGGGCAACGTCGCCGTACAGTCGTTGGGGGACTGTATTTGTGCCCCCTGCTGTTGCTCAGTCGTGTGGGGGGTCCTCTGGGTCCGTACTGGGCAACGTCGCCATACAGTCGTTGAGGGATTGTATTTGTGCTCCCTGCTGTTGCTCAGTCGTGTGGGGGGTCCTCTGGGTCTGTACTGGGCAACACCGCCGTACAGTCGTTGGGGGACTCTATTTGTGCTCCCTGCTGTTGCTCAGTCGTGTGGGGGGTCATCCGGTTCAACTGCTGCTAGCGCTTGTGCGGGTCTGTATATTCTGCAACGTTGCTTATCGTTCAGCCGTTGGGGGACTGTATTTGCGCCATGTCTTTGCTTGCATATTGTCGGCAGCTGCCAGTATTTGCTTTCGTCTGCGGGCTACCTTATTTTATGTTTGTCTCCTGTGCTGCTGCATGTGTTTGCTCCATCGCACCAGTAATCTGGTTCGCTGCTTAGCTACTATTTTCATGTTAGTGTGTCTACAATCGCGCCAGTACATCTGGTTTATTCCCCGGCTATTCTGGGTGACTTCCTTTGTGTTTGTCTCCTGTTCTGCTGTATGTGTTGTCTATGTATCCATTAACATTAGTGTACCGTCGCGCCAGTGCATCTGGTCCGCTGTTTTGGCTACTATTTTAATGTTAGTGTGTGTAACATCGCGCCAGTACATCTGGTTTGTTCCCCGGCTATTCTGGGTGACTTAATTTAATTTATGTTTGTCTCCTGTTCTGTTGCGCATGTGTTTACTGTGTATAAAGTAATATTGCTGCTCGGCTACTCCGGGTGATATTTTACTGTTAGTGTGTACAATCGCGCCAGTAGAACTGGTCTGCTCCCCAGCTATACTGGGTGATAACTAAAATGCTTGTTTGTCTCCTGTTCTGCTGCATGTGTTTACTGTGCAGTCTCTTTTGTTGTTCCTTAAACTTAAATGTCGTCTGTTCTTGTGCATGTTCGCAGCTATATTCTCTTCACAGCAATGCTCCTAAGGCAATCCTCCATAGGAGATGTCCCAGTCATCTCCATCCTCTAGCTTGATGTGGCTCTGGTTTGGGATCAAACTTCAAGGCTGGGCCTTGTTTGGTTCCCTGCAGGCATTGTGCAGGCGGTAGGCTGTAGTAGGGGTAATTTGTTATTATACGGTAAGTGTTTTTCTCCACTTTATGTGTGACAGTAGTTCTGGTCAGGAGAGGGTAATTCTCGGCAACATTGTAACAAGTTAGTTGGGGAGTTTAGGCGCGCCTGGGGCTGCTCTACCTATGAGACCGCTCCCGTCTTTGTGGATCTCTGGGTCCTGTAAACTGTTCCTCAGCTATTAGCGTAAAACCCTCTCCGACAGAGCTACACCCTCCAAAGAATGAATTGGTTCAGGACACTGCCCAATTAGGTGCGGTTCCATACAGCGTATGGTCAGGAATCGCGGGGCTATCGGGGGTGCTATCGCAGACTCTTGCATGAATGTTAATGTAAAGCGCTTATATCTGACTGTATAAGCTGCTCTATATACACGTAAGTTTATTAAAAATTATTAAATTATTATTAAAAAAAAGCTTGGTAATAATAATTATTTAACGTTATGTTACTCAAGAAGCTCAGAAGACCTCTATAAGACTATAACGGATCATGCAAATACAGAGAATTAATTCGTTTAATAGGTAAATATACTTCACCTAAACCAGCGACTAAAACTTTCAGTTCTCCTTTTCCAGGTATTTTTGTCATAGTAAGATATAGACCAAATAAATCAGCAACGTCGACAGTTGATTTCAAGAATTCCTGCAGAAAGTAAATTAAAGTCATTATTGTACACGCATTCCACGATTTTGTACGATTTCTAACCGCTGTACTCCCGCACAGGTTATCTGGATATAATTTCTTTTGTTGTAAGATATGGTTCCTCAAATTATAGACTGAATATTAGTAATACATTTAGGGTCATGTGTGAATATATGAGACCAATAGTATACATTTAGGGTCATACAGTATGTGAATATATGAGACCATGGTTTGGAGCTATTCTCTACAAGACATGCACTAATTCGACACTATACGAAGTGTCTCGGGAGCCTCAGTAAGTCAGTCAATATTTTACTTACCACGTGCAACATTGTGGTGTTGTGGGGCATTTTACCAACTTATTGTCATTAATTTGTAATGCCATCGGCACTATATATGCGAGATGGCATCACTTTCTGTTCTCACCACAAAGCCTCGGTGTTATATCTTGTTTTAACACGAAAGCGAGGCTTGGTGGTCAAAAGTAGAAATAACAATAGTTTGACGTCATCTCGCATAAGTGCCACTGGAGAGACAAGTTGAAGTGAGTCAAAGGACTTTAGCAATAGGTCACTGCGTGTAAATTAAAACACCGAAGAGATTGTATAGAGCACGTGCAGCGGGTTAGAAAAACACGAAAACATAATTGTGCTCGTACCAATACTTTGTGCAACAATAACCATCACGTCCAAAGTAACAATATATCTTATGCAACTTTAAGGACCTTGTGGAAATAAAACAGAAACGTCTACGATCTCGTCACCACTTTCGCTCTTACAATATAACTTGACCCAAAAACAAACCAATACTTAGTTTTTGTTCAAAGAGTTTTTCGACTAGAGTACTGTATGTCCCACTTGGACTTGTGCATTAGAATCCTTTTAAGTCCAAAAAGCATAATATTAATCAACCATCCCATGCTACGTGACTAAACAGTTTACATATTTCACTCCAAACTATTAATAAGTACAGTACACCAAGAGCGAGATCTGTACTGGATGCAGCGATGAAGGAGCGAGGTAAATACTTTTCCTTAGACAAGCAATATTAATATTCCAACAGATTTTATTGTTCGGCTTTTTTCAGTGAAGATGCCTAGCTCCCTTTTATTTTCATTCAAATCAACTCATAAATCTTCCCGCCAAAACGTACGGTTCCGAAAAGAGCACATGGCCCTCCCAGCTTCTCAGCAACCAATCAGCTTAGCCTACTGAATCAACACTGTCATTGATACAGTGCCCAGTCTTACCATACCTGTAAGACCAGGATTAAAATTAGCGTTCTGACAATTTCCCCGCTAACTTCCAACTGATGTCCGTCGTATTAGAAGTGTGAGGTAAATTTCATGTTTTCAACGTTGGGAGAATGTAAGTCTATTACCTCAGTATTTCACTTTTTGTATTTCTAAATACTTCATGTGTGATAACAATACACATTATTCCAAATGAGTAATGTAAATGTGTTGTACTGCGTAGGCAGTGTAGAAAAACAATTTCAATTTTCAGTTGTCAGTGAGTGAAACTTGAAATCAAACTGAGTGAAACTTTTACAGTATATGTAAAATAATCATGTAACAAAATAAGCCCGGCAATCATGTACCTGTACGAAAATCAATAACCAATAATTAATGAGATAAGTAGGAAATAATAAGTAGTTAAGTCATTATTTCTAATATCAATCAGTAAAAAGCCCATGCAAAGGAATGTTAATAGATTGAGGTGAAATAAAGAAAATGGAATTAGGAAAATGGAAGAAAAGGGAATTAAGCGAGAAGCCATTCTTTTTGTCCTCCCTTGCTAGACAAAAACGATGACTTCAGATGGATTAAATATAAGAAAACGTTCGTTAAAGGACATTGGCAACAAAAATTAAGTTTGTCTAATATGAAACTTTTACAACTTTTCCGTATTTTACTTCGTTTTTGAAATATTTCAGTTTGTTTGATATGTAAATGAGATGGTCTCTGACGTCAGGTGCAGGGTAGAGAATTTTCACTCATTAAAATATCAGTTCCATCTTCAAATTTGTTCCACAAATTTACTTGAAAATGTGCGTATAATAACTCCTCATGATAATGAACGTTGTGAACTAGTTAGCAATCACTGAGATATAAGACATTTTTAATGAGTGAAAATTCTTTACCCTGCACCTGACGTCAGAGACCATCTCATTTACATATAAAACAAACTGAAATATTTCAAAAACGAAGTGAAATACGGAAAAGTTATAAAAGGTGTTACTCTGTCATTTCACGAGTTCTTTCATATTAGACAAACTTAATGTCCTTTAAAGTTATATATTATGCAATTGTTGTCATCATAATACATAGTCTTTATTCTGTCTTTCAGTTTTGCCGATTCGTATGACGCACCGCCCCCCCCCCCCCCCCCCCCGCTCGCTACAGCCCTGATGATATTGCTATTGCTACATGATATTGGCTCGATTCTATAAACAAAAACTTGATTTTTTTAAAAATACGCTCTCTTTCTCTCTCTGTTAAACATATTGACGTCATCATAGCTAAATTCGAACCCAGTCTCTGTGACAGATTGTTTAACAAATTGACAGAATTTTAAAATTTAGAAATCTTAAAAATCTTTAAAAACATCTTAAAATTTAGAAAATAACAAGTATGTAAGTGTGTTCTAAGCATGCGTAGCAACGTAAAACTGACAATATATAACACTCCCGAAAAATTGTATATATTACTTGTGATGCAATAATTATAATAATTATAATAAAGTCTATATTTTTACTTACAGCTGTCACATCCAATGAGTCTGCAGTTGTCTCTGATGTTGGGAAAAATGTTGCGAGAACAAGCATCTTTAAAAATAGAAAAATGCCATAACAAATTATAAAAAATAAAGTATAATATAACTGAAAGGTGGTGACTGCAAACAAGTTGGTAAATAATTTGTTTTATTATATGGCACAAGCTACTTTCGGTGAAATTGCGTGCTCTGATTGGCTGAGACACTTCACGTGTCAGTCCGTTATTTGCCGGTAATGGACCGGTATGGATTACAGATTTTGTCAGCCATTTTGTTTACAAAGGAACAAACCGAACAACAATAGGAAACTTTGAAAAGCAGCAAAAATAAAATAACCATATATACCAACTATTTCAGTGATTCAAGCCATTTTTGCCGAGAAAATCGAAGGAAAAGTTTATGTAAATCAGGACGAATCTTTATCACATATAAAACCTTCGTCATGCCACTGATTTCCTTTGTCTTTTTGTTATGAATTATTAATGAGTTTTTGAAATATACATACAGACTACAGTACAAAACTAATAATATCAATAGGTATATGACGTTGGTGTCGTCATAAGACGTTGCGTCAAATGACGTCACATTATCATCATGTGACCCCAGCGTTGAGCGACAATCAGATTTTGAGCTGGATCCACACCTGGGGGTCTGCCAGGGGGGGGGGGGGGGGGGGGGGGGGGGGGGGTGGTGAAGTTTCGAATTGATCGGTACATAACCTAAATACACACCTTACAAAGCTGGGTAACCAAATAAGTACACGCTGCTTGGACACATCTCCAGAATGCACTGTATTCAGACCTAAACAAATGCATATGGAAATTATAATATCTAAAGCATGACAAAGTCGTCTACACAAGAAGCTATATAGATAAATGTTAGTGAAAACAACATGGAATGAAAACACTCACAGTCCAGAACATTTATACAATATGAAATAAGGAAAATAAGCTAAGGCAACACAATTCCCAAAGTGAAATAAAGTCATCTCCAAAAGTACGGTATAGTACACTCCAACAACAACACGTTTCTACGATGTATCCGCTGGCTTCAAAGGTTGCCTTTTCAATAAATTATCCCTGATTTCATATCCCAAACTATCCCTAAAAACCCTAGTGCCCCTAGTCGGAAATTTGATATTTTGTCAGTATTAATACTTATGTGGTGGTTTAATACAGCATGAATATTTCATTCGCTGGTTGTGGTTTTCAAGGTATGTACCATATGGGTGCTGTTTCATGCCTTCAACGTCATGGCAAAGGTCTTTTGAAAAGAATACAGTGTTTTGGAGGTGCTTCAGCAGGGTCACTTGTTGCTGCTCTATTGGTAACATCAACACCTTTGGAGAATGGTGTTCAATTTACGATTGATCTTACTGCCAAAGTACGAAAACATTTTCTTGGTGCGTTAAATCCTTCATTTGATCTAATGCAGCATCTTGAAGATGGACTTCACAATTTCCTTCCAGAAAACGCCCATGAACAAGCAAGTGGCAAGCTCCATGTTTCACTTTCAAGTTATCCACAATGTGAAAACGTCATTGTGTCAGAATTTGACTCAAGGGATGAACTGATACAGGTGCCATACTTTACATTATATGCATTATACTGTATTTTACTATGAAAATACCCCAGGACAATATGGGTTTTCAGATAATACATAGCTCTCAGTCAGAACGAGATATCTAATTGTACCGATCAATTCGAAACATCACCATCCCCCCTGGGAATTTGACTCTAAGCCGGGTCTGCGGGTGGAGGGATGTTGAAGTTCGAATTGATCAGTACATAAGTGTGAAGGTCGAGAAGATCCTAGCTTGTGATTGGTTAAAGCTGTGCATGTTTTATGTCCTGTTGTGTTTTGCTCACTTATGACTTGGCTTCACAGCTCACACCTTCGCCAAAGCCGTAACACTAACAGGTATGCTCTGACCATGCATAAGGACAATTAAGCACAGTATTAATTAAGGGCAATTACATGTAAGGCTAGGACTGTGCATGCTTGGCATGGTGAACACTATTTGGCATAGTGAACCTTATCCAGCTGTGTCTGTTTGGCACAAAAACGTAATATTATGAGGACTGTGCCTGTTTGGCACGGTAAGTTTCAACACATTTGGTTGATAACATCATTCTAATCTTCAACATGGGTTGACTCTGGACAGTAAAATGCAGACTAGAAATGCTCATTGCAGATTTTTGTTTTACTAACCAAATTGTATTGCGTTTGTATGAAATGTGTTTTTTAAGACATTCATTTTGAGTAATTTGTTATGGGAATGTTTGGTGCAATATATTTGTTAAAACTAGCAAGTGAGGAGCATCAACAAAATAATATATAAGGTTTCAATTTCCTTGTAGAATTCATATGAGTGTAGAGTGAGTGTCAACCGTCGTGCATTGCGCGTTTGTGTTTATCTTTTTATACGATAACGAAGTGTTTTGAAGTGCTTCGTTGCCAATTTGACGTGGTAAATACTTCGGAAATTCGCCGAGTCTTCTCAGAAAACCCTATAGAGGCTTTCTTATTCATCCACAATCCAAATACATCAACTCAGAACCTGATTTGTTTGTTTGAATCTCGTCACTTGGTCTTCCACGCTTCGCGTCATTCAAGGCTGACATAATTTGAAACGAAAGTAAAGAAAACGTCGAGTTTTGTGAAAAATACAGAAATAATTACTTTCTAAGGTATATTTATATCAAGGATTGACAAGATTTTTATGGATGCAGTTCACCAAGGGAATTTCGTGCTTCAAAAAATGGCCGACCGAGCGTGCAATGCGTCACGGTTGACACTCACTCTTTAAGCATGAGTATGATTTTGGCATTAATTAATATATCCCCTCTATAGCTGACACTTCCCACAAACTTACTGTTTCACAAGAGTGTGATTAATCATTAATCACACCCTTTAGGGGCTATAATCACACTCCTTAAGCAACCAATGAAAACTAGGCTAGTATCACAATTAACTAAATTTGGTCAATCACAGTTCAGTATAATTATAAGGTATTATAAAATAACTGGGTACACGCTATCTGATTGGTTACTGAGCTCAAAAACTGTGCATTATAACTCAATAAAGCATAAGCTGACGTGATTCCTCGCGTAGATTTTGTCGTTTTTGACAGATTTTAAGTAGTTTAAATCACAAAAGAAAGTCAAAGAATAGCTGGATACAAAGCTAATCAAGGTACATGTACTAACACAACAGAATGTTTTAACTGCAATGTTGAGTGCATTTTCATCGCTAAAATCGCCAACGTGTTTTCATCATTGGTTTCCTAGCAACGCACATAGTAACGTCATTTATAACAGGTAAATCTACATTTTTCATGGCTTTATTGTTAATTTAATGGCCGTTCTTTTATAAAAGAAATAAAAAACTTTGTCTTGTATGATTATCGAGTTATAATGGCACTCGAGAAGCTAGTAAAACACTCGGCTATCGCCTCGTGTTTTACACACATCTCTCGTGCCATTATAACTCGATAATCACACGCGACACGTTTTTTATTTCTTAAATAAAGTATAGGTTATTGGTGGGCTTTTTCAAAAAATAGAAAAATGAAGGTTTTGGATAAACAAAATTATATTTCAGGGTTAAAAATAAATATTTTGGATTTAGATATTTTTGTAGGCTGTTTTATATAATATGTACATTTTTTGTGCCGTCTGTTTTGGTACGTGCTGTTTACGAATGCCTGCTACGCACTATTTCTAGATCAGTGCTACTACGGGAGTCCACAGAAATACCATGAGCCCACCCAAGAAACTTTTTAGTTATATAATGCCATTTCTAGAAGAAAAATAGCTTTTAAAAGAAAAAAGGTGTTTTATTATTGTACAAACTGTGCATATTTCCTCATTTACATGGCTATTAGTCCAACATAAACATCAACAAGAACAGAACATGCATTAGGAAGTGCCCCGTCACACAACATCTCTGACAAAATTTAAAAATAATCTAAAAAATTACTATGACTCTGCTCTACGCTCAACTTTCAACGCTGAGGACACACATACATGGAATACAGTCTGTGTCAAGTGTAATTCGGCTCGCAGTTTATTGGTCCTCCCTTCTTGTTGTTTTTAAACTACCACTCGTGTCCTTGGTCTTCGTGTGATTTTTCAGACTGTTTCTTTGTGTAATTAATTGTCTGTTTGATTAGTTACTTGTCTGTCTGTCTGTCTGTCTGTCTGTCTGTCTGTATATCTGTCTGTCTGTCTGTCTCTGTCTGTCTGTTTGTTTACTTGTATACTTGTTTCTGTCTTCTTTTCATTCTAATCATTTCTTTTTCCTGTTCAGTTTTTTGTACCTCATTCAAAATATAGTAATAATGGATCCGCAGTAATTGGCCTTCAGCTGTTGCGGTTTTCCTGCCTTGTAACTTGTATTTGTATGAATGTATTGACATATTATTGTAATCATGTAAGGCAAAGCTTATATAATAAAATAAAATAAAATACCTGACTGCAGGCTCCGCTGAAATCGCGAATCTCGATTCTCCACATTTAATACTGTTTACAAGATAGAAGATTGGCAGCAATAATAGAAAATTCAACGGTCTTTTTCAACAAATTCAAAATTAATTTAGTGCGACATTTTATGTCAATTCGGAAAGTTAATTTTTGTTGAAAAGTTTTTCGATTTAAAAGTCGCCGGCTAGCGTCGTGAAAATGGCATTTTTGGCTACAGCCGACAGCTATTTTGAACCCTGTATTTTCCCATTTGTTTGGTAATGTATTTGGCCAAAATAAAAACAAGCAATGCCAAAAGTGACCAAAACAAGCAATGTCAATATTTTCCTCTCACCGAACGAGAAAAAAAACATCAAAAATCGGGTGAAGCTATAAAATTATACATGTGTGAACATGACAAACACTGCACAATGTACTGTTTCCATAGGCAAAATGTTTTCATTCCTTTGTTTTATCCAAAGACAAGAAGGATAACAGTAACCAATCGAACACAGCATGCACCACAACCAGTATTCCGGTCGCTTTGGAGCTTTTACTAGAGTGGCATTCAGCTGAAAAGCTCAAATGTTTAAACAAACTCTTGTCAGCAACACAAACTGTCACTTCTTCGGTAAATCCATTCATCAATATATAAATTGCTGTACTTCAACATTTCAAATTATCAGTGAAGCGAGGGTAACAATCTCACCGCGACAGGGATCCATTTCTCATGAAAGGTTTGTATATATATTTAAGCAGAGCATGGTAGGACCAACCCCTTATAAAGAAGTAAAAAGTCGATCTGGGTGATCCGTTTGAATCAGACAATTTTTTGCAACGCAAAGGGCGGCCATTGGCGAGTGGTGATCTGACGAACTATATACCGGTAAAGAGGTTTTTACGAAGGGTATACACGTTTGCGTAATATAATAGGTATGTGTGTTATGAATTTATACTCGCTATGATTCCAAATCTGTTTTCAGAATTGAAAATGGTTAAATATTGATCGAGATAACATTCAAAGTACAGCTACAGTATACGACGAAGCAGCCGGGCTCACTGGCTGGATGATTTCCGACTAATTTCTAAGTATATACAGTACATAAACCATTTTTACGAAGGGTATGCACGTTAATACAAATATGCGGTCTGGGAACTGTGTACCATTGATGGGGGAAAAGAAACTTTATGGGTGGGGTAGATAGATAGATAAGTTTATTTGCACATATCACATTCCTAAGAATGAATTACCATATGTGTTACAAGATATATAAATTAGAAAGAAAAAAATATATATATATATATTTATTATATGGACGAAGGTGTTTTACTGGGAACTAAAACACTCGTAGAACTCATACGTCACTACATCCGGGGCCAAGTGGCCTTTTTTCCGTATGTAACGCTCGTGAGTGGCATATCGAAAATTTCCCGCCAATTTCATTCTTGTTCTGAAATGGCTACCAGTTCGAGCTACCAGTTGGATGAATCAAGTCAGAGCCAGTAACATTTTAAAACATTATACAGATATTCCGCTATAAGCTTAAAGCTTAAAGCTAAGTCATTGTTGTGTTGTTTCTTCATTGTTGTGTTTTTCATTAAATCCTTCATTAAAATAAAATTGCGTGTATTTGTGTCACTATGAATATGTCCATATAATAAAAAGAACATTACACGGTGGCTCGAAGATATGGATTTTATGTTCTCGTGGCAAGAACAATATCTCACTCGTTCGCTGCGCTCACTCGTGAGATATTGTTCTTGCCACTCGAACATAAAATCCATATCTTCTCGCCACCGTGTAATATCCTCTATATATATTACAAAAAGTAGCTATAAAATTAGAAATATTAAACATCAGAAATTGAAAAATTACAACGAAGTTTTCATAAAAAATCTAGAATTAAAAAGTTAAGAAGACGAATTGTTTTGTTTTGGTAGAAAAGGCGAGCGAGGGGAATTGTTGCGGATTCGTATTTCTAGTGATAATATCGAACGATAATGTTCCCCAAAGAAAACCTGTAGTTTTATTCACCTCTGATTCAACATAAATAGTCCAATGTTTGATATTTTGCGTTGCTGCATCACAGAATGTTGTTGTTTCACAAAGTTCAACGAAGCGTACAGGTCACGCTGGACTTTAGTCATGTGATGTTTAAGAAAAACACCATTTTCCGTTTTGGTGTAATTATCAATAATTTAATTCAATTACATAAATTGAATGCAGATTGTTCATACAACGTACACCTTTCCCTATCTTTTTACTGAAAAAAAAACAACTACAGTGTTGATAGTTGAGTTGATAATATAATAGTGTAAATGGTATTGTAAATTGTTTTAAGAGTTTTTTTTTTTTTAAGTAAAAAGATAGGGAAAGGTGTACGTTATATGAACAATCTGCATTTAATTTATGTAATTGAATTAAATTATTGTTACAGTGGAACTCCGTCAATACGACCGCTGTCGGGCCAAACAATGTGGTCGTATTAACGGGATGCAGTGATGGATCCAGCTTGATCTGGTAGGGGGGGGGGGGGGGGTGGGCCGTGGGGGTGCTGAGTGAGCGAAGTAAGATCAGGCCTGCGGTGTGGGGGGAGCCACGGCAGGGGACTGGGGACACACGCGTCGCATGCCACTGCAGCAAGGCACTAGTCTGTAGTCTGTACTGAAGATTGAAGACTTGCTGGCAATTTGAGTACTGACGGGATGGTGGTATTAACGGGGGAGAATCACACTATTTAGCTTATATTCCGGCCAGAAAAAAGTGGTTGCAATAACGAGGTGGTCACATGGCGGGGTTCCACTGTAATTACCAAAACGGATAAAACAAAGGAATGAAAACATCTTACCTACCCATTTTTTAATGCTATATAAAACAGCGTTTTTTCTGGGGGTGTCACACACCCCACCCTCGCTACGGCCCTGCTTAAGATATATGTTAAGCAATGTTGATTTGACTTTATTAACTAGGTGTTGTTGGCGAGTTGTTACATTCCATTGTATGGTGGCATGAGAGTCCCTTTATACAGAGGAGAGGTTTGTAAAATTCGTGTTATTTCTTCCGGTTGGTACCGACAATCGTATAACTACAGTACTTCGGAAATTAACGCATATTGTGAAGTTTCATTTCGTCATTTTGAGTTTTGACTCAAGCCTGTTCTCAAAAGCCATTTCGTCAATAAATATTTGCCTATCCACTTTCAAAAACGCTCATTTTAGTTACGGCTTTACGCCATCAATTTTGTCCAGCTACTGTAAGTGGAGACAGTTTGGATGGGAAAAGTCAAAGTTGTCTCATTTAATGTGGCTCACCATGAGTTACCCCAAAGGAAGAACTACCGTATATGGACCGGAACAAGTCAAAACCTATCACAGTTGAAAGCGGTTTTCGCTAAATCAACTACTTGTACGTCTTGACTCGTTAAATTCTGTCCTCTCTCGAGAATTAAACTTTCATGCAATCCAGGTAAATCCTAGCCTGCGAATACAGCCGTCCCTCGTCGCCTTACACTAGGTAAAGCCGAACTATAGGGCTTGGGCCAAATGTAAAAATTTTCATGCGGCGAACTTCATTGTAGTTTAGGTCGACCTTAATTATTTAAAGTGCCTATGCAACGAAATTTTCAAGTTGGAGAAAATGGCATTAAAGTAAAGTTTGAGATTACTGCTTTGGTGCTTTCGATTGTGAAAGTTTCAGGGTGAATAATTAAGGAAAGTATGTTTGTTTAGCGTTTGGAAAACTGGCTTTTGGCTCAAAAAGTTGAGACATATTTTATTCCACAACTTATGACATCACTAGGATCTACATGAATTATTATTGTTATCGAACAGACTGTTCAAAACACCCTTTAGAAAACTAAACTCTCGTGGGAAAGTGTGCACAAGGGTGTGTAAAATTTATTCATAACGAGTTATTTGTTTTAAAATATACATGGTCGAAGCCGTATCCAACTTATCGTGAATAGTTCATTTATGAACTTCGAAGTTTCTACCACAAAATGAACGAAAAAAATCCCTTTATTTTCTTTTTACATACACGCCATTGCGGTAAGAGTTTGGAAAGCACTCAAAATTTGGGGTCTGGGTCGAGTGATGTCATTAGTTGTGCAAGTATGCCAACTATTTTAATGATGTCTCAATTTTTAGGGGAAAAGCAAAGTCTTCAAACGCTAAATAAACATACTTCCATTTAATTGTTCGTACTAAAACTTTCACAGTCGAAAGAAGCGATACCAAATATTACTTCAATGTTATTATTTCCAATTTGGAAATTTCGTTGCATAGGCACTTTAATTTCGTCTGTTGGATCAAACGTCGAACTTAATCCAGTCGAACTTAACTTCATACATTTTATCCGTCTGCTCCAGACGAATAAAACATCTACATCGATCCAAATAAATTGGTCGAACTCAATTGAGACAAACGACGAACTTTTAATTCACAAACTAAGTTACATCAACTCCTTGTATCTTGGATTATACTTCGCAGACACTTTGGATGGAGAGGAGTTAAAACGCTATCTCTGTCAAAAAACTATCTTGCACGTCTGATTATCTTTTATATTTCATTGTGGCGTAACGTCAGGCAATTTTATGGAGTTTAACTAAGAGGGAGACAGTTTGGACAGAAATGAGTTGGTCCTTTTTATACAGTACACATTTTATGTTGTATGGAACTGTACCTAAAAAATATATTATACTTTTAAATAAAGGGCCTTTAAATATAATGTTTAGAAATGTTAATACTAGTGTAGTTTTACGGTATCTGCTCTTGTACTCGAGAAATAACGTTCTCATTCTCGTATTTTATGTTTCTGGACGCCGTCATTTTAGACATTTTAAGCGTTTGCACGACGGCTCAGATTCGATGTCCAGCGGGGGTTTCTTTTTGTTTCAATTTTGACGTCATTGAGTGCAAGGAACAAAATACAAGTACTCAATGACGTCAAAATTGAAAAGAAACCCACCGCTATACATCAACCTTGCGCCGTCGAGCAAACTTGAAAATGGCGGCGTCCAGAAGCATATTATTTCTCGAATACAAGACCAGATACCGTAAAACTATTATTATAAGTAAACGCATCCGAAAGCCGAGGGAGGTTTACTAAACCTCGGTTTACTAAACCTCCCGAGGGTTGAGGAGTCATTTAATCACTAATATCCGTCAAAGCCATGCATTTAGTTTGTAATTACATGGTGACCGAGGAAATATACAAGACAATGGTGGCTTTTATTTTGTGAAATCTCTTTATCGAATTCAGTGAATCTGTGTATAAATTTGGTTTGCAAATACACGTTAGTATTTTTTAGTCGGAGTGATTGATGGCTGATGTCCGCTTTTCGTTTGTGAGCGATAAAGAAGTTGCCGAAGCAAATGAAAACCGAGTTCCTTTAAGCATCAAAAGACACACATTGTGGAGTAGGAACAAATCAATTGGTTCTTTGAGGCATATTTTTAATTAATATTGGATGAGGGATATTTAGTTCTAAACGTCCCTCATGAATATATTGATGAGGGATGTTTAGAACTAAGTATCGCTCATCCAGTATTCATGGCTAAATACGACAGCAATCGTCCCTGTTAAAACAAAAGAAACCGAGGTGACCATGATATTAATATTTCTATACTTAAAGGCCTTTTATTTAAAAGTAATTTATTTTTTGGTTACAGTTCCCTTTAAATGTTTCTTGCAATTTTCACACAATGTGGTTTTTGTATTTCCTCCCATACAGAAATGGTTGGATGGAGGATTTTCAGATAACCTACCGGTGTTCAAATTTGGTAGAACTATCCGTGTTTCACCATTTAGTGGAGATTTCGACATTTGCCCTGATGATAAACACTCATTTAAATTGTTCAAGACACAGCTTGGTAAAAATATGGACGTTGTCGTAAACTTGCAAAATGTCGAGCGTGGTTTTCAAGCTTTATTCCCTCCATCTCAAAAAGAGTTACAAAGAGTTTACAGATGTGGGTACAATGATGCTTTGCGTTTCCTTGGCGTTCGTGTCTCTAAATGATATAAGTTAGAAAAGAAATGTGCTTCTTCGTGCTCCAAACAGCTACAATAGGATGTGGTATCTGTTTTTTGAATTTTTTAAAGTAAAATAGCTTTGTAAATTGTAAAATAGCTTTGTAAATTGTAAAATATATCCTGTTGAAATTTAGAAATAACATCGTCCACTAACGTTAGTAATTTTAAATTGAACTCATTCAATTTCACGCAACATCTATTAACTCATAATTGATGTAGCTAGTTAGATGTATTATACGTACTATGTGTTAAAGTGCCTATATAGCATTTTCAGTTTTTAGCTTTTTAAACAGAGGATGAAAAACCAGTTAATAAGTTGTTTTACAGTTTTAGAATTGGTCCATTCGTTTCCAAGATATTTTACTTTTTGTAATATGCTAATGAGTAGATGATGACGTCATTTAAGTCAAACAACATTCTGTCAAATCCAAAAGTCTTGTATATATTCAAAAGTATCGACTGAAATTACTTGGAACTTTGCATGTGAATACATACCACTAAAACAAAGAGCATGAATCAAGTTATATTGTCACCATAGTAACAGATTAGTTCCCAGGCCTGTTCGTTCCTAAAGCAAAATAATTTGTTTTCTCTAATGTGCAGAATATTTTGAGATTGGGGAATTTCGGAGAACGTTTTCACAAAATTTATCAATACAGGACCCAAGTTTGAAATTGCCAACGTTGCTTGCTATAGCAAAAAACAAAATATTCTACTATGGAACTAAGAGCCCTGGGAACTAAAGTGTTACTATGGAGAAAGTATAACTTGATTAATGCTCTTTGGTTTAGTGGTATATATGAACATGCAAAGTTCCAAGTAATTTCAGCGGATACTTTTGAAGATATACAGGACTTTTGGATTTGAAAGAATGTTGTTTAACTTAAACGACGTCATCATCTACTCAAATATCTTGGAAACGAATGGACCAATTCAAAAAAACTGTAAAAGAACTTAACTAGTTTTTCGTCCTCTGTTTGAAAAACTAAAAACTGAAAAGGCAGTATAGGCACTTTAACTACAGCGGTATATGTATATTCTATTTTATAAATTGCTTGATATCACAAATACTCGTATGCTATTTTACTAAGAAGATCAGTTTTTATTTTTGTATGCATATTATGTATTTATACTAGTGCCATTCTTCTATGTATTTATACTAGTGCCATTCTGTAAATTTTGCGTGTCGTCTTTTGTATTACGATTGCCCATATACTTGAACATTAAAGCTAACTAAATTTCACGAATTTGATGTGTTGCTAAGTATAACATCCAAACATAACAAATGTTTATCTGGGTAACAAACCCAAACACGACAGCTATATCTTCCAGAGATTTTACCCAAGTTCACTTAAACTTTCAGGTGATATTTATCATAAATTAGGGAATAATTTTCAGTTTTGTTACCATGACAACACGGTCACGTGACTCGCTGGCGGCCATTGCATGCATTCCTGGAAGGGAAATTGCTGGTTTCCACTACTATGATTTTATGCAAAGCATACCCCTCAAGGTGGCCATATCTAAATCCGTACAAGCTACTGGTTATACAAACGGTCAAGCGTTTTCCTGGCCTTGTCTGGTTGCATTATGATGTGGCGTTTCGCAAAGAAGCAGCAGCAACTGGTTTAACAGACTCGTCACAAATGAATCTAGATTTGTACAACTTCTATACCAGAGCTGGTGGTACCCTGTGCCCAGTTAAACCAACCTCGACAGTTAACATTAGTAACCCACAGCCGTCTGCACCTTAGAATTATATACATCTGGATCCTCTTATTATTTCGCCACGCCTATGAATCTTGTGATGGGAGCAACGCCAAACGCAGAGTCCGATCCCCTTCTCCATTACGCAATAAGAGACGGAAACCTATATTCGCCACTCCTTCCCTTTTAAATAGTTTATTTTCACATTTGGTACAGAGAAAAATACCACAATCTTGCGTTTTAGTTAATGTTTCGGGTTCCTCAGCTAGCTGTTTTGCAGCCAGGACTGCAAGCATGTTATATATGGACTGATCCCAGTTAACAAAGTGTCTCCTATCCAAGCTGATAAACTACAGGTGGTATTGTACGACCATCCGCCTTAAAGAAGATTTTCATCTTGGTTTCGAACCCTCCACGACCAAACTAAAATCAGCATCTAAGAATTTGCAATCTGCTTCCCTTCACACAGCAGTATAAATAGATAATTATTTACAAAACGAATGTCAAACCTTCACATAGGCTGGAAAATGACGTCTGATTTTGGACTTGTCCAGTTCGACGATTAATAGTGTCAATGATGGCATACCTAAAGATAATTTTTTGTGCAATATATGAAATATATGAGTTGATGGCATTATAATCGTGCGTCTTGCAAAGGAATACTGATGGCAAAATTAGATGTTCAGAATGCCTACCGCCGCGGCAATTTTCCCTTTCGTAAACGTTACCATCCCGAAGCGTCATTACCATCTCAGCTCTCATAGAATTGCTGGGTAAGCGGAGTGAAATTTCTCGTGGTCCCAAGGTTCCCGCATACTTTGTTTGGTCGTATACCATTCCAATCAATTTTACTCATGCATTCCTGATTGGCTAATGGCATCACTATTAAACTTAAATACTACTATATTTATTACTATATTTATTATTACTATAGGGGTATTGAAAAATAATATCCCTAGTAAAAAAAATACCCCTAGTAAAAAATCACATCCGGGATGTTTGGATTTTAGTATTTACAAACATCAGTTTTCCCGCTTCGTAGTAAAATTTAGGAAAAAACGCGTAAAATTGATTGAAAAGGTATAAGGAAATAGCACTTGTTCTCGAAGAATTAATGAAAAATCGCACTTGTGTTTGGCGAAATATTCATAATACCACTCGTGCTTCGCACTCATGGTATTATGAATATTTCGCCAAACTAAGCGTGCGATTTTTCATTAATTCTTCTCGAACCGTGTTATTTCCTATTGCTATACTGACATGTTCGTCGTGAAATTCAAAATATGTAAATATTTAGTATTTATTGTACAGGAGAAGAGCGTTCATGCAGAAGAAATTATACATGGCAAACTCTCAATCCTGGACCAGTAAACTCGATTTTGTGATCGATAGTACAATCGTTATTTGGGATTTCGAAATATCAATCGCAACAACGTATGCTGCGAGGTTTAAAAATATATTTGTGGACTGTCAAAATATATTTGTCGACTGAAACTATCATATGCGCATTGCATATATGCAGAACCACCATAATATACTGTATAACCATAAATGTATAGTTAAAGTGCCACTACGATCAAATTTTTACCTATCGATATTTTTACGTATTCATAAAGCAGAGCTGCTAAATATTACTCGGTCGAAACCGTTTTGCGATTAGACGATGGCAAGTATTATTTTTCTGACTCCGAATCTGGAGTTTTATGTCCGCCATTAATCGTTCATGTTCCTGACCAGCGTAACGAAGTGACGTCAAATTCTCAACGCGAAGACTCCACATCGCTAATTCTTCAAGTAAATCAAAGTCGTTTATTCAAATTCTTCATCTGAAAGGCTGAACATTTCATCTACTTCTCGAAGAAAACAAGAAAACAAGTAACTTCGACTGAAAGTCAGGCGTTTTTGACGTCATAAACAATATTACCTTTTGAAATTGCGGGCTCACTTGGAACACGTTTTTAGTAATGGTGGCCTAAATAATAGTGATTTCAGAGCTCAAAATACTTACTTCAAAATACCATTTTTTAGTTTTTTTTTACATCGATGATCACTTTCGACCCTGAAATACTATTCTATGCTAAAGAAAATGCAAAAGACGGGGATGAATTTTCATCGTAGTGGCACTTTAAGCATTTCTGCATTTGCCATATAACATTCCGCGTAAAGTCACTTACTAGTCATATAGATGCTTTTAAATAAGTGATAAAACGTGTTGTGCTACGTAGGCAGTGTAGAAATACAAATCAAAATGTATAAAAAGGTTGGTGTACTGCCGAAATAGCGTGTAAGTTGTCTAACGTTTCGAGCGAAGGCCCTTCGTCAGAGAGTGAAACATAAAGTGAAATAATCACTCAGTTATTATTTCACTTTACGTTTTACTCTCTTACGAAGGGCCGCTCGAAACGTTAGACAACTTACACACTATTTCATAGACTTGCTCCAAATTTGCCTTTTCGGATTGTTTCGGGTTTGTTTAAATTTGGTTTTTTTCAAAGAACTCGCCATATAGATGCTTGTTCGCTTTTTAGATAGAAATATTATGATTGAAAGAACACGAGGAACCGCCCAGGAATTTCACTCTGCTTACCCAGCATTCTATGAGAGCTGGGATGGTAATGACGCTTCGGGATGGTAACGACCGTTTACGAAAGGGAAAATTGCACCGCCGCGTTGTTCCAATCCACCTAGATGACTATCGACATTTCTTATAGGCATGAAGTGGCGGAATCAGCTGGTTTATGTGGATATCACCCTCCCATTTGGGCTTGAATGGATAATACAACAAAATCACGAGGTGGATTTTTGTATTAATTATCTGCATAGCTTCCATACATTGGATTCACCAAATTCATTGATTTGTCAGTATAATCTGGACACATGTATCCACTTTTACAATGAATGGGGTATTCCCCTTCACCCGACAAGTTAGAAGGCCCAAAAACGTGCATTGTTGTCCTGACGATTGAACTATATAGACACAATCATGAAGCTCATGCAAGTACGTTTATACCAAGGACAAGCTTGGCAGGCTAGCTTCACTACCAGTGGTCTGGTGAAGCAAACACCTGCACTGCACCATGAAGGACCTGCAGGGGAGTCTCTCTTCAATATTCTTGTAAAGTTATTCCCCAGGTCCGTACTTTCCTACGCTGGATGATAAATCTACTAGTCACTGTATTTCGACGCGAGGACCATGCACCCAATCCGCCTTAATCGAGAATTCCACTTGGACCTTGCCTGGTGGTTAGAGTTCTTTAAATCCTGGAATGGCTTAAGCTTCTTTTTATCTCCACAATGGCCCCTCTTACCGGATTTTCAAATTTCTTCCGATGCTTCAGGTATTCTGGGTTATCATGGGGCTATTTTTATGCCTTATTGCTGAGTAACTCAACTCAGCCTTTCCATCGCATATAAAGAGCTGTTCCCAATCGTTATTATATCGGCAAACCTGTGGCGAGCTACGACTCCAGCCGAAGGCGATTTTTCTATAACATTGATAAATTGCACCCTCCGCGCAGAAAACAAGTTCATAACCTTAACAAAGAAGAGCTTCTAGCTTTAAAGTCATTGCGATGCCGAAATGACGTTGTCATAAAACCTGCGGACAAAGGTGGCGCTGTTGTTGTCTGGAGAGCGGACTTGTATATCGACAAGAGGCTCTTCGCCAACTCAGTGACATGCACCATCTTTTATACTAAGTTGAATTCCGATCCCACTCAATCTCACCAAAAATCCGTCAAAACTACCATCAAGAATTTCATCCAAGCCGGCGAATTGCCTGCCTCTGCATCTAACCTTATATTAACAACCCCCAGAACGCCTGTCATATATTTCCTATACCTAAATTAATTCATAAACCTATAACAATCCTGGCAGGCCGATTAATTGTTTCCGCTTGTATAGTTGCCCCACCGAGCTCATTTCCAGTTTTCTAGACAACGTTATGTATCCTTTGGTTAAGAAGTTGCCTTCTTATATCAAAGATACTAAACATGCCTTGCAAATTTTCGACCAGTTACGTTTCAGTAGTTCCGATAAATTTATTTTCACCATGGACGTCAAGTCCTTATACACCGTCATTCCCCATTGTGATGGCCTTGAAGCTCTGAAGTTTTTATTTGATAAGCGCACTCATTTAGAACGCTCCACAACCACGTTAACAATTTTTCGTTTGATGGTGTACATTATCAACAAATAAGTGGTGTTGCGATGGGCACCAAAATGGGTCCAAGCTATGCTAACTTATTTGTTGGTTATGTTGAAAAACAGATCTTTGAACAATACACGGGTCTCTTGCCTGATTTCTTCAGCAAATTTATCGATGACTGTTTAGGAACACATGCTCACGTGTCCTTTTAGAGCAGTTCGTCAACTTTGTTGATGATTTTCATCCTGCTCTGAAGTTCACGTGGGAAATCAGCGAGACCTGTGTGTCGTTCCTTGATATTTTACTCGATTGATGGTGATTCGCTGAGAACGTCGGTCTCGTACAAGCCTATATACTGACTCCCATATAGTTATCTTCTATGTTCATCCTCTCATCCCAACCACACTAAGCAATCCATCCCTAATTATATATTCTCAATTCTTGCGTCTTTTTTAAGATTTTTATGCCAAAGCAATGGAAATGAGATCCTTTTTTGTTCAACGTGCATGGTTACCCTACCAACCTTCTAGACCTCGCCGTTCAGAAAGCTTTTCTCGTCCCCCGTTTAGATGCCCTTAAACCACCTTTGGAACAAGTTTCAAACAACAAAATTCCTTTAGTTCTAACATTTCATCCTTTCAATTTTAAAGTTAAAAATATTATTAATCGGAATTTTCACATTTTACAAAATGATCCTGAGACGTCAGCCATTTTCACCGATAACCCTTTAGTATCTTTTCGTCGTAATAAAAACATTCGTGACTCCTTAGTACATAGTGCCCTTAAACAAAATACCTCGACACCAGCGGGAACATTTTCTTGCGGCCGTTCCCGCTGCAACACATGCCCTTTTCTCAATCCCACTACAGTTATTACTGCCCCAAATTCAACCCGTCATACTTTTTCATGCACGTCCACCAACATCATTTATTGCATTTCTTGCGATAAATGCCCTAAAATCTACATCGGTGAAACTGGGCGACGCCTTTCAGACAGGTTTGCTGAACATCTTCGTTCTGTGAGGAACAACGATGTTGAGAAACCTGTAGCCCGCCATTTCAACAGCTCTATAACCATTTGGCTTCAGACATGAAAATCTGTGCCATCCTTCCCATCTCAGGTGGTAACGATAACCGCAAACGGCAAGAGAAGCGTCTCATTTTTAAACTTGGCACCACACATCCTCTTGGTCTTAACGAACGTTTTTCTTTTATTTAATTTCCTACAAGTTTTTCGTTATTTTAGTTTGCTTGGAACTTTTTTATTATTAGCTTATGCACTTTCATTTCTTTTCAAGTTTTTGTTTCTTACTGCTTTACTATCGCCTAATCCCCTTAATATTGGACCTGTCATTTCTCCCTCCCCCTCTGATCGACTTTAAAAATAGCAAATGATTTAACTTTTCGCATCTCATTAATTATTAGCTTGTTTATTTCCCGTGCATTTGATTGGCTACTTTCTACTTGTGACACCCTTTTGGCATATATATAAGCCCTATTTACGTCAGTATTTCGTCACTAAATTCTTGGCAGTTTACCACCTTTTCACTTTGCTATATATATATGTATATATATATATCAAGATGTATACAAATTGTTAGTTGATAGACAAGAGTGCTCAATACCAAAAGAGGTAGAAACTCCGAGTAGTGACATTTTAAAGAATAACGTTTATATATATATATATATAGAGAGAGAGAGAGAGAGAGAGAGAGAGAAAGAGAAAGAGAGAGAGAGAGAGCTAGAGAGAGCGCTCACTGAGCCAGACATGGCGGCGGATATATGGATCGTGATTTTGTTAGTCGTCACCGCCTCTCCTGTGTGAAGTCCATCATGCGTACAAATTTGGGCATCACATTATGATAACATGACAATTATCGAAACTGGTCGATATTTAAGAAAGGTATCGGCTTACATTTCATATAAGTATAAGGGTCAACGGAAAATTTAGAGCTGCTCATTTCAACATTATGCTAAAATCTGATCAAAATGAGTATCATTGTGGACACGCGAGATATTGTGTCACGGGCACTAACCCTTTTCTTGGCAACGACCCGTGGGGGTGTTTTAGAAGCGGAAATGGCTAAATTGGGATGACTCAAAAGGACCTTTTTGTCTCATGGTCTTTATTTTTGGTTATAGGTTAAGGTTAGCTGCGGGTTAGGTTTTAGGTTAGGATCAAGGTTAGGACTAGGGTTATGATTAGAATAGGTGTTGAAAATGGGAAGGTCCTTTTGAGTACAGTCATTCCTTTTAGCCTTGTCCTGTTAGAAGCTATACATGGGAGACATGCTATGGGGGAAAGTCATCAGTTGCCCAGAGTATACAGTACCTTAGTATTAGTGGACAGCAAATTTGGAATGCCTTGGGCTGTTAGCTAATAAGATTTTTGGACCAGGAACTGGTCCCCAATCTCTTCTAATCTTCTTGTTGTTGTTAGGGGGCGACGCTCTTCGAAAAAAGCCTAATTAAGGCTCCGTCATTTCGAGTCCGATCGTCATGAAATTTGACTCGATGATTTTAAAGGATATTCCTCATCGACTGACGGTGTCCGATTTTTTATTTTCGATTTAGGGGCAACGTACAAGCAATTCTTGACTGTACGCGTAGAAGAAGAATATGCATATCATTAATTTCACAGACAAACGCAAACCATAACAAAGACATGTCAGTTGAATTGTTGTTAACACAAATCGTACAGTCATGGACCAGCGACTAAGCATTAAATTTTGACTAAATTTAAACCCGCTGGCTAGATTTTCTCAAAGCCCGTTTTTCGCTATTAGACAAGAGAAAATGGACTTTTCTAGCCTGCTTATTGATGAATAACTTTATTTAAAAAAACTCGGCCAGTTCCTGGTCCAGTAGTACGATCGTACTTGTTTCATAGATATCATACTAATTCGGACTTCAATTTAGTTGGAGTTTTTCAACTCTGAACATTTCCTGCAAAAAAACTATTTTAGAACTGCCCATTTTGGAAAATGGGACGCCTTGGGATGACCCGGCCTGATAAGTATTCAAAACATAGTCCTAACCCCAAACCTTATCCTAATTCTAACCGTCAACCTAATCCTAATACGTACCTAACCCTAACCCTATAGCTAACTCTTACGATAATGCTTTATTACTCGGGCTACTATCAGGATGGCCGAGTCTAAGTTTCGGTGTTAGTATTTTCTGGCGGTCGCGATATTGCCCCAACATGCGGCTTTGCGAAACTGAGGTATGTTGTCGAAAGTCTGTGCTTTTACCTTCGTCAAAGGAAATTGAGAGTCAAGTCTCTTTTCGTATAAAAACAATCAATTATATGTCTTTCAATATGTTCAATATCGTTTGAGTTCATTTTCAAATATTTTTCAGTAGAATATTTTACAGCTTATAAAAGGCATTTAAAACTGAAATTATGTCGAGCCATACGGACCGCTCGTTACTAGCCACTCAGAAAGAACGATTTGGTAGGATACGGACCAGAATTAAAAATATATAAATATACAGTATGTCATGCTGCCAGCCCAAAACTAGCCCGAGTTAACGCCTAGCAGGCGTCTTGTTATTTTAGAAATAACCGGATTTTATTAATTTCGCATTTTACTATACCATAGTCTATGTGACGTCATTTCGGTATTTATAAACTTCACCCAAAGTATCGATAGCCTTTTTCGAATTATGAGTATCGAAAGTATGAAGTATCGATATTTAAGCGAAATATCGCCCTGCACCACTAGCTACGACAATCGGACAATGTAGTGTAACGCCTTACAACTTAGCGTAACCTCTTAAACCGTAGTGTAACGTCTTAAAACGTAGAATAACGTGAATAACTCATGTCGGTCCGATCGTAACAATCTCTCATTTCCTCCACATTTGGGCGTGGTCTTGCAAAAGTGATATCGAGAAGCTATCGTGTAACACGCGTGGAAAAAATAGTGAAAAATGAATTTCTTGGCGATAATCGTAAAACAACAGGTATTGACGATGATTGTATGTTATTAGAAAAGTATCTTCGAGAAATTCATTTCTTAATGAATCCGAGCGATCCTTCGCCTCGCTATGCTGCGTATGGTGAGTTATTCTTTAGACTTAAATGTGGAATTTATCGCCAGCCAGTGTTATCATGTTATGCATACCATGGTCATATCAAGTGACTTGCTGTTAAATTTATACTTGGGGTATGAATAAGTTGATATTTAACTTGATCGCTATTCCTCAATGTGTGCGAACCTTTACTCTTGTTAGTGGCTAACCATCGATTGAGTGGCGACGTTGCGAATAGTGGAGTAAGTGGACATCTGTCGAAACAGAGTGGACAAATCGCAGAAACGTGAGTAGAACACTGACATTTCCTTTATGCTTATAGTTTCACAGCTAGATTCCTATTCCTGTGAAATGTGTTTGTTATACAGTATTAATAGTTGAATAGTCCATAGCGAAGATGTGTGAATACAACACGGCGAAAATGGCTTCGTAGTTGTAGATTTAAGGACACGAGGATATTGGTAGACGTCGAGAACTTCTATACTCTGAAGAACGAAGGTGTACTTCCTGATTCAATGTTCTGGTATGATGAGATGTTTACTGAGTGAGATGTCAAAAATCTGAGACTTATAAACAACTAAACAAAATTTCGCATGGTTAACTTCGGTCCGGATGGGCTCATTAATATCATTCTCTAAAAGCTTTTTCGGAGTGCGGATTGCAAGCATATTTTCCCACTGTCATTGAATCAGAATCATATTTTAATGTAAACAATATGAATATCAGTTTGTAGCACAAAGAAAAGGTCTATAATTACATACCTAAATATGAACCTGAAGCTATAAAAATCATACTTGTTAATGTTATACTTATGAATATTTTGTTCATGTGAGCCTTCTGAACGATTCGAGAATGGTCCGTCGATAAAATGCCATAAAGTTAACTTACATCTAATTAATATATAGTATTATATATCTTACTACAGTATAATATATATGTATATATAAATATATATTGTATATATAAAACATGAAGTTTGTCAATACTGATGACAAGAGTGCTCAATGTGGATACAGAGCAATGATTTAATTGTATAATAAGATTTCTAAGTTAAAAACATATTACAGTTTATACTCAAAGGTCACGCTCAAAGTGATCATCAGACTACATACATACATACATACATACATAGTTTCTAAATTTTAGAAATGCTGTAATCTATGTTTACATAATAATAATAATAATAAAAGACGTATTAGGAGCATTATATTTATACAATAGTCTCAATGCTCTTACAACAATATATTCTTAAAGTTACTTATAAAATTAATTACAGTTTCATTATAAGATAAAGCCTATACTACATACTGTATATTACCACCATGAACAAAAAACTATTAATTTTAAAAAAGAAAAGTCTTAAGTGCTGACATTATTTGTCACCCAGAACTAAGCTCACTTAACAGTAGAAATGAACTTGTATCTACTTGTGGACTCAGAAAGAAACATTTGCTGTGCAGCCAATAAGTAATTAATTCAGTATTTATCACATAAACTGCATATACCAATTTTACAATGACATCACACATACAAACAATTCTCCTTCATACCCATACATCTCAAGTTTCCTACACACTGGTATCAGATGCGATAATCACCTGAGGAGCTATGAGGGTCGCGGTTCAATTCCAGCCAGAACTATAAGGCCTCTAAGTTGCATTTTTCGCAACTGGTCCCGGTTTGGTCTTAAAATGTATATACATTCCAACACTCGAAATTTTCCTTCACCATAAATCCTTAGAACCTGTAATTTAATCGAGTGAAATGCCAAATATCACTTGTACAATATACCCAGAATCTTATCCTGGCATTACCACCACTATATATACAGAACTCGTGACTAGGCTCTCGGCAATGGCTTCCGTAGCTCAGTGGTCAGAGCACTGCACTAGCATCACAGGGTTGCGATTTCAATTCCAGCCGGAAGGCCACTAAGTTGCATTTTTTGCAACTTGTCCCGGTTTGGTCTTAAAATGTATATATTCCAACACTCGAAATTTTCCTTCACCATAAATCCTTAGAACCTATATACTGGATATATATATTATATAATTATGTATCCTAAATTGTATATCCTAAATTGTAATATCCTAAATTTGTTGTTCAACCTGATTTCCTTTTTGTTTTCCTTCTGCAGAAAGAATAAAAAATTAAAGAGGCTCTCCATTGATGAAGAAAACCAAACAGTGAGAAGAAGTATAGTTTTTAGTGATACCCATCCTGTAAAAGTTACAGCAAAGGTTAGTGTTGACTTTGTTTTTGTTTGGATATAATAATATAAAATTTGTTCATCAAAAATACAGTATTTGAAGGGTTTGTAGGTTATTATCTTTATTGAATACTTCACTTAAAATATTCTTAGTATATAATTGCTATATATAGCAATTATATTACTAAGAATATTTTAATAAAGTATTCAATAAAGATTACCTACAAACCATTCAAATACTGTATTTTTGATGTTTATAGTTTATACATATACTGTAAGTTAAATCTCCTAATGATCATTTCAAATAGCCACACTTGACATAATTATTTTCAAAATTTCATATTTAAGCTTACCTGTACTATTTAGAGCAGAAAGCCACTAGTTATTTACCGATAATCGGAAACGGAATTGGAATCAACTATCAAGTTGATTGTTGCATTATTGGTAGACAATCAGAATCAGTAGAATTATTTGTATTTTCCGATTATGAAAAACTGATTAACAAAAAATTAATAGACACATTGCATTATTTGGCATTATTTTCTTTAATTTGACCTTTCAATGTGTAAGTTTAGACTGAAACCCCAATCACACAAATAAAACCAAAAGAAAACCACCAACAAATTTTGTTAAAAAATTGAACTGTGTGACATCACCTTTACATGACCAATTGACATCATGACATCATTATGGTATCGAAATCAGGCCCATTGTGACATGGAATATTAATAATCGGTAATCGGTAATTAAATTCTGATTGTGGCACAATCGGTCAATCACTTACCTTTGCACTGTTACCTGTTCACTGATATGTCGCCAGTTCCTTTTCAAGTTTACATTAGTGTATTGTTTTCTGATGTTGTACAGTACATAGAGCAGACAAAATTTATGGAACCAAAAGTTTGGTTAGTTGGGTTAATTAAAGTTTAGTTAATTAGGGTGCTTGGTGGCTGGACTAAATTCTGCCAATGTCAATGCATTTTTTGCAAACTTGGTTGGGTGAATGCAGGCACTCATCATTTACTACTGGTCCATGTTGTTGAGGTGCAATTACAATATCATTTCAAATATTTGATTAATTAAAATGGGGGTGCTGTGTTGGTGTACCTCTTTGGTTACTTAACCAACTCTCCTGAACATGGTGGGTGAAAAGCTAATATACTGTATACTGTAGCCATCAAGTTTCTGTAGCCATCAAGTTTCAATAAAAATGATAAGAATTTATGACAAAATACGGCTTCTAACACAATACTATACGTATGTACTATGACCTATGTTAAAAATTGCTTTTCACAACCTTGGAAAACTGAATGTAACAATTACTGTAGTAATACATTTACATAACTAAAAATTCTAACTCAAGAAGGAGAGTATAATTTACAAATTAGTATACATTTCTATCACAAATTATCAAAATTATTTTCATTGGCTACAGTATAGCAGGAGTAACTGTTGGCTGATAGAAACCTCTGAGATAGAAGTTGTGTGTTTCCAAAACAATGTTTACAATTTGTTATGGGTTAGAAATTTTTTTTAAATTAGACAATGAAGAGCCTGAGTTTTCTATGATTAACGGATAGTCATCCTGGCTCAGCCGCGTTGACTATCTAGTATCTGTTAATCATACAGTAGAAAACTCGGGTTCATTGTCTAATTGTTAATTATAGAATTTTGATTGCACATACTCAAGTATCTCAAATATAATTGTGTTCAACATAAGTGAGGGGCCGGCAGCCATAAACTATGGAAGGATACTATGTTTCACTAATTCACAATATATAAAACGTATTTTGTCTCGTTGTTATTCAGTGTGCCCGCACACAGTATATATACCACTCCCTTTGCATTAACACGTATTCAGCCATACATACTGTACGTGCCAGGCGTGCTTTCACACCCATGTGGCAGCGTTAACTGTTGATTCAGCGGTGCACCTGTAGCATAAAATTGAACACCAGGTACTCTTTCTCTTGCATCATCGGTTACTTATCGCATCTATAGTCACTGTACAACTCTGTACAACTTGTACATTAGATTTGTACAGTAGATTTGTATTAAATTAAATTAAACTAGTTGTTAGTTAGAGCTATCCAAATGTGTATCACTTTACGTAAACCTTCATGACAGTTAAAATTGTAACAACGAACGGATTTGTAATAAACATATTTGGCTGGCTAACATTCGCTGGGTGGTCACTGTTCGTCCAACCCGTCTCACGTTGTCACTTAGATATGAAATGTTTTCTATTCGGCTGAGCGAAGCGAAAGAGAATAGAAAATCATCCACAAGTTAGCCACAGGTTGCCTTTGATTTTTATGAGATGATGGCCTTATAATAAATTACAAAACAAGGCAGGGACACCACGTACTCTAAGTGGCCCACTTAGGCAACTGAATAAAATATAAAAGAAATGCAAACTACAAGTTGTACTAAAAGTTGTCAGAGAGTGCAATATAAAGTCAAAACGTTAGACCTCCTATTCACTATTTTGGCTGTGTACCAACCATTTACAAGACAGTAGAGTTTTTAATACTTTATTGTACCTTTCCAAAGGCAGTTTATAGCTTAGGGCCTTCGAATTTCAGAATCATCCTCAGGGTAACATGAACATTTATCGACATGATTAACCTAGACACTATACTGAGTCGACGGAAAATTGTGTTTTTTTACTCTTGTGTTTTTTACTCTTGTGTTTTTGTTTTGTTGTCTTCTTGTGTTTTAATAAAAAAAACTATAATTACTTTAAAGTAGAGTGCTCATGCGTAGGCAGTGTTTTGGATATATATATATATAGCAATGCGAAAAGGTGGTGAAGGAACGAAATACTGAAAGTCGCCACGTCGGTATTTCGTTTCTAAAATCTCGGCAGTTCACCACCTTTCCTCTTTGCTATAATATAATTACTATAATTGGTTACTGTAAAGGGGCAAATCTTTGAAGATTTGCTGGTTGGAAAAGATTTACTCGTACTTAATTCTGGGTGTTTTTCCTAGTGTATTAAAGGGTGCTGACAAGCGGGACTATGTGCGACATGCCGACGTGCTAACAGCTGTGGTGGGCGGGGCGTAACATCCGTAATGGCTTGAATGACGTCGAAACGAGCGTTAGAAATAGGCGTCCTGAAATGATCTGCCAGCATCCGGATTTCTGCAGCATCAAAATCTTTTTCATGTAGCCAATATTGCGGGGCAAAAAGTTACCTTACACCAAATAACGTAGGTTCGTCCATCCGTCTTTTCTGTCTTAAACCCAAGAATTCCGTCCACTCCACATGATAAAAATATTTTGAGTTCAACACAACAGTAGTACCCTTGCCATTGACATTTTAAAACTCGTATTACAGTACTTACTCAGTTCTGTGTCCAAACACTCAGCATGACGTGAGTCTACCGACAGGAATAGATTTACAACTTATGTTATACTGGCCAAAGCAAGATGATAGCGATCCTATTACAAACAAATGTAAACGATCACAAACGAATATTTGCAGTTCCTTTCTTCACTTGTTTTAATAGCATAAAAATGTGACTACTGAACTGGATAGAAGTTTCTGCGAGCGATCAATCGCACGCATGAATTAATTTGGTTGGCTGTCAAGATTACACGTCCAGCACTCGCAAAATGTACCTCTATACCATTAACTATATTACCTGTACCATTAACTGTGAGCAGTGAATATTAGTATGGCCGCTTGGAGTTTCTCGCTCATTCGCCTCGCTCTCTCGTGAGAGCTATTACCAACACTCATGGAAGATAAAAGAAGACCGAATGGTCGAAACGTTTTTATTAAATTGTATATGGAATAGAGATGAGCCGATTACGAAATTAGCCGATTAATCGAGGGCCCTCCTGAAAATCATCTATGATGAGTGTGGTCCCCTCTGTAAACATTATAATAATAATAAATAATAATAATAATCGAAATAATCGGCCGATTAATCAGTATATGCCGATTAGCGAGATGTTTCCGGTTACCAGTCTCCGCGCAGTATCGCAATATTTTATGAGATTGCTAGGGGTGAACAACATTTTCAAAATATAACATAAATGGCTCGTGGTGATCATTGTGCAAGTTTTGGTTGTTTAAACTATCGGAAATACCCCGAAAAAGCAAGCGCTGTGCACAAATGACAAATGACGATATTTTTACGTGTGAAGACATCATTTCAGCAATCCAATGATTATCTTTTTTGAGCGAAGTAAAAATTAATTTTCAATTTAGAATGTCCGTGTTTGTGTCTCGTGTTGAACAGGATATCTCACTCATTCGCTTCGCTCACTCATGAGATATCCTGTTCAACACTCTAAATTAATTCCATATTTCCGCACATCCATGTATTATTCTCTATATATTTGCCCCCAAAGGCCCAAATACATTCAAAGAGTTACATTACATATCTTGATCTCGTAACCAAGCTCTTGGAAACGGCTTCCGTATAGCTTAGTCGGCTAGAGCGCTAGTCTAGAGATGCAGAGATCGCAAGAATTTTTGAAACTGGACGTGTTTCAGTTTGTAGTACATGCTGTGTGGAGATAGTGTGTTTAATGGAACACGTAATATTGGTGATGTTATTCTTGACTTGCAACCTGCAATCCCTTGAGACTCCGAAGACAAAGGTTTGGTGGCCATGTTGGTGTCACAAACAAAATAAGTTAATGATATTCTTTTGTTTAAGTTCCACCAACATGGCTGCCGTGACGTAACGTGCAAGTCATCAATTGTGGATGAATAATTTGAGTAGTGTTGTTGGAAGTCCTTAGCGATAAATGCAGATATTGCTCATATGCAGCCATTATTATACACTCACACAAAATCCACCAATCAACTGTCTCTATTAGCGTCACGTGGCAGCCCAATATTTTACGATGTAGGGCAGCTACATATTGGGCAGTAACCTTTGGACTGTTTACGCGGGCTGTTCACGTGCAAAGCAACGTCACTCGCGTGCCTTTTATCTAAATCGAAATTTCATTGGTTGAAATACTTCTCGCGGAACGTGATGTGTTTTTCCGAGTTTTTTTTATTATTCTTTTCGACGACCAGCAACCTTTTGAGTCTTTTGACTGTTTATTTATTGTTTATTTGTTTATTAACTTTACAACCAAGCAAAAATGCAAAATAATTAATACAACGGTTAAAAATAAATTGAACCATAAGTGAAGAACATAAGAACAGTCTTGACTGTCTGTTTACGTGCGAAGAAACATCTTTGTGTTAAGATATTTTGTTCGATATAATAAAACACCTATTGGATTCATCTTCGCCCAATATTACAAAATATTTAAGTCTCGACTTGCAATATTAGGCTCGACCTTCGGTCTCGCCCAATATTGAATTCTCGACTTAAATATTTTGTAATATTGGGCTCAGAGGAATCCAATAAGTAATAATATGCGGTCATGGCGTTTGATGCATAGATAATAGGACATTATTTAGGATTCTATACGGATCCTCATAGTTTATCTTTTGTGCCCTCAAACCACTCTGCTCCTCGGTCCAACGTCCGATTTCCCGACCGCTCAGTCCACTCCTGTACATACACATCTGTACATCACATGTACAGTACATTCACAGTGTACGTGTGCATGTGTGCAAAGTGTACGTCGTATAAAATGTACGATGTATATATGCACAATGTTCGTATGTGTGTACAATGTTTGTGTGCGTATGTCTGCGTGTGCAAGGCACGTGTGCGCGTACAAAGTACGTGGACGTGTACAATGTACGACGTGTATACAACGTCAGTTTTAGTGGTTGACACAATAGAAACAGTACATTGGCTAGAAATTCGTATTCCAAATGTTTATTTCGTTTGTAAACATTTAGTAATACACGAACGAAAATTACGAGTGTCTATATGAGTTCGTATATTGCTTTCCGTATACCCGTTATACACCATAAGGACACGATACACATTTGGTGATGGCTTGGCTCTAAAGCAGTACTTCCGTCAGCACAAAAATATATTGTATTGCAGGCGACGATTTTGAAAACTAGGTATAATTAACAATGTTGGTTCTCTTACTGCTTTAATCTATTACAATTAACGAATGAAACTAGACCTAAACAATCAACAACGTATAGTTTATAATAAAGAGCAGCTGGATGAAAAGTCCAGAGGAAAAAAATCCGGTCCAGCTACACTTTCCTTCGCCCCGCGCGCGGACAAAGCGTTTAAATAGCCTAAAGACGTCGTAACCGATTTTGTAAAGAGCATTAACATAACCGTCCTTCACACTATCGCCAACCAGTGTTCAGCAAAGTACTGATATTTTATACTTAAGTAAAAAGTAACTCCTCAGTTTATACTTAAGTAAAAGTAAAAGTATGGCCAGAAAATTTTACTGTAAAAGTAAACTATGGCAAAAATATTCCAAAAAGTACTTCTGAAACAAACTATATATTCTCGAACCACTAAGCAACATGACAAATGACAATTGATAATCTAGTTGGTACTGTACTTTAACTCTTTCCTGTCCAGCTGAAAAACATCCAAAATTGAACTACCTCTTTGTTCTATTGATATCTCGGGAAATATCCATAACTGTTGCGAAACCTATACCTTTTCTGAAAGCCCAATAAACCGGCTGTTACCAATGCTTTTGAATTTTCTTTCTATTTTTTTGAACAGACACATTATGTTAATATAAACTAGGTTACCTGCAAGGTACTGAATGCTGCCTTTTGTTTCCAGCGCACTGGATCTTCTAGCATGGCTGAGGTTTTTCCCAAGCACGTGAAATATTACATAGATAATCTTTCTCAATTTGTCCAAAAACGTCAACAATGTAATGACTTCCGGTAGTTTTATTGCTACATTGCTTTTCGGGAGATTTAATACAAATGATATAATTTTCAAAACAGATGCGACTTGACTGAAAACTCACTGGGAAACTGAATGTTTCAAAAGTCATCGTCGTTGCCATACACTTCCGTGAGACTTGACGGGAATATGTTCGAAATTAACTTCGAATGGAGATATTTAGAAAGCCCGTGCTTGGTATACGACGCTCACTGTGTAACCGTGATGTTCTTTCTAGTCATAACAATAAAAGCCGGTAAAAGCGAATGCAAAAAGTGTTTGGTCGGTAACTGACTTTCTGTTTGCGCACAAATAAATAATATATATACACAAGTTTTAAAGGGGCATCGGAAAGCGCACACGCAAAAACTGTTGATGAGATTTGTCAAGTCAGACAATACTTCATCCATAATTACCCGCACGAGGCTGTTTTTCTACTGGTTCTACTGAAATTCTAATTAATATACGATGAGGATGGAACAGAAATTTATGGATGACTCGTCTTAACAAATTATTCAAAACAACACAAACATCTCGCACGATAACTCGGATAATATTTCACAACGAACTCCAAACGCTTTCACGTATGAATTGGAGGCGATTTATATATGTATGTGATGTATTTAAAAGATGAAACTCACAAAATGCACGAGTATTGAGCAAACGTCCCTGTAAAGAAAAAGCATGAAAAGAAAGCACATGTTTTCAGCGCATTATATTGTGCTTTGTTGTTCCGCGCACTGCATGTTGGGTCTATCAAAAGTCCGACCACAATGCAATGCGCTAAAGCAATATTTGAAAAAAGCCCAACTACATTATTTAGGTCTGCTGCCTTGCTCGCTCGCTTCAGGCTCGCTCGCTGCGGCAGCAATTAGTATTAATTATCATAAATCAGGTTGAAAAACTTCCATTTTTCTAGAAAAGACCATCTTGCACGCCCGCGTAGCATCATGAAAATTCAAAATTCCACCAATCGCAGAGTTGTTTATGAAATCAAATCAAATTTGGCGTGTGGGATCTTTTGTCCCTGGCGTTTGTCGAATTTCAATTTTTAATCTTGCGTTACCGCGTGCCGTGTTTTTCGATTGACGACTTCGGGGGTATTGATTGGGCCGGACAGGAAAGAGTTAATCTGGGCGCTGATTTCTCCACTCTAGATCTCCAGCGGATAGATAGAGTGGACCGAGTATTTTGCGACTCCGCGTTCCAAATTATTTTTTTACTTTGCCGATAAAACAAAAAGTAGTAACGAAGTTAAAAAGTAATTATTTAACAAAAATTTTACTTCATTACAAGTAAAAAGTATTTGTTGAAAAATATACTTCGTTACAAGTAAATACTGATTTTTTTTACTTAAGTAAAGTAATGAAGTAAATTTACTTCGTTACTGGCGAACACTGTCGCCGACCCAGCGACCTTATCGTGTAAACAGTCTTTCCGAGATTCCACCATTGATGGCAGCAGAAGTTCTATCGCTCTAAGGCTGTGGGTGCCGATTCGTTGGATATCAAGCATTATACCTGCAGGCGTGCATGTTACGTCATTGCCGCAATGTTGGATGAATTTTGCTTATTTCTAATTGTAATTTCATGGGGATTTTACATATCCGTAATACTTGGGACATCTTAGGCAAAATCATAATATATATATTGTCAGCCGAAAAGTTCATCTTCATGGAGTTTTTCGCTGTCAAAGTTACCGGATGTGATGTCATAAGAGGCATTCCAAACCAGTTTTATTTTGTTACTTGCCACAAAAATGCTTCTTGTGTCATCACATCCGATAACTTTAACATTACATCCGATAACTTTTTTTTTCGGCTGACAAGATATATCATGATTTTGCTCAGGAAGACCCAAATATTACGAATATGTAAAATCTCCAAATGTGAGATAGGCATATCTCAGATAGGTAAAGCATAAGCTTTGTTCTTTCTATCTTTGCAGATTGAATATATTGGTGGAGTTTCAGGGATTGTCACTATGAATGAGAGGTATAGATACAAAAAAATACGAAGCAAATCATTCCTCTTTGTAGAAATTATACCGAGGTGCTCAACCACATTTTTCTTTGCTGGAAAGGAATATCTATTTTCATAACCTATTTCAACAACAGTACTGTTCGACATTGTCGGTAATACCACAACATGCGAAGAAAGAGCAAAGAAGCAAGCCATCTATCGCTCTATTAAAGTCTGAGGGTTTAATGGTATCCATTGATCTTTTTTTAAATTCCAATTTTTATTATAATCTGTCATTTAATTCCATCTATGCAAAGCACAAGGAGCTTCACATACCTTCTCCTTACAATACAATATTGTATTGTATTGTATTGTATTGTATTGTATTGTTTTGTATTGTAAGGAGAACTGAAGGTATGTACCTAGTGTAAACAAACTTTTTTCTTTGTCCGTTTTGTTCGAAAGTTTGGATTTTGGTACATCTGGAGAGGAATTGGAAGCCATTTCCAATTGTGAGGATGAAAAATGGACTAGCTTTCTTTCTATTCTCGGTCTCTCTTCTGTCACAAATAGAGAAATATTACTTTGTTCTATCCTGACTGCAGAGAACGTTTAAGTTATTATTTAATCAACAAGTCAATCCTTGTGTTCCTTTAACAACTGCATCTGATGATCTACACTGTATATTGTTTAGTTTTGAAGGTAATGTCATTGCTGGTGAAGTATTTAAACCAAACCATTTTGTGCCTATTGTCTTTGGGGTTTCTCGGGGGAAAGCGGAGTTGTACTAATGCTCCTGTTAGGGGCACTGGTAAGAGCAGGCTTATAGCCAGAAGGGCGTCCGGGTGTCGTTGGACGCTCTACAATGAAAAGTGGTCACCCAAAATTTGGGGGAGAAAGAAATTATTCTCAATGATTTGCGTAATATATATACTGTATATAAATATATTTGAAAAGAAATATATTTACTGTTTACAAATTTTGATTTAAGACTGTTATATTTTGCTCAAAAGTGCTCTCAAAATTCAGGAAATGCAGTGTACCCAAAATTCAAATATTCTAGGCCCCCTAGAAGTGAGTCATCACTTCTGTCTGATATGTTCCCAAATTGGATGCCCTATTTCAGAATCCTGGCCACTAACATTTCTTCTTTTTTACCTGTTTCTACTGTTGATGGCTGGCTGTCCATGTCGGAATCACTATTACTTAGTGTTTCTACTAAGGCATGCCTGATGAGTTTTGATATATGCCAAAACAGCCAAATTTCAAAACAGCAATTTTTTTGATGTAGTAAGGAAAATCCTAGCTCCGCCCCTGTCAAATCACCACTAGAGTGGTTTTCTAGCTAGTGGTTTTCCACCGGGTAAACTATCCAGGCTTCGTATAACTAGCCCCAGATGTTTTATTTACATGTGAACTTTACAAATTCATTTCAAATGAAATTTGGTGGCATGTTTATGATCATCCTATATTTTAAATAAGCAACACATTTATAAAACGATTTATAATAACTATCAATGTCTCTGTGCTTTTCATGCATTGCTTCTTAAGTTTGCATGGTCTATCCTTAATAGCGGTAGTCACATGTACGCATTGCGTACCTAGTTTTAACCTTGGCACCACACATCCTCTTTGTCTTAACGAACGTTTCTCTTTTATTTAATTTCCTACAAGTTATTTGTTATTTTAGTTTGCGTGGAACTTTTTTATTGTTAGCTCATGCACTTTCATTCCTTTTCAAGTTTTTGTTTCTTACCGCTTTACTATCGCATAATCCCCTTGAATATTGGACCTGTCATTTCTCCCTCCCCCTCAGTCTGTTTGCTGATCGACTGTAAAAATAGCGAATGATTTAACTTTTCGCATCTCATTAATTATTAGTTTGTTTATATCCCGTGCATTTGATTGGCTACATTCTACTTGTGACACCCTTTTGGCATATATATAAGCCCTATTTATTTTATTTTATTTCATCTCGTCTTACTCTGATGAAGGGCTCTGCTCGAAACGTCAGTATTTCGTCACTAAAAATCTTGGCAGTTTACCACCTTTTCACTGTGCTATATATTCAAAACACTGTCTAAGGATGGGCCCGCGAACATTATATTATTCAGTGGGTCATTCAAGGTGCACTTGTCCCAAAAGATTTTAAGACTTTTTGCCCGGTTTGGAATCTTAAAATATTTACGGTCCGTATCAAAAGAGTGCGGACCTTCCATGTAGGTTAAGTCTACCCCCAAAATATTCCACTGCCTTCTAACCATATAGAAAGCGAATAAATGATCAAACACTACAAAAGTAAATTATTTAAGAAACATAGTTGGTATACACTGAGAACACGATACCCTCACCATTACACCTAGTTATTGCCTCATTATCCCAACAGTCAAGAATTTGGACAGCATGTACCAGTGTCAACCTTCTTGTAAGATAAATAATCTATAAAGATAAAATTATCTTTATTTGCAATCTTTCCTATATCGTTCCAACTATTGTACTATTATATTTTTTGAAGTGACAAGCATGAAGAGAATTCTCGTTTTCCAAAAATTGAGGAAATGGCTCACTTTCATTATGATTCAGTTGACTTCAGATATCCTCTTCAGGTTAGTGTTATTAAAAGAAAATATTTATTATGAGGGTGAGCCGGTTTTGAAAATAAGGCTGCCTTTACACTTACGGTATACGGCTAGTGTACGACTTTTCGTTTAGTATACATGTGTGATGATGGCTCAAAGAAATATCCAATCTTTCTTTTCTCGGACTTCATAAGGCATGCGTTAACTGGTACTATGTGTTTAATTCCCGCTAAAATAGTACGGATCTGCGGGCGATTCAGATTCGTTTACTGTTCATTAGCGTCTCAACAACTTATTCTTGATGTATGTTCATACAGCACATACAGAAGCCCTTGATCTTGTGTCTGTTGGCAAAGAATTGGCGACTGCAAACAGCCGCCGGCAATTATCTTTTCTATCTATTCAAGATTTATCAGGGAATAATGCACCAGACCCCACAATTCGCGCGCTTTGTTAGGCACAGGGGCTCCGCGCTTATGGCCAGGAGGCCTCGCATTTTTTGGTTTATTATTGGCAATCGAGAGCCCTTTTTGGACCAAAGATGTATCATGAATTGGTATTTTATAGCCTTCAGAAATCTCTTAAAGCTCCCCTCAAAATACAGGAAATGCCATTTCAGAGACGCTAACGGTTCGTCGTGTCTTCGGTGCGACAACCTTAAGCCCCACTAACCAAAAACATCTTCCTACGTCTCTGCATATACATATACATATATACATATACATATACATACATACATACATACATACATACATACATATATATATATATTTATATATATATATATATATAATATATATATATATATATATATATATATATATATATATATATATATATATATATATATATATATATATATATATATATATATATATATATATATATATATATATATATATATATTTATATATATATATATATATATATATATTATATATTATATAACATAGGTAATATTTGGCATTTCAATTGATCGAGTGAAATGCCAAATATTACCTATAATATACCCAGAATCTTATCCCGGCATTACCACCATATATACAGAACTCGTGACTAGGCTCTCGGCAACGGCTTCCGTAGCTCAGTGGTCAGAGCACTGCACTAGCATCGCAGGGTCGCGGGTTCAATTCCAGCCGGAAGGCCTTGAAGTTGCATTTTTCGCAACTGGTCCCGGTTTGGTCTTAAAATGTATGTATTCCAACACTCGAAATTTTCCTTCACCATAAATCTATACATACATATATATATATATATACATACATACATACATATACATATATACATATATACATATATACATATATACATATATACATATATGTACATATATGTACATATATGTATATATATGTATATATATATATATATATATATATATATATATATATATATATATATATATATATATATATATATATATATATCAACGAAAAAGCCTGCCTCAGATGCAGTAAATATGTTGGCCACGAAGGTCCCTTTTAGGAAAATCCCCCCCACGGGAAAATCCTTAAAAAAGGCCCTGACGCTTAGCATGGTAGATACCGCCAGAATATTATATAGCACTCTGGAAGTAGTTATTGCCCTCCCCTGACAGAAGTACGTATTGTACGTATTAGTGTAAACACACTGACTTTTTCGCAGCGTTAATTTTATTTTCATCCGGAGAGTTATCCTACCGTACTAGTGTTAACGTGGCCTAAAAAAGCAGGTAATTTAAAAAAACAAAAAAGCTAGGTTCAAGTAATTTAATGGACAAATTTCCGCAATATATTTTGCATCATTGTTGTGTTGCAAGTTGTAGTGTAATGTTGCGAAATTACTATCTTTTGCGCAACAAATTTCGATGGTTATCCAATACTGTCGAACGTATAGTCCAGTCGTTCAATTCGTCCAATTGGTCCGCTCGTGACGAGTGGAACAAGTGGTGAAATCTTAGTAATGTGTTGTGGTGACTTAGTGTGAGGGTATGCCTAAATATTCGTCTGGTCGGTCGATTCGTCCAATTGGTCTGGTTGTGACAAGTGGAACAAGTGATGAAGTCTTAATAATGATGTGTTGTAGTGACTTAGTGTGAGGGTATGCCTAAATATTCGTCTGGTCGTTCGATTCGTCCAATTGGTCTGGTTGTGACAAGTGGAACAAGTGATGAAGTCTTAGTAATGATGTGTTGTGGTATTGTTATTGTACAAATTTGTGGGCCTCGTATTACTTCACATTGATATCAATACTTGCACCTCATATATTTCACATATCAATAATGAACATATCTTGTTGAGTTGACTTTCTTTTGGCCGTAGGTTTTCCAAAATTATTTTCTTACAGAATATCATATATAGATAATTTTATTGTGTTGCTTATACACTTTGTGAAATTCATTAATAATTCACGAAGCAAAAACAAAGCAAATCAGTGGCATGACGGCGATCTGTTATGTGATACAGATTTCGGCTGATTTACATAAACTTTAACTTCGATTTACTCGCTAAAATGGCTCGAATCTTCAATATTTTCGATAAACATAAACGTTTAGACGTTTGAATTTCACAAGCCATTCGCGTCCGTGTTGTATCGGATATACAAACTCTCGCCTTCGGCTCGAGTTTGTATATCCGATACAACACGGCCGCTCATATTGTAAATAGTACATATCTTTTCTATATAAATGTACACGCATTTTCGTACAAAAGCCCTACAAATACTCTCATTGAACATTGACGACTTTGTCTTTCCTCTTTTACCAGATGTGTCTCTTCGAAACCAACCAGACAGGAAAAAATACATGTGTGAATGGAGGGGAAAATAGCATAAAGGTAAGCCCAATCAATTATAGTGGGGTAAATTAACTTTTATTCAATGTGATTGTGCAAAACGTATCTTAGTATACGTTGGCTTTATCCGGAATATTAAGAACTTGTATATGCCTGGCAAGCTCAAGATATAGTCGAATAGATTTGCTGGTCCTCGACCTATGGAGACCATAAACAAGCCTTGCAATGGCCGGTGATCGAGCTGCCAAGATTCAAGTGAGGATCTCACTCCTATTGATGACCAATGTCCTACATATTAAGTTCTAAGTGGTAGGTGTACCTGTACATTGCTTGTCGATATGTTTAACTTGGATATGTGAAGACATATCTTCAAATTTGCATATCACAAAACTCATAATGTGGACGAAAATGCCATTGAGGCTATGGCTATAAGCTGGTACATACTTTTCTTCACATGTATAATATATAAACTGGTACCTTTTTCATCACCTATAAGCTGGTACCCTTTTCAACTATAAGCTGGTACATTTTCTTCACTATATAATAAGTTGGTAGGTAGGTAGGTAGGTAGGTATAGGTAGGTATAGGTAGGTATAGGTAGGTATAGGTAGGTATAGGTACATCTACCTACCTATACCTACCTATACCTAGATGTAGTTGTAGATGTATAGATGTAGATGTAGATGTAGAAGAAGAAGTGTAGAAGTATAGTATTTAAGATATAGTATTAAATAAATTAGTAACGTTATCAACTAGTAATCTATTTACAGGCACATCTATTTACATTTACTATCAATGTGAGTAGGAATTTTCTTTCGAAAGGAAGAAAGGGATAGAATTCCAAAGGAATAGAATTCCAAAGGTATGCTCTGTCATACATGAAACTATTTTTCATATTATTGGTACGCGGTTGTGGTAAACAAAGACTATTTGATATGTTCCGAAGATTATAGTTTGTTATCTCACCTTTATATGTGAAAAGATTAGTGAGTGACTCAGGGCCCATTTTATTTAATAATTTGTACATCATTTTTGCTTTAGCTTTCTTCCCTTTTGTTTTAAGTGGCTCCCAGCCCAATGCTTGTAAAGCAACAGAATGATCTATGTCATTGCTCATATTCATGATAATTCGAGAAGCTCTATTTTGGAGTTTTTGGAGACGTTTTGATTGTGTTCCACCGAACACATCCCATACTTCACAACAGTAATCGAAGTGGCAATCCAACATGCGTATAGAAGCTTTAAGAAATTAAGCTAAAAAAGCTTATAAAACAATGAACTGAATGCATCTTTATGTATCCGTGTAGGAATATTCTGATCCTGAAATTAAGGAAATAGAAAACGTGTGTGAATGAAAAACATGAATGTTCAATAACAGTACGGCTGTACATGTCAAAGTAGCTTAATTCAAAGTATTGTCTAATAATTGTCCAGGCGACGTTGAAACTATTTATTGAAGCCAGGTAGTCAAAATCTATATTCTCATCTCTTGATACGACAAAATTGAAAGAGCTTTGTACGATTTTATATTTACTTGTTTTTTGGTAAACTCGCTCGTTTGTTTGTTCTATGACAGAAAACCTACATCGTATTCCCCATCTCTATTTATAGATTAAGGTCAGCTGTCACATCAAAAGTTGGGTTATTACTCGAAATTTGGAAGATTTTGTTGGACTTGATCAGCAGTTCCACAGGTAGGAGTTTTTGCTGGTTACCTTAAGGAAAATGAATCATGTACTGTACGTCCGATATTACCCTTGAATGAAATTCCATAATAATCGATAATGGTAGGAACCTCCACGCAGGGGCGTAGGAAGCAGGGGGGCCGGGGGGGCCGGAGGGGAAGCAGGGGGGCCGGAATAGCTTTCGGCCCCCAAAAATAATTGAATTTGAAATAAAAATTGCAGCAAAAAATTGAATTCGAAAGTAGAAGTATTTGAAATCGTATATTAATCGAATGTCTGTGTTCGAATAGTATGAATGTATGATATTTCCGACAAGTTCGAAAACAACATCTTCCTATTAATGTTCTGTTAAACTATCATAGAATTAAGTAATTAAAAAAAAAAATCACAATATCTTTGCATGTTAACCCGAGTGTTTTACTAAACTAAAGTACTAATATTTCTCTAGTTTACGCAGCCCTACTCTATAGTAGGCTTTCTTTTTTAACTAAGCAGAAGGGTGGAAATCGCGGAATGATTGAGGCTAAAAAGTAGCCCCGGTTGAAAAAAACCGTCCTGAATGTCCATGTTGGACTCACTGACCATTGCATTAGTATATGTTGTCAGTGATTCCCAGGGGCGGCGTGGCTGAAAAATAGGGCCCGGGAAAATTATTCGATTGGGGGAGAGCAGGGACCATCACCAGATTTTCGGGGGCCTCCCCGAGTAGTCCCGGGAAATCTCCTGGTGGTCCACGCTTCCCCTGGTGGTTCTTAGGCATGCTGATGAACTCTGATATAGAGCGAAACAGTCCAAAATATGAAATTTTATAAACTTCTGAGCTGATAAATCACCGCTCAGAATGCAGGAAATGCCATTTGCAGGAATCTAGATTTAAAAAATTTTCCGGGGCATACCCCCGGACCTTTCTACAAAGCCTCGCGCCTATGGCGCTCGACTAGCTTCGCCACTTATAGGTACAACGAAAATTTTGCTTTGACCAGCCCCCCCAATTTTACAAAGCTTCCTACGCCCCTGCCTCCACACCATTTGTGTTGATGATGATTCTTTTAAACCATCAATTACATATCAGTGCTCTAAATAATTTTGTCAAACTCGGCGGTCAGCATGACCGGTCAGACGTGAATTTAGGTGGTCAGATATAAAATCTGGATGGTCAACTATTTTTTCTTTAATTTGTGCATTTAAAAGAAAAATCTTCTTTCCTTCTATAACTTTGTATCAGTACACAAGGCCATGAACGTTCGATCGTCCATCCCAGGGCTTTTATTTAAAGTTGAAGTCAACTCCCGAATGAAATATAATTTTCAAGTTCTTATTTCCTTGTTTAACTAATAAAACAAAGCGGCCTTTTTAAGGCGCCACCTCTTAAAGCCATTTACTGGTAAATGATATAGACAACGTTTACATGGTAAAATAAAATGAGTTCACTGAATTTACCAAAATAATTTTTTGACTGATTTCTGGCTATCAAATCATGAAAATCAGCGGTCAGTAACCGCTGACCCCCCCATTATTTCGAGCGCTGACATATGCCATGTGGATTCGAAGAATTTTAATTCACTTAAATCACGGCTCCATGATCTTTTGCTTTCCAAAGCTATGCGAATTTCTGAAAAATGTTCCATCGTGAGTAAAAATTGAACGTGGGGAGCTGATCTCCTGTTGAATTTGAGATTGCTTTTTATTTAACTCTTTCCTGTCCGGCTGAAAAACATCCAAAATTGAACCACCTCTTTGTTATATTGATATCCCTGGAAATAACCATAACTGTTTCGAAAGCTACTGTATACATTTTCTAAGAGCCCAATAAACCGGTTTTACCAGTGCTTTTAAATTTCCCGAACAAGACACATTATGTTAATATAAATTAGCATTAATTTTCATAAATCAGGTTGAAAAACTTTCATTTTTCTTGAAAAGCCCATCTTGCACGCCCGCGTAGCATCATGAAAATTCAAAATGCCGCCAATCGCAGAGTTGTTTATGAAATCAAATCAAACTTGGCGTATGAGTGGATCTCATGTGCCTGGCGCTTGTCGAATTTTTAATCTTGCGTTATCGTGTGCTGTGTTTTTCGATTGACGACTTCGTGGGTCTTCAATGAACCATTTTGACTGGGCCGGACAGGAAAGAGTTGAGCTGTTTTGATAATTCGTAATATTATTATTGTCTTAATTCCACGTTATTCTCGTTTGTTGTCACTAGGTGTGTCTATGGTCGTGATTATACTGGCTTAGAATCACTCAATTGTCTCACATCTGAACACACTCTTACACCGGTAATTGATTATTATTGTAATTGACATAAAAACATTCATTGTAAAATAGATAAAAACTCGATAAATCAATACCATTCTCGTTCCCAGAATCCCCTGCGCTCGGTTGGCAAGTGGCTCTGGGGATCTCTGCAAATTTGGGCACGTTGATTGGTTGTATAAAACAACAACAAATTTTCAAAAATGTTCACTAGTAGAACATGCATGTTCTCACGCTTAGCACAATGACACAAATTATAAAGTCATTGACATATACAAACTATAAAGTCATTAACAATATCACAACTGATATTCCTTCAAGTATAAATGTTTGAAGTATAGTAACACGAGCAGCAGTGTTTTATGTTTACCAACTATTAAAAATTCAGTGATTCAAGCCATTTTCGCCGAGAAAATCGAAGGAAACCTTTATGTAAATCAGGACGAATCTTTATCACATATAAAACCTCCGTCATGCCACAGATTTCCTTTGTCTTTTCATGAGTTTTTATTATTAATCATTAATTTTCTTATTAATGAGTTTTTGAAACTGAGTAAACAGAAATAAACTGGTACAGTACCGCGTGGTACTCAGCTTAAACACTTTCTGCATCGACAGCTGTGATGTTCATAAATTAACAGAACAATATCTTCCCCACTGCTCCTTCTTTAGCATGAAACCACGACCACTAGATTGCCCTGCTTTTAGCACTTTGCTGTAAGGCACGTTTTTAGATACATTTTATATACAGCTTCGCCCTCCCTCCCCCTTAAAATGGGCTGCCACAGGCATCTCAATATCGTTTCTGAATCATGATGACAGTATATTTCGAATGAAATCTTGAATCTTGCCAGATGTTAAACAGACGGTTGGTTATGAATCAACAGACGAATTTATCCAGCAGACAAAAACATTGGTATGTTTTACATGCCATTTGTAGAGGATCCCTAGAGCCACTTGCCAGCCGAGTGCAGAGACCTCTGGGAACGAGAATCTATCTTGTAAGAATATATTGTTACCAGTCTACGAGATTATTAGCGGGCTGTAGATGTTGCTCAACAATAGATTTTTAACAAGCATCGTTTTGTTGAGTACGCCAACATACGTCAGTTTCAGTCTGCCACGTAGTTTTGTATGTCATTTCCAGTCCTTTAACCACATTATACTGTATAAAGTGAATGGTTTGAACCTAGGAGTATCATGAGATGTGTGAAGTTGATCGTCCAGGTTGTTGTAGTCTTGAGAAAGACTGTTGTTGGTGACTGACGTTTCGACAGCCTCAGCGGCGGTCAGGCCTAGAATTTGTAAGTCTCGGAAACGCCGGCCATTTCCTGCATTTTGAGACAAGTTTGAGGTATCTACTAGTAAAGGTTATAAATCACATAATTTCACAACTGCACAGTTATATGTTTGCACCATGTTTCACAAAATGTAAATGTCAGTTAAAAATATCAACAAAAATGTGTAGGATTACTATGATATTATATATACAAAAAATAACATTAAATAATAACAAAAAATAAGATGCACTACATTCTTTTCTAATCTTAATGAAAGATACCAAAAAACTCTGTCAGGCTTCGCTGCTTTCGTTTCATAATTTCCACTTTAATAAAAATACTAATGGCGGTTGCCAGCGAGATTGAGGTCAGCTCGGGCCAAGTTGGCCAAACTGGTTCCCAGTTTTCCTCAATAGTACTTCTGCAGTCCGCAGTCCACACAGCCGAAATTCCTTCAAGACTTTTGTACTGTACACTTAACAGTCTGCACGACGAGACCTTGTAGTGTTGTGGACTGTGGAGCAGCAGTTGCACGTTTTGGCTTGCATGTATGCTTTTTTTTGGGGGGGGGGGGGGGGGGGGGGGGGTCGGCGGTGCCCCTTGACATTGACATTGGGGGACGACGGCCCCTCTGCCCCCCCCCCCCCCCCCCCCCCCCCCCCCCCCCCCCCCCCCCCCCCCCCCCATCCCGCCGCCCCTGGTGTCAAGCATGCAAGATGGGGGACATTTTCTTTACACGAACTAGAAACCAAGACAAAATAACGCCCGTTAAAGCTCAATGTAACGATAAACCGAAAATAGAACGAAAAATGGTTGTGTGTATGATTATGATCTATTAAGGAGTACTCAACCGTCTTTTGATTAGTTTACCAATTTCCCGCTACAGCATTGGTAACGTGAAACTTACTCTTACTTTCGCGCAATTATTTTATAATTCCATTTTCTTTGCAATTCCATCAGATTTTTCCTTAAAGTGCCTATAATAGTAGTTATGTATTTGGCGTTGGAGATTATCATTTGCTGCACTTTTATTTGACAAGCAACTCAAATGAGGTTGATATAGTATTTTGGCAGATGGAGATATACCTTTTCCACTCCCAATATGAGTTAAACTTGCAGACTTTATCCCCCGAGTGTTTTCATATATTTATTATGTGCTTAAAATTTTCGTTTCAGAATTTAAAGCAACGATTGAAAATTTATATCGAAAGACTATCTGAAATTGCTGGCAGCACGATATGGTGTGGACCAATCCTAAATTGGTTTGAGGTATGTTATGGGTATGCTGAGACCAAAAAAACATGTATTTAGCAAGTTTTTGTCAATAATTATAATATAACGCCTTAGTGTTATATATAATATATGGGTACTCTATAGGGTTAGCGTGGGCGTTTAGGTTAGGCTAAGTTACTTTTTACGAGAAAATAAACTACGAGGTAATTTATCTCTAAGGGTAGATTACTGCAGGGTCTTTATATACAGTACCTCTAACATTAAAATTATAAGAGTAATATATAAAAACTGCGGGTTCCTCGTGGTAGAAAGGCATTTTAACTTTTCGTACCGCACACAATGGACACATCAAGGTTATTTTCTCGGGATTCAGAAGCTTTGCAACAACAAAAACCTTAACCATAACCCAAATAAAAACTGTGGTCATAACTCATTATAACCCTGAAATACTAACCCTATACTTTCAAACTAAATATTTCGAAGATGTAATATTCTGTGTCCCGTACACGAAGTAGTAGCCCCCAATCCATGACATTAGCCTCCATTGCAAGAGTGCGGTGATATTGTGATTCTTGCCCAGACTCTCGCACTTTTGTAACACCCAATACAATCCAGCCCCCGGCATACCCGCTGCGATTTTAGTTCAGTCCATGTAATAGTCGGTCGCTGAGCTCAATTTAAACACGTCGAATAATGTGTCCCATTTTGTTCCCTTCAGGCCGGGACTTCTTGCGACGGCATATCTTTGGGAAAAAACATATACAATTCTAGCTGCCCCACAATTTTTCTAATGAACTAAAATTTTACAATAAAAGGGTCTGTTTCCGTCAGCTAAAATAGTGAAATATCTTTAGTGAAATAGACAAACTAGGAGTCTTATTATATAACATAATTTAGAAATGGCCAAACAATAGCATAATTAAATTAATTTTTTAAGTCTTTTACATGACATGATTGTGGTTATTCGACCATCATCAATTAAATCAATCAATAATATTTTACTATATTCAAAGTACTGTAACTGTATTGAATATAATAGACTCAAGAGTTGAAAATATTGAGGACAAGGATCAAAAGACAAATTTTTAATAAATAATACTACGTTTCAGGGCACAGCCCCTTCTTCAGATTAACAATACAAACGACAAGCAGAGTCTTAAATAACCTAATAATGAATAAATTAACATATAATAAACTAAAGGCCTCTGACATTAAGTCCCAATGGACTATAACAGTTTAGTTTTTCTGTCCAAAATCCTTCTCTTTTTGTTTGATCTCTAATATCAGTGACATCAATTATTTGCACTTTAACATTCTGTAAACCCGAGTGTCCGTCCTCATAAAAGTGAGCATATAAATGTTCACCGCATATTCCCCTCTGCCCCCTTCCATAGCTATTAAGTGAGCTTTTATGATGATTAAATCTCATCCTAAATGTCTACAAATTTTTGAAGAGCGGGCTTTTGATGCTTATGCGCGACACGAACATTTGTCAGCAATCATTTGCTCTAACAAACGACCGGACATTCTACACGACCAGACATTGTACCACCCCGTCAGCATTCGGCGCTCATGGGAAGACCGCGGGCGAGGGGGTGAGCAACTGAGTAAATGGTCAATTGTTTTCTGTTTTTTTAGGTCGACAATAAAGGAAATCATCTTCTACTAACAGGGGACTCTGCTATCAATGTTCCCGCCGTCGCTGCCGCTCACGTGATCAAAAGGTATACTGCCCAGGCATCTGATGAAATATCTTTTGAGGTACGTTTGAGTGACATATTTAGTATATAAATGTAGTTTTGATAAATCTATTTTTCACATGCTATACATGAAGAAGAAAGATTACTGACATATATCTAAACTGACACTGGTAGACATCAGAAACGTCTCTATACTATTTCAAGTCCATATATCTCAATGCATTCAATTATTAGAACGCTACAAACGTTCAGGAGGTCTGGGGTTCGTTATCCGTCTAGGCACACGAGTTTTGAGTTTCTAAAATTAGAAGCTGAATGAGAAGAGCATCATAGCTTTCATAAGGTTTGCAGGTTCGATTTCCATATGGGGCTTAGAAAATCGTCTGTACTTGCATCACCTGAATGCATATTAATGGTACATCGTTGGTCTAAACTGCTTTCCCTACAAACAACATCACATCAAGTGAGTTACACGAGTCGTCTGAAAAGAAGTGTTTATATCGGGGGGGGGGGGGGGGGGGGGTATACATCTAAACTACACTTATAGTTTTCAGTGGCAACATCTTGTATTCATCGTCCCCAGAGGCAGACTCCCCTCAAGGTAGTATTGTGATGCGAGTTTAAGTGACCGTATTTTTGAAGTCAGTCGTGTGTTTGTTCTCCGAGAGTTGTGCAATTGAAACTTGCATACGATTTTTAATATTTTATCTATTTTAATAATAGACATTTTAATAATAGACATTGCTAATAGTGTATATATATATATATATATATATATATATATATATATATATATATATATTATATATATATATATATATATATATATATATATATATATATATATATATATATATATATATATATATATATATATATATATATATATATGTGGGTGTGTGTGTGTGTGTATGTGGGTGGGGGGGGGGGGGGGGGGGGGAATTGGTGTTACACTCACAAAATTTTAAAAACCATATAATTCGGACAAAAGTGGAAGTTGAAGTATTAAAGAGTGAGTGTCAACCGTGACGCATTGCACGCTCGGTCGGCCATTTTTCGAAGCACGAAATTCACTTGGTGGACTCATCCGTAAATATCTTGTCAATCCTTGATATAAATTATTCATTTTGTCTTTTAATTGAAAGAAAACGTGCCTTAGAAAGTAATTATTTCTGCATTTTTCACAAAACTCGACGTTTTCTTGACTTTCGTTTCGAATTATGTCAGCCTTGATTGACGGGAAGCGTGGAAGACCAAGGGAGGAGGTTCAAACAAAAAAAATCGTGTTCTGAGTCGACGTGTTTGGATTGTAGATAAATGAGAAAGCCTCTATAGGTTTTTTTTTAGAAGACTCGGCGAATTTCTGAAGTATTTACCACGTCAAGTTGACAACGAAGCACTTCAAAACACTTTGTTATCGTACGAAAAGATAAACACAGACGCGCAATGCACGACGGTTGACACTCACTCTTTAAATTTGGGTAAAATCTGGTCTGAGAAAGCATACAGAACTGAAATAACAGTAAGCAAAAAGCTACGGCGTTATTTTTGGGTATATTAAAAATATAAGATGAGAAAAGGAGAAGATTAAAGTTTCGATTCAGTCAGCTGTAAAATTATCTGTAGCATGTTCTCGGCAAATACAGGTTATTCCCAGTAAAGATCTATAACGTTGAATCGAATGTATTGTGAAGGACATGAAAATGTGTGTCATTTCTTGCGTTAATGATAACCTTTAAGACAGACGACGGAAAAGCGTCTCGTTTTCAAACTTAGAACCATTCATCCCCAACGTATTAACCTCTCTGAATCGAAGTTATTGTTTTGGTCTAGCATGCGCAGACTAATAGACCTCTTTCATAATGGCACCCAAATTAAATATTCTTTTATACTCATTTAAATTAGCCTTTCTAACCTCGTTCGTGTGTCTGTAATAGCGCTCCGTCGAGACGTTTATCGAGACGTCAGTATCGATGTTTATCCGCTTTTACCGATAATTCTTGCGGCCATAACAAAAGAAAATAGCTAATTTGTAATAATTTGTGAGTCAAATTTGGTTTGTTAGTCCGCATTTTGAGGTATTAATAGCAGCCAGACTCCGCTATTCCAAATAATCTCTGCTTTGTAACGAGGCCAGAAAGGCTAATTTGTATGCATATAAAAGAATATTTAGACTGGCCAACATTATGAAAGAAGTCTATACAGTGGCTTTTCACTTTATTCGCTTGGTTTCTTTTATTTATTTTATCTCTTACTTATTGGTATTCTAGCCCTTCGCTCGAAACGTTAGAACGTTCTTATTTAGTTTTTATTTAGTTCTTATTTTTCGATTCGTATTTTAACACGGCCTACGCAGCACACTAGTTTTTATATCATCGCGTTTTAAATCTATCGATCTATCTATCTTTCTTCTCCCCTCCGAGCGTTTGCAAAAGTTAGTTATCATTCAGTCGCTTAAATCTTTGAAAAACTATCTTCACAGTCGAATGGCAGGTGATAAGTTGGACAGTCTGCTGATATTGGTTTGTCATGAAAGATTATAGGGATGTTATCTGCATGTTATACTGTAGATGAATTGGACATCGCTTGATGAATTGGAAATCGCTTGTCCTACGATTTTCCTCTCACGCCCAATGACACGCCTACAACAGTGCAATTATTAGACTAAAACCTGCCAAAATAGGAAATACTGTGACTTTATTATCCAACTTTGTTCAGTTTACGAGTCCAAATAGCGCGACAGACGAATACAAATATCCTGCGATATTTGGACAATAGGTTATTTGGACTATAAAAAAAACCCAGTTTGAAACCAGTTTATCCCACGCTTTTCTTTCAAAAAAAAGAAAATTTCATACAATTAGATAAGAAATAACTTATTAGAAGTACAGTACGTTTAGTGTACAGTACGTACGGGACCGGTCATTATTTATGGCCGGGGTGGGGGCCGTAGAGAAAATGGTTGGGTAACTGAAAATTCTAAGACCTAAATGGTTGGGTAAAAAAATCATCACTTCTCTGAATGGTTATGTAGTAAAATTTTCATGACTATTTACATAAAATTAAGAGTTCATCATTTAAAATTCATGGCATCTCGTCATTAGTTTTCTTTAGTCATCATTGCACATTAGCTTTTGTTATTGTATTCCTCTCCTTGTTTTCCTTGGATTCCTGCTCTGTATAGGAAGATAATAATCGGAATGTTACAGTAAGATCTGTCTGTATATCTATTTGGGTTTGTTATTAAAACTCATGTATCGACAATATGCCGGGAATTGGGCTTTATCTAACTTTTTCTTCCTGGGTTGGGTAAAAGATTTTCTTTACCCATAAATGGTTGGGACAGTTAAATTTCTGATCTTAATTTGGTTGGGTAAAATTTTTTTCCAGCACCAAATCTACTTCTCTTCGGCCCCCTCCCTTACGGGCTCGCCAAAATACGGCATGAGCCGTACCATACACTAAACTGTCTAACTAGAAATACGTGTTCGCAACAACCCCTCACCCGCCCTTACTGCTTCCGCTTATCGTTTGAAACTCAGTTATTTTACTTGAATATAGACCGTATATATAGCCTATGATGACACACGCGGTCTATGGTTGTCTATGACGGATTCTGTTGCGTTTGGTACTCGGTGTTGTTGATCAAAATTCTCGACGTCGGATAGTTCACTTTGAACTCTGCATGCTAGGGTATACCAGGTGACACACGCGGTCTATGGTTGTCGGTTGTCTAAGACGGGCTCTGCGTCACTCGGTATCAATATTATATAATTATATATATATATATATATATATATATATATATATATATATATATATATATATATATATATATATATATATATATATATATATATATATATATATATATATATATATATTATATATATATTATATATATATATATATATATATATATATCAAAATCAAAACAGTGCAATATACCAAAACAGCATATAGTGCTTTTCGTGCAATCTGATTGGTATATAGAATTTAATAACATTTACAAACATTAAAAATCATTTCAGTTATACAACAAAAACAAAGCAAAACTAATAGGGTGGCCGTAAAGATTACCGCGATACATTGGCCAAGAAACTGGCGAGTAATGAACTGAATACTAAACAAATGACCTGGGAAACATACTACCAATTTTATAACAGTAAACACAGAAAATATTTATAAATTAAAGGAAATTCAATGACTAAACACATGAAACATTGTCACTGCACTGACCGAAATAAAAACGCTTATATATAGATTTACTCATCTTTTGAAAAGAACAACTGTCGTTTACTCACCCTGAATTCATTAGTTATCCTTTGTCCTCAGATTTTCCCATGTACACAATTAAAATATTTCCTTTGAGCTAAAATCCAGTTCTCTTTTGCAAGGGCGACGAGAGCATACCCAGGGCCCTTGGACTGACGAGTGTACGGGCCCCCTTCCTAATTTTGTTTTACGTGAAATATATGAGTAATGGCTTGCAAATAGACCCGTGACAGTAGTTATAATACAGTATAATTGTTATTGACACTACAATTATAGCCAGGATTCCAAAGGGGGAGCCCAGTGGATCGGAGTATGAAAAAGGTTGTTATAGTGTCTTTTCGGTAAGGGGGTCTCGGGGCGTGTCCCCCATGGAAATTGTAAATTCTGAAAGGCCCATATGTGCTTTTGCGGCAATTTCTGGACGAATGTTTGTGCAATTATACCTCTAGATAATTGTTAGCATTGTCCTTTTTGGCGTTTATATCGTGCTTATAATTATTGTCAATGTTTACCTATTATGAAAATAGCACACAGTTACAGCGTTACAGGTTTACTGAACGTACTAAATGGAAACTAAAGACTGAAAAACACCTATTCCAAGATTTGGATATGACGTTTTCCAATTCCGTACGTTTTCATGAGTTATATTATGTTGTTTTGTCATCTATAGGGCCTATAGGCGTTATTTTAACGTACAATATGATGTATCAACGTAATCGCCCTTTTACTGCTGAATCTTAGATTAGAAATGAGTTAATCTTTCTAAAACGATTGTATTTGTAGTGCATGTAAAATAGTCCGTATTAAGCCGCAGTTCTCTAGAAGTTGACGCTGTCCTGAACATGTGAAAATGCTCTTAGATATAGTTTATAGAACAAGAACGGCATTTAGATATATTTTCTTGCAAATCAATCAATTTCTTTTAAATAAATCTCTAAACTCCTTTTCTCAAAACATTTTCTCAAAAAACATGGCAACGGGCAACGTAGCCGGGCCCTTTACCAAGGTATTTTGCCCCCTCTGCCCCCCCCCCCCCCTCCCTGGCCTTACTTTAATCCAACTTCGAAAGGTTTTCAAAACTATTGCTATATCCACCACTATTCACTTCCACTTCGGTGAATAATTGTTAAATATATATCGTTATGGTCATTTAAAGAATATATATATATATATATATATATAATATATATATATATATATATATATATATATATATATATATATATATATATATATATATATATATATATATATATATATATATATATATATATATATATATATTCTTTAAATGACCATAACGAGATATATATAAACATCATAATGGAAGGGAACTGTATAAAATGGATAGGAAACTTAAAACGATGTTTTGAAACCGGAAACGATGTTTGCACAACTTGCTCAGCAACTGCAGATGGTCCTACATGACTACGATAAGTTATTGCTGAATTTAAACAATTGTATAATATTACTTAAGTTCAGTAGTGTCTGATTGTAGCTATGTGGGCCCATCTGTTAGGTGTATTAACCGCTTATAATCTTATAATTACAATAGCAAGTTGTGCAAACTTTGTTTCCGGTTTCGTTAAGTTTCCTATCCAGTTCCCCTTTCATTATCTGAAAATTAGAATACTAAATCTTAATTTCAATTTTTGGATTACTATATGTATATCACCATTTATTACAACAATCATGTTTTGTTTGAACCGTTGTTTCGTTTGTATTCTTAATGTTCCTATTTTCGGAGTTGAGTCTGAATTGCAGGAGCTCCGTGACTTTTATCAATAGCTTACGTGCAATTCTACACGACTAGTGCTGTAAAAGTTTGTACATTGTCATTTTCATGAAACAAGTTAAATTGAACGAATTGTTTCTCATCACTGAAGTACAAGGTGTTTACATTATTTAAAATGCTTTTGCAGAAGTTCGTGAATCTGTGAACAAGTGAATGCTTTATATTAGAAACATGTTCTAATCTTTTGATTTTCTTTCTTTAATATTGTCCACTCGAAGCTATCAAGTACTTCAGCATAAAAAACGCCGTGTTCCCCCTGCTGTTTTTAATTATTTGTCAACGTATTTATGCCCATCATGGGTTCTCCAATGACGTGAACAAGATGTTTTAGCCAAACGCGCTTTTTTGAGACTCCGCGTACGTATGCTCCATCGATATTATAGTTTAATATGTTGAGTGCAATTCGTGTTTCGCCGCTTGAGTCTTTTAGAAGACATGGACAAGCCAAGGATGAGATTGAACGTAAACGGATGAAAAGGCACAGAATGTCTTACTATCTTGCCACACGGTCTAGTATGAAATTTATCGATCTGGTAGGTACATTGTCTTATACAGTATACTGTATTACTGTTTACAGTTTTTAACGTGACACCGATGTTTAACGTTGGGAAATCGTGAAATATAATCTTAGGGTAATTGTGAAATATAAAAACAAAAACAAAAATGTTGATATTTTAACCCTGTCGCGTAATTATTAATCCTCACTCGATATATTGTAGATCTAAACTGAAGGTTCAGTTGTTACGAAGTGCGATTTTGTTTTTGAGAAGTATGTCACTGCGTGTTTCATCGGAATGTCCAGTACTCCTGTACTTTCTCGATATTCATATCAAACCAATGGGGAAAAAAGCAACATTTAATTTTGGATCGTGTTTTAGAAAATGTGACGTGATTCTGATGCTGTCTTCTTATATTCAAGCACTTAGATTGTGGTTGTAATCCATTTTTACAGTTTACATGCAATGCACACGGAGAATGCCTCGCTTGAAATCATGCAGTAAAAATATTAATTATTGCATGTAGAGAAACAAATATTTCTTTCGCTTGACGGGAAACAAAGATATTTGTTGCATTTGCTCTAAACACCGTATATGCTTCTGAAATATGTTATTTTTCACCAATTAAGTGATAGCGTCTAGACTTTGTATGATGAATTAGATTTTAATGTCCGTAGAGGAAGTGTTCCTCTTATTCTCATAACTTGTTTCACCTCTGTTGCGCAATAAATTATTGTATCAATTTGTGTTTAAATTTAAGGTTTCCTTACTGACACCAAACCGTCTTTCAACTGTCTAGAACTGCATGTTTGTAAACAAATGCGTTTCTTGGTTCATTGCTTTCCTAGCTGTATTGTCTTCCTCATGCACGTTGGTTGTGAGTTCGTGGTTGTGTGTGGTTTCAGTGTCGGCGTTTACACATCTCGCTAGGTGTTATGACATATTATCCTCACACCATCTTCTCACATGCTTCACCACTAAGCTAAATGCTATCATCAATCAGTCACTTCATACGGCACATAACTCACAAATTTCGTCCGCCGCCGTCTCTTTTCAAAACACACTATGCATGCTGGTATTCGCTTGGAGCGCACATCTTATAAACAAAATCAACATGGCTATTATTTATACTAACAGTGAAGCTTTCCCATAAACCGCTTCAGGTGTTAAGGTTAAAGACAACTAAATTTGACACGAGGGGTATTTTGTTTTTAAATTCATGAATTTGCTGAATGTATAGGGTGTCAGACGCCGCGACGTCTGAGCTGTTCAATAAATCTTAACAACTGTACTACGAGGTCAAATATGCTATTTCAAATATTGACTTTATGATCTTGATGTTTTTGACACTAAGATATGAATTTCACTGCCACTGCATTATAAATCTAACGAAAGATCTGAGCGAAGACTAGACTCGAATATGCTTTTTCTCGCTGATAGGATTGCGTTTCTTTATCTGCCGGTATAATACGGGTATACGATGATATGCATGCATCAAATATCGAACATGTGCAGTGAGCCCAATATTTCACAGTAATCATAGAAAGGCCTTTGTCCGTTCGCAAAATCACTGTCACGTTTTTAGGATCTCTTGATGTTCTTATATTGAGTAATGTATTTTCTGCTATATGTTCCAAAGCTCTATGTCGTTGTAAACCTACCGCGGCTACACATGGCTGGGTGATGTAGTTAGTAAATCTGTGTTGGAGGTCTGTTCCACGCTGTGTGATACATAGCGTCGTGTGTTGCAAATATTTAAACTGCTAGTATCGTATATACCAATTATATATAATTATAAGTTAGTATAGTAAAATACAGTACATATATGGAAAAAGTGACTGCCCCAACCGGGAATCGAACCCTAGTCTCCGAATCAACATTTCGGCGCCCTAACCTTTGAGCTATTGAGACACGGTAAGAACAGTCAGTGATTTCTCTATATACATATTAAATTCGCCGCTTTCACTCGACACCAACAGGCAACTAGACATCGCTTCTAACAATAACGTAGAGCAAGGGTTATCTCGCTTTATACTCAATATGGTTGTAAAGTGTTTCGCCGGCGATCCGAAGCTTAAATTATTTCGCAGACGTCTCTCATTTTCAACTCCAGATTCGCCTCCCATTGTTGTCAAGAACCGAATTACTTATTTTGAGAGCGGACAATTAGGCGATATTTTAGCGTTGGCTGTCTAGTTCTATACGTTGGATGTTTTGTTCTATCTTTGTTTTCTGGCCCTTATTTCTCTTTCCCAGGTTTTTCGGTAATTTTGTATAATCAACAAAGCAATATTAGAGTATTCGTAATTGGAAATTTCTCACTCCGGGATATGAGGAAAATTATTTATATTAAATTCTCTATGGGATCTCTTGTTAGTCTATTTAGATGCAAGCAAATTAAATGTTTTTATCAATTATTATTTCATGTTGGGCGTTTTTGGTGGTAAATACTAATATTTATAATCAAAGAACGCTGTGATGGTTTTTTTGTAAAGTACCGACCTAAAGTAATTTTAATTTTATTTCCATTTTATTTCAATTCGGAGTTATGAGGTCAAATATGCATCACGCAAATTGAGCTGGGTAATAGCGGCATTCCAAGATCCTTTTCAATTTTTTCACGTACCAGCAAATTTTCGAAATAGAAAGTATTAATGAAATACTTAATGATATCCAAACACGCGGAAGTTGCGAGACTGAGAAAAGCGTAAACACGTAAACACGAGCCGCTAGGCGAGTGTTTTTTAGCTTTTCGAAAGTCGAGCAACTTCCCAAGTGTTTGGATCACAGTATCCTATAACATGGAAACTATTAGGTATTTATTTTATACAAGGGCGGCAGAAGGCCCAATAATCGAGGGCCGTAAGGCCTGAGACATCTAGAGGATCCGGCGCCATGCGGACCCCCGGAAACGTCTCTGAAACATCATTTCCTGCGTTTTGGGGCCAGCTTTCAGCTTTCAGAGAAATCACAAAATTTTACAATCTACGTAGACTCATAGTTATAATTACACAAGCTCTGCTTTCATATGTGCACAGCTTTTTTATTGATTATTGTGGATGTTATATTCGATTTTAACACAATCCTATAATGTATATTAATCTTTCTTCACAAATTCTCTTAATTCATCCTGAAGTCCTGAACATTAGTTTTTGGGCTTAATTTGCCATCCTATATAGTCTTGCCATTAAGACACGCGTGTCTCTCGCGAGTATACTCATGAATTATGAGTATAAGGCTGGGATCAATCGTGGGGGCGATGCCCCACACTTTAGGTTTCATGGGGGCGGCTGCCCAATTTTCGTTTCGTAAACGTTACCATCCCGAAGCGTCGTTACCATCTCAGCTCTCATAGAATGCTGGGTAAGCGGAGTGAAATTCCTCGTGGTCCCAAGGTTCCCGCATACTTTGTTTGGTGCGGTAACATGTTCGTCGTGAAATTCAAAATATGTAAATATTTAATATTTAGTATACAGGAGAAGAGCGTTCATGCAGAAGAAATTATACATGGCAAACTCTCAATCCTGGACCAGTAAATTCGATTTTGTGATCGATATAGTCACAACGTATATGTAGATACTTTCCAAAAGGCAAACGACGTTATTCGGGATTTCGAAATATCAGTCGCAACAACGTTTGCTGCGAGGTTTCAAAATATATTTGTGGACTGACAAAATATATTTGTCGACAGACAAAATATTTTTCGACTGAAACTATTATATGCGCATTTATGGACCACCGTAAATGTAGTTAAGCATTTCTGCATTTGTCATAGAACATTCGTAAAGTCACTTACTAGTCATAGATGCTTTTAAACAAGTGATAAAACGTGTCATGTGCTACGTTAGGCAGTGTAGAAATACAAATCAAAATGTGTAAAAAGGTTGGTGTAGTGCCGAACGAAATAGCGTGTAAGTAGTCTAACGTTTCGAGTGTGAAACATAAAGTGAAAATCACTCAGTTATTATTTCACTTTATGTTTCACTCTCTGACAAAGGGCCGCTCGAAACGCTAGACAATTTACACGCTATTTCATAGACTTCGGCTCCAAATCTGCCTCTCGATTGTTTCAGGTTTGTTTTAATTTTTTTTTCCAATAACTCGCCATATAGATGCTTGTTCGCTTTTTAGATAGAAATATTATGAAAGAACACGAGGAGCTGCGAAATAAATTGTGTGGGAACCTTGGGACCACGAGGAATTTCACTCCGCTTACCCAACATTCTATGAGAGCTGGGATGGTAACGACGCTTCGGGATGGTAACGACCGTTTACGAAAGGGAAAATTGCGGCGGCTGCCCCCCGCTTCCACCGCCCTTGATTTTATAAAATAATACAAGAGAACGAGCAGCAAAACTTAAGGAAATTTTTGGCGGGAAATTTCCCTCTTTGGATGGCTTGATACAAACACGTGTATTGACCAAACAGAGCCTGCGTAGCATACATGTATTTAATAAATTCGTTTGTTAAATATTTCGGTTGGCGGCGTTGGTTCATTGTAATGGCCGTTTTCGAAAAGAGTTGAAGACTAGGGACAAGGTATAAAAGTGTTGTTCTGCGTACTAAGGCAGTGTCAAACTCTAAGGAGGTATATGGAGGCGAGCCAGCCCTCTTGCTACGGTTAGCCCTCTTTGCCGAGATCCCGCCCCTCAGTCAAATCCTTTGTAAAATTTGTTTTCGTTTATATGCGAGGAAATTAAACGAGAAATGTAAACCGCCTAAAATATTGGTGTACTGCCAAAATTTGATTGAGTAACGGGTCTAACGTTTGAAAAATCGTTCTTATAATTACATGTAAGCATTTATTAGCTTCATAGAGTTTGTGTATGAGACAAAATTTGTTTTGATTCTAGATTGTTCAATATGCATTTAGTAATATTATTAAAAACGTTATTATGTACAGTACGTCATAGTCTGTGAAATTTGAAAAACACAGACTATGAAACAGCGCCGTTAATCGTGTTCTACTGAGTGAAATTTAAATAGTAGACCATGATTGGTCGCCTAGAAAATTTAGTTGTTGAAGTGTCCCTTGTTGAAATATTATTATTATTATTATTGCTTTTATTAAGGGAGTTTTATGTTTGTTACAGGTTGGTGATATTGTTTCGGTCATTGACATGCCTCCTTTTGAAGAGAGCTCGTGGTGGCGTGGAAAACATGAGTTCGAGGTATAGTATACTACGCGATTTTTTTCCAAGTCATTGAGCTGAAATTTGCCTATGTGTAGTATAAGTGGATTCTATCACTTTTAGTTAAGTTGTTGAAATGTGCGACGTTTGGATAATATCCGAAAATTATCATTGACGTTTAATATATTACAAGTATGGTGCAATGGAGACTCACAACTTTTTCTAGTGTTCGTTCAGCACTATTGGTTAAGGCTAAACGATTTTTTCTTTTCTCTTAGGCTTTGATTACTCCATAGGCATAAGCGAATTCATTTTCTTATTCGAAAATGTCAAACTGAAAAATTACCATTACTTTCGGGCCAATGTTTTCATGATTTCGTCACTCGTATATAAATTTTAGAGGGCGCCATATTTGGCCTAGATTTCAGGTTTTGCTTGCAGCGTGAATATGTCGTGGCTTCTGATTGGTCATGATAGGAATATTCCAGTTATAAGAAGGTTTGTGATTGGATAACGCTACTAGTGGTCTATGAAAAATAGACCACTAGTACCTCAGCAAATCAGAATGCCGGATTTATTTTTTTTAAATAAAGGCGTCTATCTTTATGAGCTCTCCGCTGGAACTAATTAGGCATTTATTCTATTTTTACAATAGAAATGTTGCGTCGCGCTAACAAATCACGTTGTTTTTAATTTTACCGTATCATCCAGTCTTTGAATTTTTCTGCCCTATAGCGAGAATCACACTCGCAATTATATTTAAAAATTGCGCAACTTTTAGTAAGAGTGGGAAGAGACTCGATAACTCTTGTTATAATATAGCCACCATCATATATGAGCTATTCTGCAATCTGATTGGTTATCCTAGCTGGCTATCAGCTCATATCCTATTAGTAATGAAAAAACAAAATGGCGAAATGATTTGTTGAAGTAAATGAGTGAGAAATCAGGGATTTTCTTGATAAAACAACCCAAAAAATACCACGAGTGTCTTTCTGTATCTATATTATAAAACAATTATACCATTCGCTCTGCTCTGTGCTCATATATGACTCGAGCTCGTGGTGTAATTGTTAAATATCATGCTCATCCGATAATTCTTTGTTGTTCTTATTAGTTAAATAGTGTAGTGTATAATATGACTTCTAGTGCCATCTGTTTTAAATGCATTACTTCTTGATTCATTATTTCCATGTATTGACATGTTTAAATTGTATTTTAGGTTGGTTTCTTTCCAAGTCAATGCGTTCAAGTGATAGGAGAATCTACCGCCCCAGCAGTGACATCACGTCAGTTAACGCCAGGTGATTTTTACAGACTGATTAAAGGAGATTAGCAACAACAACAACAACAACAACAACAACAATAACAATAACAACAACAACAACAACAACAACAACAACAACAACAACAACAACAACAACAACAACAACAACAAAAAACCCTTTTATATCAAAGTATATGACTAAAAGTAAATAACCGGTATATAGTAATTTGAAGTTGTAAAAATGCTCATAGTGCGTATTAAAGGTGATTGAATCATTTAAAAACTACCTTTTGAGCCACCACTGTGGAAATAAGGCAAAACATGGCTCCATCATACTGTAGGTAGCACAGCAGTAAGAAATACAACGCTTATAAATTAAATATTCAAAATGGCGGCCCAAGATCCTGTTTTTAGTTGGTTTATTCAACCTTTAAAATATGTTACGAGCATTTTCATAGCGCCAAACTACTATATTCCGACTAGCTAAGCCATATACTTCGATATAAGAAGTAGATACTTTTGTTGCCAATGTCCTTTAACTTTAGAAATTCGAAGTTGATGGTCTGGATTGTTGCACATATAATCTTCAAAAAGGCTGTTATTGGTGACTGATGTTTTGTCGGTCTCATTGTTGGTAATCGTCAGGGTCAAGTGATGTGTTTTTACCTGCTTTGTTAAAAATAAGTGAAATTTTTAGTCTAATGCATAAACACATGACGAATGACACTGGAGAGAGAGTTGAATATATGGAAATCACATTCATTAAAGTGCATATAACGTCTGTGGGGATTTTACATATTTGTAATCTATGGATTCTCCTGAGATAAATTGTAATATATCTTGTCATCTGAAAATTTCTTCTTCATAGACTTTGCTGTTAAAGTTGACGGAAAGACGTCATAGCGGGCATCTGTCTACATGAAAACCTCTTTACAGATTCCCGCTATGACGTCATTTCCGTCAACTTTAACAGCAAAAAAGTCTATGAAGATGAAATTTTCAGATGACAAGATATATTACAATTTTTCTCAGGAGAAACGATAGATTACATATATGTTAAATTCCCACAGACGTTATATGCACTTTAAGGGACACTCCACCCCCAAAACAAGTGTTGCTTAAATTAAAGTGATTTGTTACCTTACATGAGAATGGGTATTAGTTTTCTTCTAATCATTTTAGTTTTAGAGAAATTTGAGTTTGTTTATTGTGTTTTTTGGTAAATTGAAGGCCGCCATATTTGTTCTGATTGCGGGCGAATGCGTTTTCTAGAACGTTGTTTATAATTTCTTAGCAAATGTCATCATTTATCAACCTGAAATTATATTCCATGATAACAAATGGCAGGAATCAATATTTCATCTCATGGACACTTTAGGACTTTTATTGTCGACAAAAATAAATCAAAAATAAATTTATGGTATTGTTTTGCTTGGATATATATATAAACTCGGTACAAATTAAAGTGGCTATCTCACGTTTGAGGGTTTTACATATTCGTAATGTTTGGGTCTTCCTGAGCAAAATCACAACATATCTTGTCAGCCGAAAATTTCATCTACGTGGACATTTTTTGCTGTTAAAGTTACCGGATGTGATGTCACAAGAGGCATTTAGGCAAGTAACAAAAGAAAACTGGTTTGGAATGCCTCTTGTGACATCACATCCGGTAACTTTGATAGCGAAAAATTCCATGAAGATGACATTTTCGGCTGACAATATATATTATGATTTTTCTCAGACCCAAATATTACGGATATGTAAATTCCCCAAACGTGAGATAGGCACTTTAACTATTTTTAAGAATGCGTTTTATTTGTTTCTTTAGTTGCTTCGAAACGTGGAAAAGTTGTTAGCTACCTCAGAACGTTTCTCTCCTCCAGGCCAAGTCGTATTAAACTACTCCAGTCCGGAATTTTAAGGTGACATTTTCATAATGATACTACAAGCGAGTTTCGTCTCAGCTCGGTAAATATGTTCTAATCTTATCTTTGTAATGAAAACCATCTAGAGAACGAACTTTTGGTTGTGATCTTGGGGGACATTTACACAGGAGTGGAAGAGATAGTAAGATATTTTAATTCTAATTGCAATAATTACCCGTTGGTTTATTGTTCAAAAGGGTTCTCTTTGTGAACTTACCTATATATATGTTGGATTTGTGAGAGAACGAACATAAATTGGTGCAATATGTTTAAATTTGTGCAATGTATAGATCACCCTTAAATTAACGCTACCGTCGTCATTTTCAGTTTCGTAAACGGTCGTTGCCAACCGGTCGTGGCTAGATGGTATACTCGCAGTTGAGGTGACCGTGAGGTACTAGGTCTGAGTCGTCTTCTGCACGATCCTTTTATTAGTATTAAGTTTAGTATTAGAAAACCATTAGGCGGGGGGTTAGGGTTAGTTTTGTACCTATAGAAAATAACCAAATAGTGTTGAAAATTGTGACGTCACGACATGAACTGCTGTACAAATAGTGATCGGATATCCGATCGTAACAATCTCTCATTTCGTCCAACCTCTCGCGGATACTAAAAAGATCGTCCAGAAAACGACTCAGACCTAGTACCTCACGGTCACCTCAACTGCGAGTATTCCATCTAGCCACGACCTTGCCAATCCTGCCGTTGTTTACCTACAATCATTTTCAAAAGTGTTGGGACAATCGCTAGATTTATGACTCATTTCCCCCTTTTGTGATTCCCCGGGCCCCTGTTCAATGTTGTATGCCATATCTACAGCGAATTTCGTCGAAATGATAACTTGTTTCACTAGACAACATTGTAAAGGGAGGGGGAGGGAGGGAAAGTAGCCCCATTGTCAAATAGATGATTAGATCAAGTATATGTTAGAAAATCTCAGGTGTCCCAACGACTTTTAAAATTGATTGTAGAACCGAGTAAGAATACCTTAAGTACGATTTTTGTTTCGGTTTGTTGGAGTTCCCTTCGTAGTGTGGTGGTTAGTGTGTTGGGTTGTGGTGCGGAAGGATTTTGCGTCGAGTCCCGTCGGGCGACTTCTTTATTTTTCGTTCAATTAGTCTTTTTCTCCGTTATTTCTTTCTTTGCTTTGTTAGGGTTAGTATTAAAATTAGGGTTAGTATTAAAATTAGGATGAGTATTAAAATTAGGATGAGTATTAAAATTAGGATGAGTATTAAAATTAGGATGAGTATTAAAATTAGGATGAGTATTAAAATTAGGATGAGTATTAAAATTAGGATGAGTATTAAAATTAGGATGAGTATTAAAATTAGTGTTAGTTTTAAAAGGTTTATGTGGGTTAGTGTTTAATGAAATAGACTTTCGACAGAAATTCGGTCAAAGGTTTTTCTCTGGAATTGTTGGTATCATTATTATATACATGACAAAATTACTGGATTCTGATTGGCTGAGAGGAGTGCAATAAATCATTAATTTAATTAACATAATTTGTCATGGAAATAATAAACAAGTAATCATATCATAGCGAGTGCAATTAAGGATTTACACTACTCGTGATATTTGAAAATTTGCCAAATTGCACTCGCATAACGGCTCGTGCAATTTTGGCAAATTTTCAAATATTACTCATAGTGTAAATCCTTAATTGCACTCGCTATCATATGATTACCTATACTTATCAACCGTTTTTGGTTGGTGACACCGTTTATGAAACGCGACGTCCGTTTTTTTCGAGTGAAAAATATTCTAGGTTACATAGTTTGGACCTTGGATAAAATCCACCGTGCATTCTTTTTAAATTTATATGGACTTTAATGGTGACTGAACAAAGCAGTTTAACTCTTTCCTGTCCTGCTGAAAAACATCCAAAATTGAACTCCCTCTTTGTTCTATCGATATCTCTGGAAATATCCATAACTGTTGCGAAACCTATACCTTTTCTGAAAGCCCAATAAACCGGCTGTTACCAATGCTTTTGAATTTTCCGAACAAGACACATCATGATAATATAAATTAGCATAATTATCATAAATCAGGTGGAAAAACTTCCATTTTTCTAGAATATACCAACTTGCACGCCCGCGTAGCATCATGAATATTCAAAATGCCACCAATTGCAGAGTTCTTTATGAAATCAAATCAAACTTGGCGTGTGAGTGGATCTCATGTGCCTGGCGCTTGTCGAATTTCAATTTTTAATTAGAGGTGAGCCGATCATCGGCAAAACATCGGCAGAGCCGATTATCGGCTAGTTTTTCTCACAATCGGCCATCGGCCGATTGTCTTTCACCATCGGCCGATTGTCTTTCGCCATCGGATCAGCTGTCTCGTGACTCTCGTCTTCGTATTTCTGCTCTCTCGTCCTCGCACTACTATTTATAATCTTTTTTAATATCGGTTTTTCAGTATTTTAATGAAAGAAAATTGAAATCTACAGTATTATCGGTATTTTGTTTTCTCTCGCGATTTATTATTAGCCGCGACTTTTGTTGCAAGAAACTTCTTTTACGGAAATTAACAGAAACCGAAGAACGATACTTTGTTTCGATCTCCCTGTGGAATAACATGTTTTGCGAAGCCCTATATTTGTTTTGAATTTGAAACTATTTTCCGGCAAAATTTGTGCCGACATATTGTCATGACTCATTTTGAAGACGGCTAATCACTAATGCATTTACAATTACCAAGGCGCACATTTTACGTGCTAGACTGTCGCAGTCTTTTGAAATTATTTCACCCACGATGAGTCAGAAACTTGAGATGAATAAAACGACAAAACGGGAGCATTGAGCATCAGGTTAGCAAACATCGGTTTTGCCGATTAATCGGCCGATGGTGGGAAAATATCGGCTCTTAACAATCGGTATCGGCAATCGACTTTTTTTTAACATCGGCTCACCTCTATTTTTAATCTTGCGTTACCGTGTGCCGTGTTTTTCGGTTGACGACTTCGGGGGTCTTCTGTGACCCCTTTTGACTGGGACGGACAGGAAAGAGTTAAAGGACATTGGCAACAAAAATTAAGTTTGTCTAATGTGAAAGAACTCATAAAATGATAGAGTAACACCTTTTACAACTTTTCGTATTTTACTTCGTTTTTGAAATATTTCAGTTTGCTAATATTTTAATGAGTGAAAATTCTCTACCCTGCACCTGACGTCACAGACCATCTCATTTACATATCAAACAAACTTAAATATTTCAAAAACGAAGTAAAATACGGAAAAGGTGTCACTCTATCATTTTACGAGTTCTTTCATATTAGACAAACTTAATTTTTGTTAATTTAATTTTGTTAATTTAATTTTTCTTAATGTCCTTTAACCTTTTAGTCATTGTGATAGTGGTACTAAAACCGTGTTTCGTTACTTTCCTAACAATACTCTCTGAAATATCAATAATGTAATATTTCGCTGATTAAGCTTGTACAACTAGTGATGTCATCAAGATAAAGTTTCAAAAGCTTGCATCAAGACAACAGCAAACGATAAATAAAAAAGTACTGCGTAGGCATTGTTTTGGATATATACAGTAGCAAAGTGAAAAGGTGGTGAACTACCGAGATTTTTAGTAACGAAGTACTGACGTTTCGAGCGGAGCCATTCATCAGAGTAAGACGAGAGACAAAGTAAGACGCCTTACTTTGTTGAAGGGCTCCGCTCAAAACGTCTAAATTTCAAACTAGAGAATTTAGGAGAACTCTCAAGCAGTTGTGTAAACAGTCTGGTTTACACAACAGCTTTCGAGTCCTACCAATTTCTTCCTTGTGTTTTCATCAGACTGCAAACACAACAAAACAGTTTATAGTTCTTTATATGTGCGTGCACCTGAAAAATGATGCGTGCACCTGAAAAATACATTAAAAGAACATTTATTTCTTTTTCAGTACCTTTGGTTGTTGAGATGTGCACTCAGTTGATTGAAAAATGTGGTGCAACAAATGGAGTTTATCGTCTCTCGGGAATGTCTTCAAATGTTCAGAAAATACGGTAATGAAATTATTGTAGTGAAATTGATGTTACTGATCTATAGCTTTGGTTGTTTCCTTACACTGGCCATTTCCAAAACTACTGTCGTTGGTTTAGTGGCTATGGTAATATAGTTCTGCACAACCCATTCTTCCACAAATTAGCCATATTGGTGTGAATATTGGCGTGAGCAAACCCAAATAACAATATCTTAAAAATAGTTAGATGTTGGTTGGGTTGGCCACATTGTGTAATAGCGTTATGAACCTCTAACACAAATAATTCATGAGGAAAACACACAGGAAAATCATGACCGTATCTTTATGTAGTAGTTAAAACACGAGCGGCCGATGTTTATGGGCAGTTACAATGGCGAGCCGCAGGCGAGCCGTTGTAACTGCCCATAAACATCGACCGCGAATGTTTTAACGAACTTGTAAAATGAGTAGAATATATAATAGATACTTTGTTTGGAAGTTGTAGAAACGGTACAAACAAATTATTTTAACTCCGAAAAAGCTCAATTTGAGCAAGTTAACTTTGATAAAACATTGATGTTTTATTAATCAGCAAGTTAACTTTGATAAAAAATTGATGTTTTATTAATCAATGTTTTATCCTGGGTTAAAGATGCTGATTAAATATTAATTTCTTTTGAATTTTCTTCATGAATTATTAATGAATTTTACAAACGGTGATAAAGATTCGTCCTGATTTACATAAACTTTTCCTTCGATTTTCTCGGCAAAAATAGCTTGAATCACTAAAAAAAGGTTGGTAAACATGGTTATTTAGATGCAGTCGTTTTCGAAGCCGATAAAACACTGCTGCTCGTGTTTTAAACTTATACATAATACTGTGGAAATTATTCTAAGTTATTAAGTTAAAGGGATACTCCAGCCAAAATACAAATGTAGTTCATATGAAAGATCTTACTGACTTTAGTTTATTTTCAAAGTTTCAGCATTCCTATCAATTTAGTTAAGAATATATAGCTAGTTGAAGTTGAAAATTGAGGATTTTGACGCCATATTGGTTTTGAAAATATGACGCCATTGAGTGATTCTTTATCGTTAGTGGAGTTGTTTTGATGGCGATTACATAGTGATACCTATGTTGTGAATGCTCTTTGGACGAACATTAGTCGAAACAAACTATTTAGTTCCTCGTGCAGTAAAGTATAGGAGCATCTTAGGCATAATACGGGATAGAATCACTCAGTGACGTCATGTTCGAGAAATAAATATGGCGTCGAAATTGGACAAACTCCAATTTCAAGCCATATCTTCTTAACTAAATTGATAGGAATGCTGAAACTTTGGAAATAAACTAAAGTCAGTAAGCTCTTTCGTATGGACTACATTTGTATTTTGGCTGGAGTATCCATTTAAAAGTATAGGGAAATTTTTAAGGTTAGAAAAGCAAGCTATCCGAGAAAGGGAAAATAAAACATGGCTTATAGGCCTTGACAAATACGAAGAAATTACCACATTAGTTATATAGCAACTCATGGTCGCAAAGTAGTTTGGGTTAGGTTAGGTGGACTTTTAATAAGATAGGATTAGGACAGTTTTTCGGTCATTCATGTGACGGCTCCGACATACGAAGTATAACGTCGAGGGTGCCAACCAACTTGAGCTAATTACAAACAAATTGAACAAACTTTAATGTCTGTAAAGCACTAAGAAAACTAAGATAAATTTTAACAATTAACAACAAGTGGTTAAGAGTGACGGTCGCAAATTGTATATGGTGTGAGAAAAAATTTACAGGATCTCACAAATATTAAACGAAACTTACGTCTGATGTACTCCAAGAGCTAATAAGGAGAAGTAATCAGGATAAATATGCAACAATATAGGCAATCCGAAACCATGTCCACACAATCAAAGGCCGTAGGAAGATGTTTTAGGTTAGGGGGCTTCTTGAACGTAATCTATATCTTGTAATCTATATTTTGTATTTATAATTTGTAATCTATATGCTTCGAAGTTACTCTGGTGCAATCTGAGGCATCAGCAGTAATATCGCTTATTTGATTTTCAGCTAGAATTGTAGCGAAGAAAATACCAAGTCGGATATAAAGGTCTGCGTCATAGGTCTGGCAGCAGAAAACTCGTGCTTTGACATCGAATTAGTTAGGGGAGCTCGGCCCCCTGCTTCCGAAGAGTAGGGGGCGCCAGCCCCCGGCGCCCCCTGCTTGCTACGGCCATGACACAATCGACCAGTCTCTCTGCACTCTCCTGCAACCAGGCCTAAAAACAACTAGTTATCTGGATGACCGGCCGTTACTTACAGAAATTAAAACAAACTAATTGGAACATTGAATAAACTGAGAGAATGACTACAGGAAGGGTAGTCAGTTTCGACATCTTTGTCAGTCATGTTTGCCTTCGTTGGAATTTTTGTACTGTGAGACTTCATGTAGCAGGTCTAACCATAGACAGCTTTCGTGATTGCTATTTTGTTTTTATTCTTTTCTTTAATGTTCTCATTTTAGCATGTTATTTGACACGGAAGGATCTCCTGATCTTGAACAAGATTGTTTTCTACACGACATTCATTGCGTTGGATCTGTGTTGAAGATGTACTTCAGGTATTTCATTCATACTATAGAAGTATCCTGCTTGATAGGAGAAGTGCATATACTTACTGTAATTTAACAATTTATAATATGTTTATCTTCTCTATCTGAATTGGACATTTGATTTTATTTCTGGTCAATACAAATCAGTGTCACTATCTAATATAAGTACGATGGCTTTTTTACCTTTTTTACCCCTCGTCTATTCTCTGTTGATGTTTTTTATTTCCCTGGCTAATCTAATCGTGTAGGAACCTTCTCTGACATTTACTACTTCATAGAAAAGCAATAAGCTGATCTCTAATGTGCCTATAACCCCAAATGCTATATTATTTATAAACATTTTTTATTTCATAAACATTAGTATGATACAGTGTTTTTGAAAGTTTGTCACAATATTATTATTATAACTCTAAAGTAGTAATCTTGACTGCTATATTAACCTGAGATTGTTTCCAATGTCTAGGGAGCTTCCTAATCCGTTGTTAACCTATCATCTTTACGATAAATTTACGGTAAGTCGCCCGTTGTATAAGGTTTACTTACATCAAAACACTTAATGCTATTATGCGGTTACGTAATATTTACTTTCCTCTCCTCGGTTTTCGTCTTTGTGGCAATGCTGGTTGTTGTAAATGTAGTTTTAGTTGTAATACATGGTCTATAATCTCAATAAACATGCGCGCTTTGCATTGTGGAATACTGGCAGACAGTGAAATGTTCGTTCTTGTCATTGATTTGGGTGTAATCAGGCTATTTGATTATCATTTCATCCATTTGTACTTGAACTATTAATTAATCCCCTCGCAAGCGAGGTCGCGAAGCGACCGAGCGAAGCGACGGTGATAATCTCGCCGCGGCAGGGAGCCATTTCTCACGAAAAGTTTGTATATATAAGTGTAAAAGGTCCAACTCCTTATAAGGAAGTAAAAAGTCGTTTTGGGTGATCCGTTTGAATCGGACAATATTTGGGCAGACAACGCGAATATTTGGCCATTGGCTGGCGATTCTTACGAACTGCATAAAGAGGTTTTTACGAAGGGTATACACGTTTGCGTAATATAATAGGCACGTATATGTTATGTATTTAGACTCGGTAATCCCAAATCTGTTTTCAGAATTGAAATAGAGTAAATATTGGCGGAGATAACGTTCAAAATCTACGTTGTACGAAACGTTATCTACAGAGAACGACATGCGCGGTCTGGGCCCTGGGGACCATGGGTGGGGAAAAGAAACTCTAGGGGTGGGGTAGAAAAGGCCGTCGAGGGGTTATTGCGGAACGTATTTCTGGAGTATGTTAATTGTGATGACGGTTTTTACAGACGACGTTTACTGACTGAAAAGTCAATAACATTGGAAAGCGCTTACTTTCTATTATTGAACGTTTCAATTGTCATTTCTCCCTCGACCTACATGCTACACGCGAGCTCTCTCCTCCACAGAGGTTCTTCGGAGATATTTGTGTCCAGCTGACTTGTTCTACAAATTCTACAAATCTCTCCGACGACCTTCGAAATATCTCCGAAGAACGTCTGCGGAGGAGAGAGCCACGGGAGTGCAAGCCGCATACTTTACTCACTTTCAGTGTCCCATAATGATCTCGGCATGTTAATTTTTTCGATATTCGTGACCTGTGTATTATATAGTTACAGTTATTATACTAGTATTGTCAATAAAATATATACGATGTGTCAAGCTAACATGCGATTAAACCGAGGTATCTGATCCAGGTTGCCGATCAGTATAGTTGTTATATTGCAGAGGTGAACTCATGTTTAAACTGCTTAACTTATTTCTATCACCTTACGTTGTTTAAACTGTCTGGGTTTTGTTTTGTTTTGTTTTGTTTTGTTTTGTTTGTTTGTATTTTTTAGTGGATGGGGTTCTTGAGGCTTGTCCCTCCCTGTTTGTACCGGGAAGGTAGAGCGAAGGTTACAATGTGTACTAGTTTACAAGTTTGACAAGCACTTTTACATGCACAAATATATATAACACCAAGATACCACATTCTCCAATATTTAAGAATGAAAAACTTGTCGCGTGTCATTATCGAGTTGTAACGACACGAAAGATGCGTGTAAAATGCGAGAGATGCATATATAAAATACGAAGCGATAGCCTGGCTAACGTGACAACCCTGGTTGGTCGTTTTTGACGAATTTTAAGTGTTACAAAATGAAATCGAGGGGATACAAGTCTCGGGACCAAATATATAATTGGGGGCCCCCTCGCAAAAATTTCGCATACATTTTATGGATGTAAGGATATTTCAAGTGAAAATGTTTCAGTTTTACATGTGAAATGACAACGCGAATTTTCGTAAGGACGTAAAAATGTACAAAATAAGGACAAAATAAATAATCACTAACACAGAGAAGCAGAAAATACTGTTTGATAATTTCATGATTTCAACTACAGCCTCTTGGCTACCGTCTACCGATTCTCTACAAAGTAAACGGGGGCCCCTCTTGAGTTGGGGGCCCGGGCAAATTGCCCCGGCCTGCAAGTCTAATCAAGTTACCAAAAGAACAGAATGTTTTAACTGCAACTTTGAGTGCATTTTCATTTCCAACGTGTTGTACAAAACCAAGCGTTGCGATAGATCGCAACAATCTCTTCCCAAGACAGGTAATCTGTAGTTTTTTTGACAATTTAAGACATTATTTTATAAAAGAAATAAAAAACTTACTCGCTGTGCGATTATCGAGTTATAACGGCATTCAAGAAGCAAGCAAAACATAAGATAGGAGGAGATACCAAAAGGCAACCCAAGCAAAATGCAATCAGTGGTAGATGAGATCCAATTTCAAGCCAATGATCTCAAATTCACTCTTAACGAAGATAAGTGTAAGGAAATGCATAGTGAAGACTTAGTTCTTTTTTTTTTGTGCATGTATCAGACCTGTTGTTGAATACGCCTCCCCAGTTTACCATTATGCTATTCCAGCTTACCTAAGTGACGATATCGAACGTGTTCAAAAGCGGGCGCTGAAAATTATCCACTATGGTATGTCATATAGCGAGGCATTATCCACATCCGGGCTAAGTTCACTGAAGAAGAGGCGCCAAGAAACATGCGATAAATTGTTTAACAATATCCTTAATAATTCTGAACACAAACTTTATAAGTTGTTACCTAGTTTTAATAATAACACCAGATATCCACTCAGGAAACTAAGAGCCTTTAATCTCCCGAAACTCAAGACAAATAGGTGTAGGAACTCGTACATTTTTGCTAGTGCTAGTCGTAAATAATTATTGTGTATACATATTAGGGTAGAATTTTGTCTATAACTTTGTAATTTTGTACATTTAGAACTATTGTAATTGTAATATTATCTATCCAATGACAATGTAATTCAGCCTTGAGGCTGCAATATTTAAATTTTAATAAACTATTATTATTATTATAAAACACTCGCCTCTGTTTTACATGTATCTCTCGCGCCGTTATATAACTATGCCGTTATCAAGTTATAAACAAGCTCGTACGGCCCAGTAGCCAATCAGAGCGCGTGTTGTCGCTCGTTTACTTCCGGTTATATATATTATATAGTTACCAGAGATTTACCAGGCGGAAATCTTAAACGTAAAATGAATATCAGAGCCCAGCTCAAAATTCGAATGTGGAGAGCCATCTCATAACAAACATGAAACAAACAAGAAACAAATTTTAAAGAACTTTTACTGACGTTTCGTTGCCAACGCGCAACATTCTCGAAGTGAATTAATACAAGATGTGAAAACTATTATTGCTGCCGTAGGCAGCACACTAATCTTGACTTGGGTTGCTGTGTCCTTGTACCCAGATCTCTTCGCGGACCTATTATAGTCAACGTAATCTCGATTTGTGTAAATTGCCCTCTGTCGAGATGTCGGGATATTTGTTCCATTTTATGACGTTTTGTGACGTAGAACTTTAATACACGTGTAAAACCTCTACCTTTCGCCGTTCGGAACTTGTCAACGCTGGGAAGTTTGAACGATCTGTTCTGCCTTCAGTGAGGAAGTATTCTCTTATCAAGGTAAGACGACTAAGATAGTTTCACCTAACGCTCACCAAACGGAAATATGGCTCAGTGACTGCGAGGTATATCTGCGATTTCTTGCCATCACCTATGCCATCACAATCATGATATCAAATTGTTTTGTTTATGAATACAGTTTTCCTTCTATTTTAGGTGTATATTGTTGTGACTTTATTATTTTTCACATGCAGGAATATTGTGTGCGCGCTGATCAGTATTCCGATCAGACACTATCTGCGTTTGTGAAAAAATGTTGATGTTATTTCAGCTGGTAATAACGATTATGGTATTACTACTATTGGTACGAATATTTTACCTCAGTGTATTTTTTACATTTGCCAACAAAGAGATTGACAGAACAAATATTATGTCAAAGTCAAGTAATAGTGTTGTTCGCTCAAATGTCAAGAATGGCAAATGATGTCGAAGAAAATCCTGGACCCACAATATATGATGTTGTTGATCCAAGTACAACAATATGTGCTGATTTTAGCCAAGGCAATACAAAACAATTTAAACAAAATGCTGGTAAACAATGTGTAGCCATGTCTTTGACTGCGATAATACATCATCAAATAACAAATATTAATGCATGGGATTCATCATTCTTAAATGTCATATTGTGTGCTGGAAATAGCCTTTATACTTGTATAAGCAAATCTGTTAATAAAACCTTCTTGCTTTTAACTGATGTGCCAGAAATGGTTTCAGTTTCCGATAAAATATATTCCGCTTTACAATATAGTGACCCATTTGCCTGTGATTTGTTTATGGCAACTAACAATCTAGCTACCTTATCATTCTTTGGAAAATGCTCAATAATCTATTTTTAGATTCTCAGTTAAATTATCAAGATTGCTTCTTGACTGTTTGATTGCAACATCTCGATCTAAATAAAGCTAGTGAAAGGGATATCACACGAGCAATCTTGCAATCTTGCAAGCCAACAAACAAATTAAAGTTACATTCGCTCCAAACACATCTATAAAAGCAACAGATATTACCACTTCATAAACTGACTCCATATTGGAGGAACTCGCTTCCAATTTCAATAGTCAACTTATAATAATAATTAAGTACCACAATACTATACTTATTTCATTTCAATTTTACACTATTTCACCGTTCCCGTTCCAGTATACAATTACAACCTTCTGTACTGTAAAGTCTCAAATCAAGTTTCCAAATAATTTATACAATTGCACAAAACAATAAAAGCATTTCACATCGCGGATAGTTAAACATGGATATAGTGTTTTTTAACATTTACTGTCCGGGGAGACACTTCGCTAGCGGATAATGTCCGCGGGGAGACACTATCCGCTGGGACATCGGAATAAGTTACGAGCCTAATATCGCTGTCATAGAAGTTCACAATCGCATCTCCATTCACCCTTTCCAATCCGTTCACGTACATGCTTCGAACGCACTCACACAGCCTTCGAGGTAGCGGTACTTGCTTGTACTGTATATCAGGGTTCTGCTCGCACGACTCTAAAGACAATTTTGAAATGCAATCAAGTGCATGTTTTCTCCACTGTCATTTCAATAACTTTATATACCTGCCAAATGCAAACCAAACATCAACTACATGTACAACATGAGACCTACGTGCTGACTCTACAATCTATATCATTCTTGATTAACATGTCCGTTACAATACAATCTGAATCAATCCCATCAGAAGCTGGCTGGCCACTGATAACTTACTTCTAAATGATGACAAAACAGAATTTTTAATCCTAGGTACTAAGCCTCAATTAGCCAAAGTAAATATCGAGAGTATCAAGGTTGGATCCATGGAGATTTGTCCTGCAGCGGTTACTAGAAACCTGGGGTCGTGGTTCGACTCACAGCTCACTATGTCTAGTCACATTAGTAAGTTGTGCAGTACAGCATTCTACCATCTACATAATATTAGAAGAATCCGCAAATACCTTTCCCAAGAAGCAACGGAAACGCTTATTCATGCTTTTATTTCATCTCGAGTTGATTACTGTAACAGCCTACTGTATGGGTTACCTGACTGTCAGCTGGGTAAACTGCAGAGAGTTCTGAATGCATCAGCCAGGCTGGTCTGTAATGCACCGAGGCTTTGTCATATTACGCCGCTTTTGTATGGTTTACATTGGCTGCCTATTAGGTCCCGTGTCAATTTTAAAGTGTTGCTGCTCACTTTCAAAGCTATTCATGGTCTCGCGCCAACATATCTAAGTGACCTACTTGCCATTAAGAAGTCCTCTTATCACTTACGATCATCGGATAGTCTTCTACTTGCTATGCCAACTGTTAGAACTAAAGTTACGTTAGGAGACAGAGCATTTGTTGTTGCTGCACCCACTCTCTGGAACTCCCTCATGCCCAGAGAATTACGTATGATTACGAATGTAAATAGTTTTAAATCACATCTAAAAACCTACCTTTTTAGATTAGCTTACACTAAAGAACATTGAGTTTTTCTCAAATGTTCTTTACATATGGATGTTATAAATTACTATATTTTATTTTTTATATGATATATTAGGTATTTGGTAAATTGGATGATTTTAATTATAAATTATTATATAATTATTTATTATTATTATTTATACGCTTTCTCACCTGATGTAATGCGCATCTGATCATTTATATGTATAGCTGCGCAATATAAGTTAATAAATTATTATTATTATAATCCCAGGGTTCACCTTTGAAATTTCATCAAAACTGACTACACTGCCCATGCAATGGCCTTTGAGGCAGCACTTTCCTTGCGATAGTAATTTCTAGTTTAAATATATTTACAGTGTTAATAATAAACCAATCAAAACAAAGTCAAAACAAAGAAAGCGGAACGGAACTGACGTTTCCGTTGAGGCAGGGTTTAAATTTAGAAATAAGTAAACTTTCTCTGATTAGCAATTCAAACGTTGAATTACACGAAGAAAGAACAGACTATTAAACTAAATGTTCTAAGGATTTATGGTGAAGGAAAATTTCGGGTATTGGAATATATACATTCTAAGACCAAACTTCAAGGCCTTCCCGCTGGAAATGAACCCGCGACCCTGCGATGGTGGTGCAGTACTCTGACCACTGAGCTACGGAAGCCGCTGCCGAGAGCCTAGTCGCGAGTTCTGTATATATAGTGGTGGTAATGCCGGGATGAGATTCTGGGTAAAAATATTTATTAAACTAAATGTTCTAAGGATTCTAATCGAGTAAAATGCCAAATATTACTTGTAATATACCCAGAATCTTATCCCGGCATTACCACCACTATATATACAGAACTCGTGACTAGGCTCTCGGCAACGGCTTCCGTAGCTCAGTGGTCAGAGCACTGCACTAGCAATTACCGTGTTAAATGCATAATAAAATTGCTTAGCTTATTCATTAAAATAAGTATATGTCACATGGTATACTTGTATTATTATAGAAAGCTGTTCGTATCAAAGATGGGTTTGACCGTGAGATCGCTGTTCATCATTGTGTTCAACAATTGCCGCCTCCTCACTACAAAACTGTAGAATATCTCCTCAAACACCTTTCCAAACTCGCGGACTATCACAAAGAAACAGGAATGCACGCCAAGAATCTTTCCATTGTTTGGGCACCAAATTTGTTGAGACAAGAAAAAATGGACGAGAGCAGCACTCTTGAGCACTTGAGTTCTCAGGCCGTGGTTATTGAATTTCTTATTCGCAACGTCGATATATTCTTTGATAAGAATACTGCTGCAAGGGCTATAACTAGATTTCCTTCAAGCCAAAAAAATGAAAGAGAAAGGTCTCACAGTGATCCATCAGGTAGGATAAAAACAATAATAATTATAATGATGATAATAACTTTATCTATTGCAGTTTTGCAGAAAACCCTATAGAGGCTTTCTTATTCATCCACAATCCAAATACATCGACTTTGTTTTCGTTTGAACCTTGTCACTTGGTCTTCCCCGCTTTGCGTCAGTCAAGGCTGACATAATTCGAAACAAAAGTCAAGAAAACGTTGAGTTTTGTGAAAAATACAGAAATGATAACTTTCTAAGGTATATCTTCTTTCAATTAAAAGACAAAATGAATGATTTATATCAAGGATTGACAAGATATTTACGGATGAGTCCACCAAGTGAATTTCGTGCTTCAAAAAATAGCCGACCGAGCGTGCAATACGTTACGGTTGACACTCACTCTTTGAAGCGTCAGAAAACATAGAAACAAGGCATATATGACAATAATAACTGATGAGCACGAAAATTCCTATACCGTTGTAAAACAGTATAAAAGCCCTCATTAAATCTTGCGCTCGGAAAATGTCGGAAACATAAGGAATAGTGGATCCTTTGCAGGAATAGTAGATTTCAAAATTTACTCATTTTAAAAACCTTTACCACTACTACTTGTAAATTATGGAACAGTTTATCTTTGTCCTTAGAACAAAATAATTCATTATACTTTTTAAGAATGCTATATGTGGAATGAAGTTTTCACTCGGCAGCAAGTTTTAAATCATTTTATAGTTTAATATAACCCTTTGGTCTATAATAATAACAATGTATTTCTTGTTATAATTATTTTTAAAATAACAGGCACTAAAAAAGGATAATGTTCAGAATAAAAAATATATATATATATATATATATATAAATATATATAAATATAAATATATATATATATATATATATATATATATATATATATTAGATATTAGATCTAATCTATTTGCTCTAACTATATGTTGTTGAGCACTCTTTGCATTTCGTAGACCAAAACCTACACGTATATATATATATATATATATATATATATATATATAAATATATATATATATATATATATATATATATATATATATATATAAATATATATATATATATATATAAATATAAATATAAATATAA
>JAYKKM010000148.1:7455000-7745000 GCA_035772405.1 Chrysogorgia sp. JL179-B06
ATGTTAACAAACTTGGAGGTGATGATAATTTTAATACACAGACATATATTAAGCCATGTACTTTTCGTGGCGAAATATTTCGTTTGAGAAATTGTGCTCTTCCGTGAGGTACTAGGTCTGAGTCGTCGTCTGGACGATCGCTTAGCATTAGGCGCGGGGTTAGAAAACCCATTAGGCGGGGTTAGGGTTAGGGTTAGGACCTTTTAACTAGGAGGCTGGTACGAGGGCAATGTATTTGCTCCTCAGGGCAATGTATGTGCTCTTCCATATCTGGAATACGTACAAAAGTCTCGTACCCAGGCGTCGCGCGCCTTACGCAAATAAGCCGCGCAAAGCAAAACAAGCGCCTGGGTACGAGGTTGGTATAGCACTAACGTCCCGGCAAACGTCCCATCCCACTAACGTCCCATCCCGTTAACGGCGTCACATTACCATTGCTCTATTCTTTATCTATTTTCTTCACAGTTGATCAAATAAAAATATCATTTTTCATAATTATATATTTCGACGACAGCAATCATAATTTCAGTCTTGTTTGATCTTTTCCAACATCTGATAAAACTTGATTATCTGTAATATTAGAAACAAAATTGAGAAATAAACCATTAAAGGACATTGGCAACAAAAATTAATTAAGTTTGTCTAATATGAAAGTATTACTCTATCATTTTACGAGTTCGTTCAAACTTTTGTTGCCAATGCCTTTAATGTTGTTATTACAAAAAACAGTTCTCTATTAAACGGCCACCATCGGGGAATGGCTTTGTGGCCGCTTAATAGAGGTGGCCGCTTAATGGAGGAACGCCAACAATGTGCCTTGGGTGTGGTCAAATGTCCTTTTATTCAATTCTAAATCATTGATGACAGTAACAAGTAGAATTTGAAAAAAAAAACTCGCATCCGAATGAAATGAACGAGGATTTTCAAGTCATTGGACAAGTTCCCAAACTAATGGCAATCTATCAAGGGCAAGCGCGTGGATACAGCTGGTGGCATTTTCAATCAGTTGGCTGAAGACTACAAAAGCTACAAAAGTATGCTGATATTTTTATTACCGACAATGTTTTTGAATTTAATTACCTATAAACTTGAGTGAGATTTCAAGTGACATGTGTTGAATGAAATACATATACTGACAACAACCAAGTGTTCTATGGTCTCTAATTTAGCTCAAGTTTTAGTTTCGGTTCTCTTGCGCTAAAAATTGTGCCTAATAAATTAAGCTGGCCGTTTAATAGAAGTAAAAATCAATACGAAACTACCAATTGGGAGCGCTCGTAGGTGGCCGTTTAATAGAGGGGTAATCTACAGTAAATCATAGGGAATAGTTTAGGACTTTGACACGTGGCCGTTTAACAGAGGGTGGCCATTTAATAGATATTCGACTGTAGTATGAAGACGGTGATTGCTAATTGTGTGAAGCTGCATTGGAAAATTAGCGAATTCGTGTTAATATATATTGACATTTTTGCCTATACTTTTGTGGCCGTAAATTCGAAACCTTGGTTCGAGTCTTCAAATTTACCGTACCGAAAAAGATGGCAGCTGTACATTTTACCAGAATGCTTTGCGACCTTAAATCACCTGTAATAACAGCTAAATATTGTTCACCTTGTAAACATGAACTAAATGCGTAAAAGCTTCCTTTTTACCAAACTCTACTATTCTACTCTATTTCTACGAGATTCAATGTTTACTGCACGCAAGGAATTATGTACAAGTATTATGCGGTACAAGTCGCCATCTTTATCGGTGCCGTCAATAGCCCTTTAAGCGGTTGCTATTAAATTTGACTCGCAAATGAGCTATTTTCTTTTGTTATGGCCGCAATAATTATGGGTAAATGCGGACAAACATGGGTACTCCGTATTGACATCATCACGATAAACCTGCAGATCCACCATTGTGTGGTACTGTATGTGTATAAGGAAAGAGATCAGGATGCTTAACTATCAGATGCTACATGTATTCTAGACCTCTTCGGTTGGCGAATTATATTCAGCCACTATATGCCATTCAGCGAAATTTGTAAAATGTTGTTGATGCTTGTCTGTTTCAACGATACTCTGTCATCTGTCTTTACTCGGTTGTAGTGAGATACAACACGCTCAGTTGCCATACTGTTTACTAAAAATAGCCTCAAATGAGGCTATTTTAAGGTTCCACTGATGCTTTCTAAGGAGAAAAGACCCTCCGTACGATGTTACCGCTATTGGTGCACCGCTGCCGCGAGTGATGCTGCGCTAGGAAGCCTTCGACCAATTTAGACATACTTCAAGTGTCAAGCTGGCCAGAAGCGACCACGGCCGCATAAAATAAGAACCAAATGTATTAAGCATTAATTAATTAGGCAAAATCTGACTGCGCCCCTCTAGATCCACCCCGTGACCTCAGTGCCAAAACTGTGCCTTAATCAATGGATTCAGCCTACTAATAGTTTTGAGAGTTAATTTCAGGTGGTATTGTTTTCGTCGTTGAGTGCAATAATGGTTAATGAAATGCTGTGCAATGTAGTAATATGTAAAGGACGGGGGCCAATGCAGTGGTGGGCCAATTTTTTGTTAGTGGTGGGCCAGCTTGTAAGTCAAATGGCCCACCAGTATATATGTTAAAATATGCCTTGCCAATTAAGCATTTCATTTAGCATTGGTAGTAAGTATCGTCTCCAATATACCACTCTTCATACACCTATCCCAGTTCCTGGTGGATTTTGGGTGTGTTGGGGTAGAAAAACATGGGTGGACGGACGGACGGATGGATGGTATATAAAAATAAAGAGCGTGAATAATTCAACATACCTGCAAATTGTAGATTTTGCCATTCCTCTCATGCTCGATGTTGTGTAGCGGGAACAAAAATGAAGCATATCAGGAAAATGATTAACCCCAGAATAATCAAAACACCCGCAAAGGATCGCCAGAGTTCTAAAGATTAGATAGCCCAGAATAAGATATCTTTTTCTAATAATGACCTTCCATTTGAGTATTATTTTTAAAGATGTTAATGTGAAGAATTTGTAGCTTGATGTTTGTAACTCGTTAATTTGTTGTAGTGCAAGCTATAAATGCAACTGAGGACAAATGCTGCGCTTCAACCTGGAATCTTATCCGAGAAAGAAGGTCCTGATAGCTGCAGTGTTTAGAATCACTGACCTCTATATATTAATATAATTGGACTGCTGGATCTTCCCTCAAAAAAAGTTGGATCTTCCCTTCGTAAAAAAAGATGCCGTCGGCTATTTTCTCATATGGTAGCAACCATGTTAGCGGCAAATGTTTTTACTTTTTATTTTAATTAAATACAGCTATATATAGTGTTTTTCTCGTTTTATGCTTTCTGTGGTTTCTAGGCAACCCTTTTTTACCAGATGACACGGCAGTATCAATACAAAAAAATTGAAATTTGCCGATTCCTAATATAATTGACTGTTCGGAAAACGCGGGGTCAAAAAAAATTATTTAAAAATTTCAAAAAATTAATAATTTCAAAAAATTAATAAAAATAGAAATAACATGTTTTTAAGACAATACGTTTTGGCGAATGACGTACCAATTTAACCACAACGGACTAGGGTGGAATGACGGAAACCGAAACGACCGAATCCGGAAATCGGCCGAAACTGGAAATGATCGCTAAAAACTGCTAAAATGACTCGCTAAAAACCGCCAAAAATGGTTATTTCCCGCCGAATGTTTTCAACATGGAGACCATGGTTGTTTCTAGCGACGAAGAAGATTGTGATATTGAGGTAATTAATTTGTATTAATTTATGCATGCAAAGTACACAAATTCTGGACGCGGACCGTTTGAACGCTTATAGTTAAACGGTATGAACGTTTTGCTCAATATTCATCATTCCATTCAAATCGTTAGATTTCGAGAAGTCATAAAGATTATCTTCCCTCAATTCAAAACAAAGAGCTTGCTTGACGCTATTGCATAAACAAAAATAATAATATGCGTTATTCTCTTTATTCTTTGAAGGTGAAACGTGTGACTACAGTTTGTGACACATTTGATTGATATGTTTACATTTTAATAGCATGGTCAAAAATAGCCTGCGAAGTTGGGGGAGGGGCCGGGAACTGGGGCGAGGGCGAGGACGGGAGGGGGGCGAAACGCCTGCATTGCAGGCTAGGTCAAAAACAAAGGAGTCGTTCATTGCGGATTTTTGGACCAGGCATTTAAACGCTTTGAATCAGTTAGACAGGTTCCAGTTTAATAACCATTCGAAATAATTTGTGTACTAGCATTAATACAAAAGAGGGAAATTACCTCATTATCACAATCTTTTTCGACAACCACAGTCTCTATGTTGAAAACATTCGGCGGGAAATAACCATTTTTGGCGGTTTTTAGCGAGTCATTTTAGCGAGGGTTTTAGCGATCATTTCCAGTTTCGGCGATTTCCGGATTCGGTTTCGGTCGTTTCGGTTTCCGTCATTCCCGGCCCTAGTCCGTTCTGGTTAAATTGGTTCCGTCATTCGCCAAAACGTATTGTCTTAAAAACATGTTATTTCTATTTTTAATTTTTTTGAAATTTTAAATTATTTTTTTTGACACCGCACCCCGCGTTTTCCGAACAATAAATAATTATTGGATGAGGCTGAGCAGGATATCAGAATTATTCAGACCGAGATCAGCGTTATCTGCCGAAGCGAAGCTGAGGCAGATAACGCTGACCGAGGTCTGAATAATTCTGATATCCTGCGTAAGCCGAATTCAATAATTATTTTATTATTCATTGTACTATATTCTCGTAAGCGAAACGAGCAGAAGCCATTGTCAACACTCAAAACAAAATAGTTTTTACAAAATTTCCCGCACTTTTGCAATTCATGCGAGATACCGCTTAAAAAATACGCGGGCACCGTATGGACATGACAATACGACATTTATTTGTCATTTCCAAATTTTCCACATGACAAATACGAGATTTATTTTGTCTGCGCCGAAATACGAATAATTATATGTAGGCTCTCAACCAATGAGAATACGAGAATATAGTACAATGAATAATAATATATATTATTCGCGTCTTAGCGTTTAGTGGGTGATGCTATTTAAAAAACAGTAAACACGTATCTAATATTTGTTCAGCATTCCCTTTTCTGTAAAAGTTTCTAGATAAACAACCTTCATATAACAACAGCAACAACTGTTCACTTACCTCGCCTGAGGGAAAAAAAACTCATCATACTGCTTATTAAAGGTCATACAAGCGAATGTTTAGATAATTGCATGTAGTCGCCATTTTCATGCATCCTCCGACTGAAAGTGTTGAAGGCTTTTAAAATTTAGTGGAAAGTTTTTTGGTCTTAAAAACATCTGCTACAGATTGTTTTAAGGTTTTTGTCGTGTTTCGGTGAACAATGAGGGAAATGGGTGAACACGACTCCAGTTGACGCCATAGTGATCGTATTCGTATCAAACAAATTTGATTGGTCGTTGGACAAACCTGCGCCAAAAGGTCAACGACCAGTAGTAACTACCATGAGAAAATGGACGCCACTAGCCGCTTTCACCGATACATTGTGTAGGCGGACTAACGTTTCGAGCGAAGGCCCAATTCGTTCTACACAACATTTTTTTTATCTGCACATTCTCTACAGCGATGTATATATTTAACGAGTTATATTAATATTTACCACATGCTGCGTGGAACGTAATACGTTGTTTGGTGGCACGCATAATAAGTACTGGAAAATGGCTAAGGGATGACTCAAAGGACCTTTCTGATTTTATCTGGTCTTTATCTTTATTTATGTTAGATTAGGGTTAGGTTTAAGGTTAGGATCAATGTTAGGGTTCGGATTACGTTTGGATTAGACTATAGTGCTTGAAAATGGGAATGTCTTTTGTCATCCCTTTTAGCCTTGTCCTAAATACTGCAGTAAAAGACCATAGACCTTTTTCATAATGGCGGTCTTTTATATGCATGCAAATATTTCTTCTTTTTTTCTGGCGTTATAAATTAAAGATTCTTTGGAATTACAGACACACGAACGATGTCAGAAAGGCGAATTGAAATGAATATAAAAGAATTATAATGCCATTATGAAAGAGATCTATTATGACGTATGAATTATTAGCGACTACTAGTACCATAATTCCTTACAATCTTTCCTTTCTTATGTTTCTCAACGTAATATCACAAAAAGATATACCGAAAAGGATTCTGGTAGTATATTAGTCACTTATAGTTCATGTGTCATAATGAGGTCTATTCCGTCATGTCACTGATCCAGGAAAAATCGTAAGATGGGCCTAATTCACGCAAGGCGTTATACTTACTTTTGCATCTCTTGTTTATTGCCTTATCAATTTTACACTCTGTAATTGTTTCAAGTTCTTTGTTTTTTTCTGAGAAATATCTGCTGGTTATGCCACATAAAAAGAAAACAAAGCACTGAACAAGATGTTCCTTTTCAAAGTCACTTTTACTTGAGCTCTCCATTGCAATACCAAGTAGAATGTCTTCTTGACTATGTCTTGATCGATGGTATTCAGAGATTGCTTTTCCAGGGTAGTCGACGGAGGCATATACCCGCTCCCCAGAGTTGATATGTCCAATTACCTTTACGTTAACCATACCCAACACGCAAATTTTCTCTGTGCAAGAATCTGTGATATATAAACAATTATTAAGACAAGTAATTTAGTTAGCGTTTTTTGAGGAAGAGAGGACGAGATATAACTAATAGCCCAAGGAGAAGACTAAAATTGATTGACCTATTATAATTATATTATATTTATATTATAGTCGATTTTAGTATTATTTTATGTTCATCATAATACACGGATTGGTCGAAGGACAATTTTTGATCCAAGAAGTAACAAAATATTTAATATTTATAGTGCGCAAATTAACATTTGATTATGATTAAATGCGCAAATATTGGTCCAAGCGCTATTTTTATATATATATTTTTTCACACGTCTCAATTCATTATTAACAAAATGTTCTTCCAGAGAGCCATGCTGATAAATATTTAACAAATAGATTCCATTTTGCCGTTGTCTGTTTAGTTATAGATGCACAGATGACGTCAGAACGGGTAAGAACAAAAAAGTGGCCCACGAGACGATAGTCGAGTGGGTCACTGATGCTCTTACCACGTTCTGACGTACTCTGTGCATCTATAACTGAGCAGACAACGGCAAAATAGAATCTATTTGTTTTATACAATAAAAATTGGAAACAAACCATTCACAAGGCTTATTAGCTCTTTGGCGATTTCTGGGGCATGAAAAAAGATAAAGCAGTCGTGAGCTGACGTGATATGGCGTGAGCTGACATGATCCGTGCATCTGTCCTCTAATAGATCATGGCCAACAACCAATGAGAATGCGCGTAGTAAACAAGTTATTGTATAAAAGATAATAATTAAAATACTAGATAAAAGTTATTACAATTTTAAATTTTTAAAAAGTTAAATTACTTTTAAACTGACATTTTACTGTTCTAGTTTCAACTGGTTAAATGGCATTCCAGGCACCTTCGGAACTGTAAGTAAATTAGTGTTGGCTTTTGGAATGAATAATGACACCATCAAGTATTATATCCACTTTGTTCAAGTTTAACGACAATGTTTCCACGGAAATGGTAATGAGAATCAAAGAGGATGATTACAAACAAATTGTTGAAAACAATTGAAAAAATAACTACTTTTACAACGTCAAGGTTTTCGTCAAGGTTTAACATTGGCTCTCGTGACCTCGTTATCATGTGAAGTTCAACATAATGTTTAATCCGGCCCCGGCTAGCTAGCTAGCCCCGGCTCGACAGCAAAAATGGACATTTTCGATAGCTATTTTAATCATAACAGACACTTTGTACTGAAAGCATATTCTGTGGGCATAAATAACATACTTAGCACATTAACCAAAAAACTTTTGGTGTATATTTGTTAAATTCTATATGAGCCACACCTTTAATTCTGATCACACCTTTTTTGGCAATCGAATTAAGGGGTCGCGAGAAAGTTAATATCTCAAAATATAAACAAGGTGATAGTACGTCTAAAGTTTTTATTACGGCTATGCAAGGAACTAAGATCATGTAGATATGAGCGTGCCTTCATAATTGTTTAGCGTCCTCAATAAAGATGGACAACAACGTTCCATGTCCACTAACAAGAAAGTCAATAACTTAACTAAAAATCCTAGTTGCTTGCACAATTAAAGGGCACATGAATTTTGTGTCGATATCTTTTATAGTTTTCAAGATATCACAAAAATAAATTCCGATAACCGCTAAAAATGACAAATTGAGAAAATCAGTTATAAAGTTTCGTGTGAACATTCAGTTCAATTTTCATATTATGCACCTTCCCTCCAGAGTGTCAATGTAGCCTTTTTCTCTGTCTTGTAAACGTCTTTGAAGTGCGCTGGATGATTCCACTTCATCAGCAGCAGCACTCGAATATTTACTCGCATTCGTTTCAGCTGGTTCATCCTCCTCAGAAACTTCAGAGAGATCTAATATTTGGGCCTCGACATGGCGGTTTCCATGAAACTTTCGTTTCGTGCTTTTGACCGTATAAATTTCCTTTTAGGAGGCATTTCCAACCAAAAATATAGCTCTAAGAATATTTGTTTTGCTCGCTTTTCTCTTTCACTTTCACTTCTAACTTAATGCAACTAATAAAAAATGTTTTCAAAAATTTCATTTATTTCACCTTTTTTCCTATGGAGTCATTTTGAGAGCGCGATTTATCATACTACAAATTTTATATAGTCATATTTTTTACATAAGAAGTTAACATGGTCCAATAGCATTTACAAAGAAAAAGATTTGGGTCCATATCTTTAATTGCTTAGCTTAGCAGTCACACCCTTTTGCGCGAACACAGCATTTTTAAAGGCACGAAACTGTAGGACGCGCCAATAGTTATTTCTCCAAACCGGGTTGTTAAGGGAGAGCTGTGCAATGACGAATTATTTTACAGATATGTCAATGCCTTCATATATTTTAGCCTTTCCCAAAATTGAGGGAGAAAAATGTCCAATTACATCTCTTGGAGTAGTCTAACAACAAATAAATTCGTCATTGCATACATAATACCTGTATGAATTCACAGTGAAAATGTCATGCGTATAGGTAAACTATTTTTGATAATATCACAAGGTGGCTCGATAGTCTAAATCAGATCTGAGCTTCATTGTAGTTCATTGCATAGCTCTAGTGGTGGTCTTGTTTACTGAAAAGTTTTATACCCTCAACGTTTATAACCACAATCAGGAGAAATCGTGTTTCCAATAAATCCAGAAAACTAATTTGCATAAAATCTGACATTTATCATAAACACAATTTCTCTAGATATACAAATACTACAAGTGTGAAACGTTTCAATAATCAAGACCACCGCTAGAGCTATGCAATGAACCAAAATAAAAAAAATGCAATTTCTCATGATTTAGACTATCGAGCGACCTAAGAAGCTACATGCTCGAAGTTCTTAGTTACATAGATCATAACCACTGGCCCAACTGTAGTTGGTTAGTCGCGAGGTGGTGGGGCCCAACAGAGCCTTACATTCGACGTATCATCGAGAATGTTTTCAGGCATATGGAGAGATGGTCACGCCCCTTTTCTGGTCTGAGTATAGCCATGTTGGCCGCGAGGTCATTCCTACTTACACACAGTTCAGAGGCTCGTTGTACCGCAGGGTTCTCCTAAGACTGTCAGGGATGTGATTTTCAAAACAAGATCATAACCACTGGATCGCTTCTCGGCCTTTTGGCTAAGAGAAGTGGTCTGTCTACCGACGTTAAATGTGGTCTACGGACTTTAAAAGTCGTCTATTGGACGTAAAACAATTAATGGTCTCCTGGATTTGAAACGGCGTCTACAAGACGTAAAACAGTCGTCCGCACGGACGTTAACCGTTTTCCTTCTCAGATAAGGGCGTAAAACTGTAGGTCCACGGATATAAGGACGTTAAATCGTAGGTCCCCTCCAATACTGGTTTGGCAGCCTAGTGAGGGACATGACACACACGTGCGGCCGGTTCGCGCATTGCACGAAGCTTCCTTCGGCTTGCTGAGGGCGGACCGATATATCATACAAAACAAGATAATAACCACTGAACTGGCCAGGTTCGATTATCGTCGAAATATTGAAATAGAAAATATTTGTTCCTATTTCAATAGTGCACCTCGTACCCAGGCTCTCAAAATGGCCGCAAGTATAGAAAATGTTGCCAGTCAGCTTTGATTCGTGTGCAATCTTGAAATGATGTCTCGTGTTTTCAAAAACATTTTGTTAATACTTTTACCAAAAAAATTTAATTATAGTTAATTATTATAAGTATTTTTTAAATACTTCATATACTACCTACTTTCATCACTTGGAGTATTTCCTTCGAAGAACGCTGAACGACTTATTACTCCAACTTGAAGAACTTTACGAATATTCGAAGATGTGAGTCTGTTTATGAACAATTCACCACCTGATTTTTCATTTAGACCTATGATGTCACCCTCCTCCAAATTTTCTTGAAATTCTGAAGGTTGCAGATTAAAGTGATATGCAATATCAGCTTTCTTCTTCGGAGCACTGAAGCAACTTTTTACCACAAGGTTGCCAATCACAGCTTTATCTGCCTGAAGTAATTCTACCACAGAATTATTTCCTGACAATAAAATTAGAGGTGTATATGTAAAATAATATGTAAAACTAAAAATACTTGCCATGCCAACATCAATTAACCTGCATAAACTATAAACTATATTTTCTATGTACTGTTTAAAACACGAGCAGCAGTGCTTTATCAGATATAAAACACGAGGCGAAGCCGAGTGTTTTATATCTGATAAAACACAGCTGCGAGTGTTTTAAACGGCTTAAAAAACGACCACCATTTGAAAAGATCGTTGGCGTAGTAATTTAAAAAAAATAACGTTGTTTAAGCCGAGAAAATCAAAGCTAAAGTTTAAGTAAATTATAGGACGAATCTTTATCACATATATAGACACGCATTAAACATGCATTTTCTTTGTGTTTTCCTCATGAATTATTAATGAGTTTTTTAAAACTATATAAACTATATATTTTGTATAAGCTATTATATATATATATATATATATATATATATATATATATATATATATATATAACATGAAAACACAAGTTTGAGTTACTTCATAAGAACTTTATTCACGACAAATTTGTTTCGTATGGCAAGTGCAAAGCTTGCCACACTCATCAGGTGAATGTTGCGTCTGGTGTTATTTCAGTACGTGTTGTTTATGTCGTGCATGGATCGTGTTACGTGTATGGAAAATTATTATTACATAGCAAATGTTTCTTACGATGTCTACAAGTAGATATAAGTTCGTTCCTTTTGTTAAGGGAGCTTAATTCGGGGTGGCAAATAATGATGAATTTTTCGTAAAGGCAATTTTGTACGAACCTCGCCTGCGGCTCGGTCAATACTGTCAAGATCTCAGTCTGATATTTTCCCGTACAGACCTCGTTCTCGGTCTGTATAGTGATTAAAGTTCATTGTTATATACCAAAGACTTTCCTTTGCCAAAGATGAATTCTCATTGGTCAAATCATGTTCACGTGTTGTTCAACAAACTCAATGTTTCTTTCTGCCGAGGGAAACATTGCAATGTTTCCCTCTGACGTCAGCTTTAATCATGCGTTGTTCACGTGAATACACAATTATTATTGCATCAGATCAAGAACTTTGGACTCTTCGAGTATTCAAGATTTCGAGCTTCCCGCCAGTGTGACCAGATTTGGTTAAATATTTTACTTTTGGTCAAATTTCGTCAATTTTGGAAAAATTTTAGTAATGAAATTTTTTTAGTAAAATTTTGGTAAATTTTTAGAAATTTTTGTTATTCAGTAATTTTTTTGGTAAAAATTCGTGTTTGAATGTTCTGTTGTGCAATAGAGATGCTAAATGCCTGCGATGGACGATGAACGAAACTGTTTAGCCTGCAAAACCTTCTAATTTCGAACATGGAATAGGAAATTAACGGGTTTTCAGGCTAACCTACGTTTCTACGTCCATCTACTTCATGTCTGCCTATTATTTTGTCCCGATTATTTTACTGTTGGCGAAATTTGGTAAATTTTTTCTCGATTTAGTAAAATTTGAACACAAATTTAGTAATAACCGCTGGAAAAATCTGGTCACACTGCTTCCCGCTTCAAGTATTATAAACCAAGATCTTTGGCATAAGAAAGTTTTACGGTCCCTCAGGTTTCAATGTCACCCTCGGGCTAAAAATATATATATATATACTTTTGGTAACGAATGCTCCTTTTTATACACAGCTCTTACATTTTCCAAATGTGACATGTTTGAAAGTCAAGTCATATCACAAACTGACCGGCGTTTCAGCCACGCAATTCATCAATGATTTATACCTGTTGTTTATTAAATAAAAATATATCATTACGCTTTCAAGGAAAGGCGCAAGGTTCTGATATATATATATATATATATATATATATATAGGTAATATTTGGCATTTCACTCGATCAAACTACATGTTGAAAGGATTTATGGTGAAGGAAAATTTCGAGTGTTGTAATACATACATTTTAAGACCAAATCGGGACCAGTTGCGAAAAATGCAACTTTAAGGCCTTCCGGCTGGAATTGAAGAGAGCCTAGTCACGAGCGAAATATATATATATATATATATATATGTGTGTGTGTGTGTGTGTGTGTGAAGTTGGTGTGGGTGTCCTTTAGCAATTATACAACGCCCACTACCCTTGTGCTAATTTGAACACTCTGGCCCTATACCACTTCACGCTCTCTGGATGTGCGCATGAGTGCTATTGTCCCACAAGCGGTTGTCACCGGCAATCGCTTGGGTATAATTAGTTCTCATGCCCATATCTAGATTGTACCAAGCTACACTGAAGAGCTGTGGAACAGCGAAACACGTGTCTGTAGATTGTACACCGCTTTACGCTCTCTGGATGTGCGCATGACCGCTGTTTGACCTATAATTAGTTCTCATGCCCATATCTAGATTGTACCAAGCTACACTGATGAGCTGTGGGACAGCGAAACACGTGTCTGTAGATTGTAATATATATATATATATATATAATATATATATATATATATATATATATATATATATATATATATATATATATATATATATATATATATATATATATATATATATATATATATATATATATATATATATATATATATATATATATATATATACGTGTCTGTAGATATTGTACTATTACGCTACTTCACTTCGGTGTTGTTGAGCACTCTGTGAAGTTGGTGTATAGGTGTCCTTTAGCGATAATTCAACGCCCATTACCCTTGTGGTAGTTTGAGCACTCTGGCCCTACACCGCTTTACGCTCTCTGGATGTGCGCATGACCGCTGTTTGTCCCACAAGCGGTTGTCACCGGCAATCGCTTGGGTATAATGTACCAAGCTACACTGATGAGCTGTGGAACAGCGAAACACGTGTCTGTAGATATAGTCGAGGTGATTATCGGTGAATCATTGACGATCGTCCATGTCTTGTCAGTAAATATATTATTGTTATTCAAAGAAAATCCAAACGAGAAGCATGGGTTATATCAGAATGATCCATTCGGCTCGTTGATAATTTGAAGTGCTGATTCTAGTTTTTACGTTTGGTATATTACAATTACTTACTATGGAATTGATGGTCGTACCAGTCCTTTGAATATTGTTCGAGATCTACAATTAAAGATAACTGTGCCTTAGAATCAACTTTGCGCAAATAACAAAATAACAAATTAAATGTTCTGCTTGAAACTGCTGTCAGTGTTAGATTATACTAGCGAAGCTACTGGGGACCGGTTATATATGAGAAAATAAGCAAGTAATAAGATAGTAGATGATGAAGTAATAAGATAAGGGGAAAACAGGGTTGAGTGAACTGAAAAGTAAGAGCAAATTTAATTACATTGAACGTTATTAATATAGAGCCATTTATGAAACGACATTGTTATGAAAAAATATATACATATCGAGCATTTTGTGATCAAAAATGCTTTTACTATTCATTGCAATTGGCCAGTTTTCACGGTGCAGAGCTAGAGTTTTTGATAGTTTGTGCTGCCGCTTGTTGGTAAAATTGGACGTTTTCCAATCTCATGCAAACATCTGAAATTCCATTTCTTGCATTTTTCAAACACTTTTTAACGAAATTATTCCAATGCAATGCAAGGCAATGCAGTAATGCAATGTTATGCGATGTATAATGCAATGCTATGTAATGTAATGTAATTACAATTATAATATAATTATAATTAGCTTATGATTAATTATATTGAATACTTCTATTAATTATATTATATATTATATAATTATAAATTATAATTTAATATTATAATTAATATTCTTAATATTAATATTAATTAATATTATAATTATGGCATAATTATAATATAATTATAATGTTATGTAATATATTATAATTATAATATATTACAATTACGACATGATTGACTGATATAATTATATGCGCCAACCGTCTATTTATGCCTGAATGTTATAAGGTTTTACTGAAAAAAAACGTTGGAAAGTGTGTCATCCCCACCCGCCAGTAACTACGTCGCTAGATTGTTTTCGTTTAAAAATAGTTAGTACTGGTGATTACGGTAGTTATTACTGTGTATAAGTATTAGCACAAATTACAATTTTCACTGGAAGGCAATGATATAGGAATTCTACAGTACATGGACCTGTCACCCATAAAAAATCTATCTTTGTTTTTAGTCTGACATTTTTATTTTTTATATTTCAAATACGAAGTAATATGGGGTCTATGAGGTCTATATATTTTTATGGGGTCTCTATATTTCGCAACCGCGTTACCATTGATCATAAATAGAAAAACATTAATTTCTGTATTTCAATCATATCCAAACACGAGAGGACGAAGTGGGAAACACGAGCCACTTGCTCATTCAATATTTAATAATAAGTATATTTAATTTAATATCTAATTAAAACATGCCTTGAGCTTCTCTTGTCTTTCTTTTGAAATTTTGTTTTGGTTGCGTGCAGCAATAAAATGCAGCACTGATGAAGTCTTGGCTCACTGAACCATCGATGAACACCAACTGAATAACAAGTTGAAACCGATTTCGGTTCTGCATATCAGTTTTAGCCAACTTATACACAGGACGTTTGTTATCCGGACCATCATAATAAATTGCATCAAGGTCAATTGAATATACATGCTGAAATGTATAAGATAGTACAAATGTTAAATATTGTATTAATCTGAATAAATGTGGTATAGTCATTAATTAATAACATTGTTGATAACATTACCGAAAGAGTGCTACAATTTCAGCAAACACAAAATAACGGTAACTCGGAAAAGCGACAATTGATATGACTATATTTTATTTAGTTTCATCTTTCGACCATCAGAGATATGTATATACCGTAGTATATACATACGTCGAAATCGACGAGATTTCAACGTATGAGGCCGGTATTTAAAAAGCCAGTTAGCTTGTGTGGCATTGGACGGAAGCAGTTACTTCTGATGATGTCAGTGAAATACATATGTAGCTCAGTCGGTAGAGCACCGTTCTAGTAACACGGAGGTCGCAGTTTCGATTCCCAGCCGTGGTTGAGCAATTAGTTTAGCTCACCCGATATGGCCGGTTACTTTCACTCGCTAGAACAAACTTCAACTCAAAACATGTTTATCATCACTTCACGTTTATCATGAACACAACATTATATATATATATATATATATATATATATATATATATATATATATATATATATATATTGCTTATATAGGATAGTGTAGATTGAAGACAGCAAACTTCTTATAGTCCTTTATTTAAAAAAAACTTTTCGGCCTTGTGGTGAATGAAAATATCGAGTGTTGAAATACATACATTTTAAGACCAAACCGGGATCAGTTGCGAAAAATACAACATCAAGGTCATTTATAAGACCAAACTGGGACCAGTTCTGTTGCAAAAATACAACACCAAGGCCTTCCGGCTGGAATTGAACCCGCGACCCGTGACTATATAGGCTCTCGTCAACGGCCTCCGTAGCTCAATGGTCAGAGCTTGCAGGGTCGCGGATTCAATTCCAACCGGAAGGCCTGACTCAAAATTTTCCTTCACCGCAAATCCTTATACAACGTAGTTCTTCCCTATTGAATCGGTTACTTAAATATATTGGTATTAGCCTGTTGGTTGAATAACGGTCCACATTGACATATACTACTAAAAGTATTTTTCGACGTCAACATAATGAGGGATAGAAAAAACGAATTACACTATTTATGCATTTTATGCATATATATATATATCAACGTCGCATTTCCGTCGCATAATGCCACAGCGTCGCGAATAAAACAGTAAACTATATAGCACAGGCCCATGGGTGGTTCCTTTCAAGATTGTTGCTGCGATTTTTTTGTCTCATTTTTCATAGCATCTAAATAACAGTTGCACGAACCATATTTATTTATAGAGATCAGTACATTCACCTCATTGAGGGATTCTTTATTTAAATACTTAGCTCCCTTGTGAATAATATCTTCCTGCGCAAAAGGAACGCGACCAAGATCGTAACCAAACAGCGTGACAGCTTTCTTCTCTCTTTGTATCCAAGCATTTGCTCTCATAATTTGGTGAGATGATGTCACGAGAATCTCGACTACTGCATTTTTCAACCTCTGCTTGGCTTCCTTTCTCACTCTCGACTGGTACTTATATACCACTGTGTCATCATCAATATTTAAGAACTGCACGTTGGTGGACATGGTTATAACACGAAGTTCTTCGCCCTCATCGTCAACTTCATGAAATATATCTGAGAAAAATATATTATCAGTATGAGATGATACATTTCTGAGGATTCAAGCTTGACGATCGTCCATGTATCGTGTGAGATATACATTCATATGACGATAAACTGTAACTCAAACAAACATGTAGGGTAACTGTAGTTGTGCCACTTTTATTTTTATATCAATGTTACGAATTTTGAAGTTAATTCATTATTAAAGCCAAAGGTATGAATTAGTAAAATGTAGAAACGTCAATATAAAATTTTATCCGTTACTGTTATTTTATTAATTAATTTATGTTTATGTCATAAAGGTTGTAATTCCATGACACGCAGTCGTGATATATATATATATATATATATATATATATATATATATATATATATATATATATATATAATATATATATATATATATATATATATATATATATATATACCACTACCCTTGTGGTAGTTTGAGCACTCTGGCCCTACACCGCTTCACGCTCTCTAGATGTGCGCATGACCGCTGTTTGTCCCACAGGCGGTTGTCACCGGCAATCGTTTGTGTATAATAAGTTCTCGTGCCCATATCTAGATCGTACCAAGCTACACGGCTGATGAGCTGTGGAACAGGTTAACACGTGTCTGTAGATATTGTACTATATATATATATATATATATAGATAAAAGTTTCAATAAACAACCAAAAGAAACAACATTTGAAATAGGATGTAGTAAAACCACTCGTAAAATTGTATACACGCACCTGAAGAGCTTACAAATAAAGCGAAAACGTTAGTGCAATTTTACGAGTGGTTTTACTACATCCTATTTCAAATGTTGTTTCTTTTGGTTGTTTATTGAAACTTTTATCTATATAGAACACTTAGCTTGTGTTTGTTAACGAAACGATTTTACTATATATATATATATCGTATACCGTGTCTTAGACTTAGTTAATGACGGGGTTTTATTATGAACGAAACAACATTGTGATAATGTTGTTTGATGCGGTAAATTATTACCGTGGCCGTATTATAGACTTTAGTTAATGACGGGTAACCCCTAACACATACATTTGTGATTGCGTGTCATGGAATTGAAACCGGTATGAAGACCGCAACAGGATAAAACGTATTTGTAGTTAACTGGTTAAATTATCCATGACATGTGATAGTGAACCTTATGCTTGTCTTCAAAATGCATTTACAAATTTATTTTCTGGGGTAGAAATAAACTGTGAAAGTTGTTTGTTAACTATTGACTGTAATACTATTGCAGTGTCAAAAGGTCATAGACAGTGCAACAGAAGTCCAACTCGCGGTGAAAATATCCAAGCTTTTTATGCGCAAACGCGAAATTCATCATCATATTCGCCATCTTTTGTCATCATTCCCCGGCACTTTACCTCCTCAAAACTGCCGGTGCATGGAACTTCCCTCTCATAGATGTTGATTCTGTGATCGTATCGTACAGATGGACAATGTTTTTCACGTTAATATTCCTCTACACAGCTTTCCCAAGCCTTTTATAATAATATTCATATTATTAACGATATTTTTATGTTTAATATTTTATAAATAATACGTTTGTATGATTAATCTGGATTTACACCTAGCCCCATTTTTCTTGCATTGTTATCAACAAAAACAACCTGGTAATTGATATATGCATTTAACCTTTAGGGCATGAATAGTTGATCATAATTAGTTGGTTTCGGTTCCGGTTTCGGTTTCGATCATTGACAAATACCAGCGACATATTTTGAAGTTAAAACCTAACATCCCAGACAACTATTTCCAGAACTGTTTCTAGAACTGTGGTAAAGGTTGCCCAGCTATATACAAGTTTTGTTTAAAAAGTTGCTGCCTCATTCGTATTTCCTTCAATGATCCTTTTGCATATATAAGAGTCCATATTTAGCTAGGCGGTTTCAAAATACAATATGTATATATGATGGAATTACGAATACGTGATATAATGTAGGTACATTATATAGGCATTGATGTGAAATTTGAATATTTCTATCATACTACCAAGAATAGGTCAAGCATGCTGAATTATGTTCAATTAAAACAGAAACGATTTTAATTATTATTGTTATATAAAGAGGGTACTTTTATGCACTCGTTCTACTAAGACGTTTACTTGATTTGGGAAGATTTCTATACCCGCAAAATTGGACGACGGCCTATTATAGTGCTCTGACTTTCAAACGTTGATTATAACTAGGGTTAGGGTTAGGGTTAGGGTTAGGGTTAGGGATATCATAAATACATATCTTGCATGCATGTCGCTGCAAACTACTACACTATATAAGTAGTATATTGAGAAATAGGAGATTATAAAAGAAACATTTAAGCAATTATAGTCCCGTCGTTGTAAAAATTAATTATAATAATAATAATAATAGACGTATTAGGAGCATTATACAATAGTCTCAATGCTCTTACAACAATATATTCTTAAATATACTGATAAAACTCAATATTACAGTTTCATTATAAGATAAAGCCTACTACATATATTACCACTATATATAAACAAAAAAAACTATTAATTTTAAAAAAGAAAAGTCTTAACTGCTGACTTAAAATTACCCAACATATCAAAGCTTCTAATTTCCTGTGGTAATGAACAGTTTTGGGTCACCGTTTTGGATTTTGGCTCAATTAGCAGATTACGGTCTGATGATCTCAAAGCACGAGTAGGTTTATATTTATTTAGCAAATCAGTAATATAAACAGGCGCCTGGTCATGCAAAGCCTTGAAAGTAATTGTTAGTATTTTAAATACAATCCTTGATCTCACCGGCAACCAGTGAAGATTAATTATGGTATTAATCTATCAACACTGAGAACATAAATTTGGCTAGCTGCTAAGCCTGCTCTTCGAAACTATTTGATGCTCGTTATACTCTATAATTTCACAACAAACTGCGATCAACATGAACATTTTCTACTTTCTACTAGTATCTTGCTAATTTGCTGTTTTTTCTCCAAGTCATGAAATATATAGGGTCGCCACCTACCTATACTATCAAGTTTTGTGATTGGTTGATTAGGACAATAAAACAATAGAATCAACCACAAAGAAACCAATGTCCTAACCCTAACCACTTTGCATGTTTCATATAGCCAATCACAAAACCTGTTTATTTTAGGTACGTATTTACTGAATATATAAGCCTAAGTAAACGGTTTCCACCGCTCCAGTCTGACAAATGGCCTTCACTCGAAACGTTAGACCTACTATACACTATTTTGGCAGTACAAACAGTGTTCCACAATATTGCAATGCGATTACAAAGTAAGAGGCCCGATACGTACTATAGTTTTACAAGATGGAGCTTTTAGCGTGAGAGTAGGATTAAGACTAAGTCGTGTTCGGCCCTGAGTATAACAAAAGAAACGTAGTTGTACGCATTTAAATCAGTTAATACCATAAAGAGCGTTATAAAAGAAAATCATAAAAATGATAAAATATAACAAAAAACATGAAGACACCCTGATTCATGATAATATACATGCGCATGTTTGTTATTGTTTACGAACTGTTTATTGTCGGGAAAAATTGCAAGATAAACATACCTTGGAAGTCAAAGGATGGATCCGAAAATTCAGTGATTCCAAAATCATCCACTTTTGATTTTTTAAAAGGATTAATTTCTCTTTCCATTTTGGCAAATCAATAAATCTAGCTAATTACAATCGGCCCTTCAAGTTCAAGGTGTACGAGAGAAATGCTTGGTGCATTACTACGCTGCGACTAGTGAATGCCGCCTTATGTGTGTGAACTTCCTTATATATCACGTGTAAACAAATGAAATATTTTATTTGTAATTGCATTATTCTTAATTTCCTTCAATTTTGCTTTAAGGTAGCTAAAACGCAGTAATAGTATATGATGCAGTTCCTAATATCTTATGTATCCAAGGTAATAACACTGTAAATACTATAGTGTAAATTGTCCTTAAATAAATCTTTTTTATTGTTGAAATTATTATTATTTGAAATCTGCAATAGGAAACACCACAAAAATCATGCAGTTTATGGTTCTACAATTTGATTTTAAGAGACCTTACAGTTACACACAAGTTTTCCTTCATTCTGCAGGCACACCAATTTCGTATATTTACTTACCATTAATTCAATTACTATCAACGGGCTCCTGTCTGAGAGATTGACTGAAACAACTAGGCACATTGCGAACAAAGCGATTAATGTCAATAATCTAGTTCGAAATACGTTTTTGCATTTCTCACTCTAAAACTGAACTATAGTACGTCTAGCTGCTGCAGTGGTTTCCCGATTGACTTATGTGGAGTCTTAGAACTGAATACATTGCATTACATGGCTAAAGTAGATACATAAATGACTTCATGCATGATAATTTTCGGCATAGGTTACGGAAGTGCTAAAACCTATATTTACGCGATAAGTAATATTTGCTTGAAGCATGTAGAATACGATTTTTGTAATTTGATATAGTGTCTATTAGCTGTGCATGTCCAGACCTATGCTGTCATGGTTGGCAAATAAGACAACGAAAAACCTTCTTAATAGAAATTAAATTCTTGAAGTTTAGACTATTCTGTTTCCTATTCTGTTTCCTATCCTGTTTACTATGATCCTATTTTACTATCCTGTTTCCCATATCATTTACATATATGATATGATCTGTCTGCAACTAACGTAGGTTGTAAATATTTAATATTTTAAAATGTTATGTTTGTTGTTTTCATAATATTGAAAGTTACATACACAATCAAAACATTATTATTATTTAATAAATTTAACAATTTAAAAAATCGAGGTGACTATCGTTGAATATTTACCGAGCCACGAAGTGTCGAGGTAATATAACGATAATCACCGAGACTGAGGTGACCAATTTTTTAGTATCATATTCCAGGCCAGTGAACTGAATATCTAATTGCAAAGTTTTAAACAGACAGTTTGAACTGTGACAAGCCTCTCTGCAGTCATTGGAAACCGGGACAATATAGTTCGAACTTTCATTGTGTGGGACTCAGGAATATTTTCATGATAAAACGTCGTAATTTCCCCAAAATATTTCTCCACTTATTGTATATTGTATCAAAGATGGGAAATTGTTAACATGTTTTGTCATTTCTAGTACACTTTATTCTAAATTGCTAAGTCATTTGAAACTCAATTGATTCAAGCTGGACTTGATTTATTGTAATGGATTCAGGTATACTGTTTTACCAGTTGAACTACACTGTACCGAGGCTGAAGTGAGAACAGTGTCTCATTAATATAAATCCTAATTAAAATACACGAGTTGGAGATATTCTGGCGATGACTTAATGGCATGATCATGGATTATCGAAATGTGGTTCAAATGTGACCATGATCACAAATAATCGTATTCCATCTCATATTAGAAAGAAATACTGAAAGAGTGTGATGCAAACCCATTACGGCGTCAGTGCTGATTTATAAAACCTTGTCACGTCTCTGATGATGTCAGCTGCATGGACTGAGATAAAAAGATGAGAGATAAAGTCTTTTCACAGAATCGTAGTTTTAATTTCTTAAAATAGTCAAATAATCACCAGATATTTAAACCCAGTTTTCAACTATTTTTACGATTTTCGTTCGAATCAACTTTTGTCTTATGAACTTTCGGATGGAATTAATTATAGAAATCCGAGAAAATTGAGATGAAGCCAAAATTCTTTAAAGTTTAATTGGATATTCCTTTCATATTTTTAAAGAACGTGCATGAACACAACTGAAAGAGTAAATATAGGAACAGTTAATTGCAGATAAAGTTCTGAAAATGGGAATTTAACAGACTGTCAGTGGCATGATTTGCTGATACGATTTGTCATACATTGACAAAACTATTTAATATGTCTTTGCGGGCTAAAATTATCCCTCTCTATAAACATGGCAATGTCACCTAGAAAACTACAGACCAATCTCATTGTTATCCCTTGTTAACGTTGTCTATTTAAACGTTTGCTCTCTACAGTACAGCGTAGCCGTAGGAACTGTAGCGGCAGTAGCGGCTTTGGCCGCTACACTTTTTTGCACGAACTTACCATTCTCCGCCTTTATTTACCAAATTTATAATTTATTTTTGAACTTGACTCCCTGGACCCCTTAGCGTTTCTCGCACTTTTGTCGCTCGTTCCTGGCCTACCCACTTATTAAATGCTTCCTACGCGCCTGCAGTAACTTACTCTATACATAAAAATCAACACGGTTTCCCAGGAAATCCTGCACAACACAGCTGCTATCAACTTTTGATGACATTGGTAAAGAGGCTTGACATGTTTAGAGGTTGCTCCCTGCAATACTGTAACTTACTGTTGTCGCGGTTTGATATATACAACGACATCCATCTCAAAAAGGAAGCTGGGTGGTAGACCAACATGTTTTAATTTAACTATTAAAGTAAATTGTGGTCCACCCTATCGAACGCCTTATCTGTGTATAAAATATCAATTGCTTCGCCCCGATAACGGTAGTGCCCGGAGTTTCCGTAGGGATCGATTCATACTCGGTCCAATAATTTTATTTTTGATTTTTATTAATGACATCTTGTGTCCATGGTGCCATGTATGCAAATGACCTGAAATGTTATAGACCAATTTCATCCTATGACGATGCTCACTCCTTTCAAAATAAAATAAACCTGTATGTCTCGCAATACAAGGTTGTCATATGGATTTTAATGAATCTAAATGCTCGGTTTTGAGCATTTTACGCAAAAGAACCAGAGTGCAATATCATGCATATCAAATTAAATTAATGGATCGGAATTGAGTTTGGTCAGAAAAATTAAGGATCTCGGAATTCAAGTGACTTGTAACCTGGATTGGAGCAAACACACCTACCATATATGTAAAAAAGCTAATAAAATATTGGGCCTGCTCAGACGGTGTACCCTCATGGGATTTAAAAAATCCTCAAACAAGACGTTTACTTTACCTTACTATTGTAAGGTTTCAGTTTACCCAGCTAAGTCAACTGTGGTCTCATACAAGAAATGGAAAACTGGTTCAAAGCCGGGCATCTAAATTCATTTTAAACTTAAACTATCATTCAGAGATTTTATACAAGGAAAGACTGTTGACTGGTCACCAGTAACATGAATATACTCATATTTATAACAGGTACTCAATACTCATATTTCAATATCATGAATTTTATGGAGATGGAGACAGTAAACGTTTTAGTGCAGTTGTTGAAAATATCCACAAAGAAGAGTATGATGTACAGTAGTTGTAGAGAATAAAGAATGTGTTGGAAACGTTCTGAAACGACTTGGAACAGCGTTGCGCAAGTTAAAGAAAGAATAGAAAGGATTAAAATTGAGTAAATATTTTGGATAAGATAAGATTTTATTAAATCAAATATCATGAGCACCATATAGTGAATTGCGATATGTTTACATTGTAGATAGGTAAAATGTATCATATATATTTTACAATAAAATTTACAAATCAGTTATGAACAAGAAGTGAATCGTAGCACATAGCAGGCAGGGGCGTCGCTAACCCACTTTGATTGGGGGCGTCAAACCAAATTTGAAAATTGCCCGAATTTTATTTACTATTTAAATACTCTAGGGGTCGTTTCTTGGTTACCGTGGTATCAACAATAGTGATATCCTATCATTTCCATCGAAAATGTTTGAAAATACAAACACTCAAATAATTTTATTTCTAATGTGTAAGACCACCTTTGTGAAAGCCTAAAATGAAATGCTGAGTGCGTCAGTCTGACACCCGGATTCATCGACGTTTGCAGGTTATCTATTCTGTTTGCTCCGCGCTAGTAAACATTGCTGCTGAGCATGACTCTCCAAATTCTCCTAAATTTTGACAGCTACTTGTCATTGTGAAAGCCTTTTCAAACTGGAGCAACTCAAGGCAACAGACCACTGGATTGTAGCCCAAATGTAAGATTTAAATAGACCTTGTTCCAAAATGGATTCACTATAGTACAGCAGTTCATGTCGTGACATCAAAATACCACCTCGAATTGTTCGACTTTAAACTGAAATAAGGGCATGTTGTAAAACATGGACTGATAAAACATGGACTAGACTGGACTGGACTGATAAAACATGGACTGATAAAACATGGACTGGTAAAACATGGAGGGTTAGGATCTTTGTTGTTTTGGGGTTAGCGATTATTTGTTAATGTATAGACATCATATATATGAGATGTCTACATTAACAAATAATCGCTAACCCCAAAACAACAAAGATACTAACCCTCCATGTTTTACCAGTCCATGTTTTATCAGTCTATGTTTTATCAGTCCATGTTTTATCAGTCCATATCTTTTGCCAGTCCGCCATGTTTTATCAGTCCATGTTTTCAGTATCAGTCCAATCATGTTTTATCAGTCCAGTTCAGTCCATGCATGTTTTATCAGTCCATGTTTTACAACATGCCGAAATAAGATTAGGGTTAGGCCAGGCCATTTGCATAGATTCAGTTCATCAAAACAACAAATGTGATTCGGTAACCCGCAAGTTTCGTCTACTGTGTAATTTTTACGGCCGAAGCTGTCATTTTTAATTTTTTCGTTTCCGACAGTCAAATGAAATTCCATTAGGACAAAATCTTTCTTACAAATGATGGGATAGACTATATATTAAACGTGATTTAAATACGGAGTGCTCGCATAAAAGGGGAAGCCCATTCCCCTCGAAACAATGGAGCCATTGAAATTTTAAAAATCAATTCAAACAATGGAGTCTCGAAACATTGGAGATTTTGTTGTTTTGATTACTTCTCATTTCTCTCTGTTTCCTGACCAATCACAGTAATTGAACTAATTATGATTGGCACGGTGAGCATCTCACCGCTAATATATGCAAGCACTCCGTGTTTAAGACAATTATATTTTGCTTTAAAGTGCTCTAAAAATGCTGGAAATACCATTTCAGAGACCCAGAATTTTCCGCGGAGAACGCCAGCTGGACCCTAACAATATCGCCACTTTTGCCTATATAGGTATCAAGATTACTAGATACGCCCATGTCAGGCCGGTCCACCGTCACCTCACTGAAATTCTCATCAGTAATAGTCTGACCACCAAATGTTTGACATGCATACAGTAGCATATACTGGCCTTAATACTATCATGAAAAAATTACCTTTGTATAATCAAGTAAATTTCAAATAAATAACATCACAATTCAAAGAAATCTAATCTATTATCACTTATTATTATTAAAAACTTTATTGAAGTCTCAAATCTTATTGCTGGATACATGTGCCCTACTAATAGGGAAGACTAAAAAAGTATTTAAAAAACTCCGGACAGTTAATAAGTTGCAATAATGTTTCTCATACTAAGTATGGCATTTCTGGCCAGCAGCGTAAAGTTGATGTAAAGTTGTAAGGAGTCCACACAGGATTTTCAGCAGCCCAATAAATTTTAGAGCAATTCCAATTTACAGCAAATACTTTGCCACCCCCAATTTTATCATAGCCACTGAAGATATTGCTAACATCGCCATAAGCGTACCCATAGGCACAGCGATCTACATTGAGGTAATAATGGGTGACATCTACAGAAAGGGAAAAGGATTAACTGAGACGTATGGTATAAATCATGCAATTTCTAAATCATTACTAACGATTTTTACACCGAGTGACGCAAAAGAATCAATCGTAATTGTAATTGAAGTTGTTATTTTTATATACAAATTTTGTATTGTGGAGTAATTTTTGTTTCAAACTGGGCCAATTTTTCGACTAGTTCATTTTTTAACTCTTTCCTGTCCGACCCAGTCAAAATGGTTCATAGGAGACCCATGAAGTCGTCAATCGGAAAACACGGCACACGGTAACTCACACGCCTGCATGTTTGATTTGATTTCATAAACAACTCTGCGATTGGTGGCATTTTGAATTTTCATGATGCTACGCGGGCGTGCGAGATGGACTTTTCAAGAAAAATGAAAGTTTTTCAACCTGATTTATGATAGTTAATGCTAATTTATATTAGGATAATGTGCCTTGTTCGGGAAATTTAAAAGCACTGGTAAAACCGGTTTATTGGGCTTTCAGAAAATGTATAGTTTTCGCAACAGTTATTTCGAGAGATATCAATAGATCAAAGAGGTGGTTCAATTTTGGATGTTTTTCAGCCGGACAGGAAAGAGTTAAACCTATCTAATTATCTAGATTGTGAAACTGGATTAATCTCTAGAGGATTACATAAAGGAATCTAATAAGCACATACCACCCGTTTTCCCCTTTCCTTTCTTCCTCTCCCGTTCTGTTTTACCACTCCCACGTTCCTCGCACTCGGCAGATCTGCACCCATGCAACATCGCACCTCGTATCACAATGAACAACTTTCTAACATACGGTATGTTGCATAATCCAATGAGCTACGCAAGCGCTACTTAAACCATATAGCATTTATTGAATAACTGACTTTCTTAAAATGCAGTCCATTTAAAATCAAATCAACACTAGAACTGAAATTGAAACGCTAACCTTAATACTATAACCCCAACACTAACCATGCATTAAAGATACCTAATGATGATGCATCAGTAGTGCTGCAAGAGGCCGCAGTACATCATTGTAACCTTAATTCGCTCTCCATCTGAGTCGTCTCGGTAGCTCCACTAACCATTAAAGATACCTAATGATGACCTAAGAATGATGATTAAAACATCCAAGCTTTACTGATATATAGTGACTGCTGCATTAGGCACGCAGTGCATCATTCAGCATCTCACCGGTAATCAGAAGGTTACACGTTCGATTCCTGTCTCTCGACTCGAGGATTTGAGCTTTACGATCGTCCAACATCGGCTGTCTCCTCTAAGCTTCCACATTCACTACATCATGCGTGAATAATACTATATACACACAAATCTAATATTTATAGCGAAAACATTTAGAAAGGCTGCAGTTTCAAAAATTACATCGGCGCTTCCGAAAAATTGCACTGCAGGTTGAATGAAAAATAATTGATATGTACCATCTTGAACCGAACTATAGCTGAACCAGAGATCAAAATTGTCCCACAACACATACAAATTTCACTGCACGGTTGTTAATAGTTGAAAAACTTACCATGTTGTGGATTAGAAGTATTTTGTTTGTGTTTGGGGAAATAATAAGGACTTGTTTTTTCCAGAAGATCCTCAAAGGTAAATTCAATACCATGAGCCTCGTAAACCTACCAATAATGCAAAATTATTATGGACGTTATTCAGTTTTTAATAATGACATCATCACAACAGGTTCAAATTTGGAATTATCTATAGGTCTATTTTTCTCTTTGCGCGAAAGCAGGTGAGCGGGCAACATTTGTTTCAAGGGTATATATACATTGCATTTCTCGGCACATTTCTTAGGCTTATTTTATAAAAGAAATAAAAAATCGACGCTTTGTGTTTACATAACCTGATCAATCACTCGAGGAGAGTACTTATGTGAACCCTTGTCTACAACTCAGGTTTACATAAACTTTCGAATTCTAGCTCCCTTTCGCCTGTTTATCGATCAGGCTATAGAAATATTGACGGCCATTTTCTATTTCTTAATAAGCTAAATAATGTTTCAAATTTCAATCAATCCACCAATTACTACTAGATAACTTCAAAAAAATATGTAAAGGAAGAGTATATAAAGGTAACGAAATCCTGCGGTATACATGAATTAATCGGATATATATCTGCCAATTCAGACATTTAACAATTACACTGCATGTGTGAGCTCGAGTCGTATATGATCTCATAGCCAACGAGGCGAAAAGCGCTGAGTTGGCTATTAGTTCATATACGACGAGAGCGAATGATATAATTGTTTTATAATATAGCCAAACACTTAGTAAGTTCGGGTTTTCTTGATAAAACCCCATCGACTTCAGCTTTTTTCGACCTAAGAAACATGCCGCCATCTTGTTTTGTCTCTACGCATGCAAGGATATGAGGGCCAATCAAATAACGAGATAGCTAATACTATAGTAGCTATCTAATAATTCTATACTTATACCTGTAGTACGTAATCCTGCATAATAAGGACGAGCAAATAATAATAACAATAATAGACGTATTAGGAGCATTATACAATAGTCTCAATGCTCTTACAACAATATATTCTTAAATATACTGATAAAACTTATTACAGTTTCATTATAAGATAAAGCCTACTACATATATAACCACTATGAACAAATAAACTATTAATTTTAAAAAAGAAAAGTCTTAACTGCTGACTTAAAATTACCCAACATATCAAAGCTTCTTATAATTTCCTGTGGTAATGAATTCCACAGTTTTGGTGCCGAAACCGAGAACGCTCTATCTCCATGAGTCACCGTTTTGGATTTTGGCTCAATTAGCAGATTACTGTCTGATGATCTCAAAGCACGAGTAGGTTTATATTTATTTAGCAAATCAGTAATATAAACAGGCGCCTGGCCATGCAAAGCCTTGAAAGTAATTATTAGTATTTTAAATACAATCCTTGATCTCACCGGCAACCAGTGAAGATTACGAAGCACAGGGGAGATATGCTCCGATTTTTTAACCCCTGTTACAAGTCTTGCAGCTGTATTTTGAATTCGCTGTAACTTGCTCAATTCAGCTTCTGGTAAGCCATATAGGATGCTATTACAGCTGTCAAGTTTTGATGTTATGAATGCATGCACCAACTTCTCACAGTCCTTTTACTCAAATATTTCCTGATCTTGCCGATATTTCTGATAGTAAAAGTGGCCGATTTACAGATGTTATTTACATGAGTATTTAATTTTAGATGTCTATCTACAGCAACACCGAGATCACGTGCAACCGGAGCCGGTTGGATTTTCACATCATTGACACATATTTCTGGCATTGGTTCACAATGCATAAAACGTGATGATAGATGGACAATCTCGGTTTTACTCGGATTGCATATAAGACCATTCATAGTACACCAGTTGGTGATGTCCTTAATACACAACTCAAGTTTAGCTAGAGCAGCAGGTCGATCACATGGAGATTTTATAGGCATATACAGCTGTGTGTCATCAGTGTACATTATGCAATCAAGGCCATGGGCTTTGATCACATCTTCCAATGGCGCAAAGAAGAGTGAAAAGAGAAGTGGACCCAGTACAGAACCCTGAGGTACACCATATTGCAATGGTTTGTTTGAGGAATGCGTATTCTTCACCATAACTGACTGTACCCGATCAGAAAGGTATGAGTGATACCAAGCTAGTACACTTCCACTAAACCCATAACGATGCTGAAGTCTCTCCAATAGAACGGTGTGGTCAATGGTATCGAACGCAGATGATAAGTCCAATAGTACCAACACTACTTCCTGATTTTCATCAAGTGCATTAAGGATGTCATTGAAAACACGCAGAACTGCTGTCTCTGTGCTATGAAAGAGTCTGCAGATTGCATTTTTGCAAGGAGGTTATTCTCAATAAGATAGTCTGTTGTCTGTCTGGCAGCAATCCGCTCTAATACTTTTGACAAGAAAGCCACGTTAGTAATAGGTCTATAGTTAGGGAATTGCTCTTTATCACTAGTAGGTTTTTTAATAGATGGGCAGATGAGACCTTTCTTAAGTGAAAGAGGAAATACTCCTGTGGACAAAGATGAATTGATAATGTCAGTAATTGGGGCAGCTAACACGTCAAAAATACAGTTGACCAGAAAATTCATAGCGATGTCTTTTACATGTTCTGCGCATCCGACATGGGTTATGTCCCACATTATATACAATAACCTGTTTACTATGCGCATTCTCATTGGTTATTGGCCATGATCTATTTTAAGTGAACATGAGATGCAGGGATCACGTCAGCTCACGTCGAATCACGTCAGATGACTGCTTTTATCTTTTTCCATGCCCCAGAAATCTCCAAAGAGCTAATAAGCCTTTTCAGTGGTTTGTTTTCAATTTTTATTGTATAAATTAACAAATAGATTCCATTTTGCCGTTGTCTTGATCTGTTCAGTTACATGAACAGAGGCGCAGAGGCCTCACATCAGCGACCCATTCGACTATATATCGTCTAGTGGGCCATTTTTTTGTTCTTACCTGACGTCATCTGTGCATCCATAACTGAACAGACAACGGCAAAATGGAATCTATTTGTCAATTTAGTCGACAAGTTTGAACAACTATTCGTTGGGATTAATTTGAAACAAATATACTATGACTTACACCAAGAGGATTCCTCACCGGGGAAAATACATATCTGATTTCATGTCCAGAAATAGAACCACGCTTGCAAATCCAATAACGAAAGAAAGAGCCAGGTGAAAATATTTGATATATAATGATAGCGAAGAAAGCGAGAAAAATAGCAAGACATAAAAAGCAACAACATAGTCCTGGAAACAAAAAATAATAATCATGAGTTCTATGGCTGCATCAAGAAAGAGGACAAATAAAAAACGTTAAAGGGACACTCCGGCCCAAATACAAATGCAGTTCATATGAAAGATCTTACTGACTTTAGTTTATTTGCAAAGTTTCAGCATTCCTATCAATTTAGTTGAGAAGATATTGCTAGTTGAAGTTGAAAATTTGTGGATTTTGACGCCATATTGGTTTTGAAAATATGACGTCATTGAGTGATTCTTTATCGTCAGTGGAGTTGTTTTGATGGCGATCACATAGTGATAGTTATTGTGAATGGTCTTTGGACGAAAATTAGTCGAAATAAACTATTTAGTTCATCATGCAGGAAAGTAGAGGAGCTTCTTAGGCATAATACGAGATCACGTCACTCAGTGACGTCATATATGAGAAACAAAATGGCGTCGCAATTGGACAAACTCTCCAACTTCAACTAGCCACATCTTCTTAACTAAATTGATAGGAATGCTGAAACTTTGGAAATAATCTAAAGTCAGTAAAATATCTTTCATATGAACTACATTTGTATTTGGGCCGGAGTGTCCCTTTAAGGCTATGTATTTACTCATCAGGGTAATGTATGTGCTCGTTAGGCAATGGCGTACTGGCGTAGCCAAGGGGGTGGGGTGGGGGTGGCGATGGGGGCTCTGCCCCACCCCCAATGGTTCCCCAGACCGTTCTCGTGAAAAGTCTAAATGTATGATGAAATTTTTTCGGTAGATGTTCTGAGCAAAAAGTCACATCCAATTATCAAATTGCAAAAACATATCCATGAGCAACTCGCAGGTATCTGATAATTCGCGTGGGCTTCGGCATAGACAGAAATTTAAAGCAAGGGCATATGCTAATATATTTGGTGACTGCGTGTTATGGACGAATAACCTGTATTATACAATTATGTAAAATGACGGACGCTCCTGTTCCTCCAGATCTTTCGACTTATGAATATCAGACTCACTTTGCGTTTAGAAGTCACCCAAAACAAGAGAACCAAAATTTCCTAGTCGACAATTAGACGGCAATCAGCCAGTCGGCCCGGCCGCTTCGTCGAATACTTCGAACGTTATCTCGATTAATATTTAAAGTGGTCTACAGTCGCTTCTGCGCATGTGCCAAGTGGGGGCTCTACCGGAAATAGGTTTTGTTTAATTACATCTCAGTACTGGGTGGAAGAAAGCTTAATTCACGCTTGAAGATTTGGAAATCAGTCAAGTAGAACAGTTTGCTGCATTGCCTAACATAGATAACATAACTACGTGCAAATGTCATGACCACCGTCTTCGAGGAAAGGGCAGAAATTTCTGTCCATGTATAGAAGTCTTATAACTTTTGTCATTAATGTATGAACAACAAACGAGTTCAAGACAGCGACAGTGATATAGCGGTAAGTTTATTATTTTTTATTGTATCCAACTATATGTAATTTATTTCTGAGCAGCGGACTAAAATCGGGACTGGAATCTTTGTAGCGTGTGACGCTAATTTTCTTACTATTATATTTATTTTATACGTCTTTGGGCTTCATCCGCCGCGCAAAGTCGAAATTATATTCTGTATTTGTTGGTCGATTTTGTCTTTCAATTTCCTTTAAAACATTCTGTATATTTAATAGTATATATTTTTTTTTAACAATTTTAATAATAATCCATTTTTAGAAAAGATATATACAATGGATTTACAACTTGTAAAAATAATTAGGGTAATAAATTAATAAAAAATAACTATACTTATAATATTAAAATATATATATATACAGCATACTATATAAAAAACTATTTAATGTTGTTATATATTCTACAAGCCCTAGGAATGAATGAATTACTGTGTCTATTCGTTCCGGACATAGGCAAGTTAAAAACACGAGAATTCCTAGTATTGTAAGGGTGGATAACCTCATTAGGAATATATTTTTGATTAGGGTGACCATTTTCTTCTACAATTTTTCCAAGTTCTCTTTTATCTGCATTCCTTCGTCGTTCTTCTAGAGTTGGCAGGTCATTTTTAGGAATGCCGATGATTCGGAGACTCCTGTTCTGAACTTGTTGCAACTCTTCAATGAGATACTTGGGCAGACCGCCCCATATTGGTGAGCCATATTCAAGCAGTGTGCGTATTTTAGTGCAATAGACTGTAGTCCCCACGATTTTTGGTAGGTTTGACTTCCTGCACTCGCGGAGGTAGAAGAGCCTTTTGTTAGCCTTCTTAGTTGTCTCATTTACATGATGATTCCATCGTAGATCATTCTGATGCCATATACCTAGCAGTTTAAAAGCTGAAACTCTTTCCAGGACTTGATCTCCAACGATTGATATGATATATATATGATATATATATATATGATATATATATGATACGATATATATATGATATATATATGATATATATATGATATATATATGATATATATATGATACGATATGATTCTGAATGCATCGTTAGTTATTTCTTCAGCAGCTTATAAATCAAGTAGCATAATTTTCCGCAACTTCCTTGTTATTCGTTATATTATTTTCTCCCTTTACCGTTTTCCATCTCTCAGAAGCGTCGAGTAAGTAAACTCTATTGTCTAGAAGCATCTGCAGTACTCTTTTCTTTCGACCTGATGGTTCGACTTGAGGACCAGTACTTGAGGTATTAGGATTCCAAAGTCAAAGGTTGTGTCACAAAGGAAATTGAACGACAAAATTAAGTACATAATTTCAACTTTGCGCGGATGAAGCCCATGAAAGACGTATAAAATATATATAATAGTAAGAAAATTAGCGTCACACGCTACAAAGATTCCAGTCCCGATTTTAGTCCGTTGCCCAGAATTAAATTACATATAGTTGGATACAATAAAAAATAATAAACTTTATACCGCTATATCACTATCGCTGTCGTGAACTCGTCTGCCGTGACAGAAGTCTTCGCCATGGCACGCGCTTGAACAAAAGTTATTCAGACTTGACATGGACAGAAATTTCTGCCCTTTCCTCGATCGAAGACAGTGGTCACGGCATTTGCACGTCGCTTGCGAGGGGAATAAAACGAGGTCAATGGGGTAATTTATATGGTCTATGCAACTTACTTTTCCAATGCCGTTTACTTGCCAACTTTATTTCTGTCTTAGTCTCTATTTTTTGAGACTCATAAAGTTCAGAAATTTCTTGTTCCGTCTCCAAACTCGATACTCCAAGCACGACACAAGCAAAACATCGCACCAGCAACACGTCATCTAAACATTTTGTCATAATACTCTGTAATGCCATTCCCAAAAGAACTTCCCCATTCTCACCTATACCACGAAGCATGTGTGACTGGGGTACTGCTTTTCCAGGATAAGCATTCGAGGCATAAACGCGTTCTCCAGCTCGAACACTACCAACAACTTTCACTGTGACAATTCCAAGAACACACACGGTATCAGTTGGATGATCTGTTGACAAAATAAAGTAAAGAAATTTAAGCCTACTTTACTGTTGTATATCTGTAAAATAATTGCCATATTACGGACGTATACAGTATGTGCCAAATGTAATATTTTAAATATATGTAATTGTTTACTTTTATTTAGACAATTTACGGGACATTTCATATCACATTTACTCTATAGGTGAGAAGACAAAATGTTTATAATAATAATAATAAAAATAATAATATTTAATTAAGGAAAACATATGTCACCAAAAGGTGTATTTAAATGACTCTGTTTAGAAAAGAATCATTCACCTGTTATTTTGGGAAACATTTATGATCTATTAATTATCATTTTATTAATCTATCACCGGAAACATTACGTAGCAAATGAACAAGAGACTTTACACTTCTATACTATTTTTTCGAGAAACCATGTGTTAAATAACGTTACAGGTAATCAAAAGTGTATATATGTGTATGTATTTAGAATATCATTAATAATTAACAAAGAAAAGACATAGTACATATATCACAGGCAGTGTATTGGATATAACAGGAATAATACCACCTTTTTCAACTGGCGAGATGTTTAGCAATGAAATACTGACGTTTCGAGCGGAGACCTTCATCAGAATAAGACGTGATTAAATAAAATAAATAGGGCAATATATGCCAAAAAAGTGACACAAGTTGAAAGTAGCCAATCAAATACACGGATGATAAACAAACTGATAATGAGATGCACAAATGTTAAATATCATTTGCTATTTCTACAGGCGATCAACAATTTTTACAGTCGATCCACCACCAAAGTTAAAAAAACATTTATAAAACCATATATATATATATATATATATATACTACAGTTCATGCATAAGTGCGGTTATGGAACAATATTGACTTTATCTTTTATTTACCGTCGTCCTCCATTGGTCTGTTTCCTTCAAGAAATGCAGAACGACTTATGATACCTGCATGAACAATTTTGTCGTTGTTTTCGACAGTCAATCTTTTAATATAGGTATCACCAGTGCCTTCGTGCTCAAAAAACCCAACGACATCTCCCTCTTCAAACTCCTCGGAATTATTGGGATCGTTTAATTTCAAATGATAAGCTATGTCGGCTTTACTTGGTGGTACTTGGAATGATTCTTTAACAACTAGATGTCCCACAAGTCCATAATCAGCTTCTATTGTTCCAATTTTTAGCGTATCTGAAAGTGAAACAAATAGACAAAGAAATTATCTGTAACTATAGTAAATACTATATATAAAAGTAGATTGTTGCGTAGGCATGAGTGTTAAGGTGGCTCGATAGTCAAAATGGAGTGATTTTGAGAGCATGATTTATCATACTACAAATTTTATATAGTCATATTTTTATACATATAAGTAGTTAACATGGTCCATATCTTTAATTGCAGATCTGAGCTTCATTGTGGTTCATTGCATAGATATAGTGGTGGTCTTGTTTGCTGAAAAGTTTTATGCCCTCAACGTTTACCTGAGTGGAGAAATCGTGTTTCCAATAAATCCAGAAAACTAATTTGCATAAAATCTGCCGCTTATCATAAACACAATTTCTCTAGATATACAAATGCTACAAGTGTGAAACGTTTCAATAATCAAGACCACCGCTATGCAATGAACCAAAATAAAGAAAAATGCAATTTCTCATGATTTAAACTATCGAGCGACCTTAAAATGCAAATAAAAAACCCTAGAAGTTTGGTGAACTGCCGAAATCGGGTATGGGAGGTCTAACGTTTCAAGAATAGGGCAAACTTTTACCAAATTCTAGTATATTTTATTCGTATATAATTAGTAAATGCATGTATAAATGTGTTGCTGCGTAGGCAGTGTAGAAATACAAATCATTAATAAAATAATAGGTTGCAGGTTGCAGGTTGGACACAGGTCACTCAAGCTAAACTGAAAATAGATTTAGGGGCGTTTTGCACATTTTCCTAAAGTGTTTTACAGTTATCTTTAGAGATAAGATATAGTCATGTGAGCAGATGAAGAGTTGTGAAAGAGCAGGACGTGACCCGACCGGAAAGGCGGGGGTGATTTGCAGAATTAATACAGAATGCAGATTTCAGAAGGCAGGGTTAGAACACTCGTAAGGCGCGGGTTAGGGTTAGGATCTTTGTTGTTTTGAGGTTGTTTTGCCATTCAGAGATTTCACGCACAAATCTATAGCGTGTCCAACCTGCAACCTGCAAATTTTTCCAGCCGAACGTATACGTACCTTGAACCTACTGATATGTCGTGATATGACGTACTAACAAACTAATGTCTTATAAGTACGAGGCGACAAATCACGGTACGTGTCGCGGGCCCGGGACATGTTGCAGGGGCAAATCCCGTCGTATGCACCATGCGAAATCTTGTCGCGGGGACAAAAGTTTGTCCCTGCAAGTCTGCAACATGTCCCATTGTATAAACAGCAACTAGTCTCTGCGACAACATTAGAATAAACCAATCAAAGAACGTTATTTTATTTTCCTTCTCTGACATGTCCCCTCGTGTGTCCTCAATAGGGGAAATGTCCTCGCAAAATTCCCACGCAATTTGTAGCCTCGTATGTCCTAAGCTATATAGACATGACCGTGCACGTAATTCAAAAATGATTGCCAAAATACAATATTATTTTTCATTAATGTTGATTTCAATACTCAACCGTACCAGAATGTTGCCTTTTACGTTCTGTTTGGAGACGAAATGGTGTGCTAGGGAACTCCTGACTGACAGAGTCATCCACAAACTTGATCTGAGCAATAAGCTGGAACATGTTTTTGCGACTGGTAATACTCGTATCAAGTTTGTAAAAAGGTAGCTTCGACACTGGGTCTTCATATATGGCATCAAGATCAAATATTGCTTCATGCTAATAAAATATAATTGTTACTAAATTAAATTTCTAAAAGCCTTTAGAAGGTAATTAAAGTAGCAAAATTATAAAATAAATAGAAATGACGACATGGAATTGAACATGTTTTGGAATTATTGTATTCATTAGTCATCGGTCACAACCGAACCGCAATCTAACTGCGACCCAACCGCAACCGAACCGCAGTGTTAGGTAACTTCTAGGCAGTACTGTACATTTCGTGTTCAATCCCTTTTCTGATGATTGTAAAAACTCTTTCGCATGTTCATTTTTATAAAGCATATTTATAGTATCATCATGTTATGCATAATAAATATGCTACTTAGTTTTGATGGAAATATACCGTCAAAGAACTATTTGTGTGACTTTTTGACTGTTAAAATTGAAAATTAAGAAATTGAGATAATTAAAGTTGAAGAATGGCACTGGTCGAGTTCTTTTTTGCTTGTACGGACCGAGTCGAAAAGGAGCTATACAAGCGAACATAGAACGACAGCATTATCTCTCTACTGAACTTATAAGCATGTTTGGTCAATGAGCCATATATGTAGTAGTTAAAACGTGAGCGGCCGATGTTTATGGGCAGTTACAATGGCGAAACGCAGGCGAGCCGTTGTAACTGCCCATAAACATCGGCCGCGAATAATTTAACGAACTTGTAAAATGAATAGAATATATGATGCATTTGGAAGTTGTAGAAACGGTACAAACAAATTATTTTAATAAAACATTGATGTTTTATTAATCAATGTTTTATCTTGTGTTAAAGATGCTGATTAAATATTAATTTATTTTGAATTTTCTTCATGAATTATTGATACATTTTACAAGTATTATATACTGTATATAATGGCTAAAGATCACTATATATATATATATAGTAACAAAGTGAAATCAGCTACAAGCGCACGCTGCGTAAAACCTAGTTTTAAAAATTTCTATTTTCACATTTAAATGACAGCTGCCCCCGCTTTCCTTTGAACACGCGGGGTCAAGCGGGGAAGCCGTGTGCTCCACGTATTAAGGAGAGCTGGTACGACCAACAGTCTATTATCCCTTTTATTTCATCATTGAGTTAGCCGAGTACTAAAATTTCTTTTGTCCAAATTTGGTAAAGCATTAAGTAAAAATATTAAAATAAACTCGGGCTTTTCTGCCAAAGACGTATTATCCCTTTTATTTCATCATTGAGTTAGCCGAGTACTAAAATTTCTTTTGTACAAATTTGGTAAAGCATTAAGTAAAAATATTAAAATAAACTCGGGCTTTTCTGCCAAAGACGTGTCAGCTCAAAGGTTATAGAAACTCTGGAACCGCAATTACCGAGCGTCATCGGAATCGATGAGCGTCATTAGAATATATGTCCTTTCCGGCTATATGTTTCAGCGCGATGCGCGGTATCAAGTTATATGGTTCTGGTTTACGGCATGAACATGACAACTTAAACAGTAAGGACCACATTGCTAAGTAATAGATACAGCATGAGAAGCCGATATGTATGGGATTCTGCCTCGTACCTGCAGGCGTCTCACAAAGGGGGAAGCGGCTGTAAGAACGCAAGGGGCTGATGGGAAGGAGGCGCCCCTCCCCCATATCATGAGTCCCCTTTGTTAGACGCCTGTGTACGAGGCCTGTGTACGATGCGAATGTATCTCACTTAAAGTTCGAATGCATCTGAATAACTATGTTAATTAACCAACTAATTTGGAACGAAGATAAAGTTTATGTATATTAGGGGAAATCTCTTACCAATTTACAGATATTGATTAAATATTAATTTATTTTGAATTATCTTCATGAATTATTAATGATTCTTTAAAGTTTGCACCAAGAGCTAGCAGAAGTCTTTGTTGTATGAAGTTCAGACGATTTCACATAATGTAACTATAATTATTTCATGGTTGCATGTACAGTTGACTTGAATGTTAATCTTTGAAAACTGTTAAATTGATTTTTTTTTGTATCGTGAGCGGGCGGAATCCTAGCCTTTCCTGCAATCTGATTGGCTGCAGCAGCGGGACCAGGGAAATCTTTGTCCAAGGTGGACAAAATCGACAAAACTTTGTTGGAAACCTCCTCAATGTAGTAATAAGTCAGATAAACACCTCGAACGTCGGGATTTATGCGATATACAGCCCTCGGACGCTACGCGTCTCGGGGTTGTATGCCGCATAAGTTCTCGGTGTTTATCTATTACATACAAAAACTAAAGTATTTTGGTTTGTTTTTCTTTCCTTATCCAAATAATGCAGTTTTACCGAACTAAAGTAACTCAAGTCTTTACCTTGTATAATAAAAAATTAAATATGTTATTTACCGTTCTTGGTCGGTCCGGATAGAGAAATATTTGCCCTGGGTTTCAAAAACGTCCCTCGGCCGGGCCGTTTTTGAGACCTCGGGCAAATACTTTTCTAACCGGACCTCCCAGCCGATAAAAAAACATATATTTTTACATTTATTGCATGTATACATTCAGGTATGAATATTAAGACAGGCGCGGCAGGCTTTTTTTCGTTTATATATATATATATATATATATATATATATATATATATATATATATATATATATATATATATATATATATATTATATATATATATATATATATATATATATATATATATATATATATATATATATATATATATATATATATATATATATTATATATATATATATCCCGGCATTACCACCACTATATATACAGAACTCGTGACTAGGCTCTCGGCGCAACGGCTTCCGTGGTTCGGTGGTCAGAGCACTGCACTAGCATCGCAGGGTCGCGGGTTCAATTCCAGCCGGAAGGCCTCTAAGTTGCATTTTTCGCAACTGGTCCCGGTTTGGTCTTAAAATGTATATATTCCAACACTCAAATTTTCCTTCACCATAAATCCTTAGAACCTATATATACATATATATTTGTCTGCCATTTTATTGAAAAATATTTTTTCTTCAGTTCATGATCAGTGGCGGTAACTTACTAGGGGGGTCTGTGGGCATGCCTCCTCAGGAAAATTTTTAATTTTGCAAAACCCACAAGTGCTTTTCCGGCGATTTCTGATAAGCATTTTTGCTAACTTAAGGCACCACGCCGTTGCTAAAAATGCACGATTACAAAGGGGCATATCATGATTATGAAACACGTTAATATAAACTCAGAAGTAGTATGGAACCAATATATTCACTTTAGCCTTTAGGCATCTTCATAAGCTACCAAAACATTGTGCTTATAATCGGTCATATAATATTGCGTTAACACTTCAATTTATTTGTCTTGACATGGTAAAAAACAGAAGAAAACACTAGCTTGTTTGCGGATCCGCCACTGTCATGTTAGGTCAACATAATAATTTAAGTAAGTCTAAGTTGTTAATTAAGAGCTAAAACTTACTTTCCATTTGTTTATTTTTTATTCCTTGCTTATTTGTTGATTAAATTTAAGAAAAAGGGACTTTTCCTGGGGTGCGTGTCAAAAATTGATTTGTGTGTGGGGGGGGGGGGCGGGGGCACTGCCCCACAGCTTATATGTTGAAAAAGGCCCTGGTGTAGTTGTGTATTTGCAGAGAAAAGAAGACTAAGAAATAAGGTATCGTTTTAACTCTCTTACTTCTGTATTATTATTTTAGACGTTTTTTTAAAGTAATCCTGTGAATAATCTTTGGGGAAGTTTTTAAGTTTTCTGATTGCTATGTACGGATTTATACAACTTGTTTTTGTACTTAACTCTTTCCTGTCTGGCCCGGGTAATAGAAGACCCATGGAATCGTCAATCGAAAAACACTGCACACGGTAACGCAAGATTAAAAATTGAAATTCGACAAGCGCCAGGCACATGAGATCCACTCACACGCCAAGTTTGATTTGATTTCATAAACAACTCTACGATTGGTGGCATTTTGAATTTTCAGATGGGCTTTTCTAGAAAAGTTTTTCAACCAAATTTATGAAAATTAATGCTAATTTATATTGACATAATGTGTCTTGTTCGGGAAATTTAAAAGCACTGGTAAAACCGGTTTATTGGGCTTTCAGAAAATGTATAGCTTTCGCAACAGTTATGGTTATTTCTAGAGATATCAATAGAACAAAGAAGTGGTTCAATTTTGGATGTTTTCAGCCGGACAGGAAAGAGTTAAACACTCACTCCGCGTTTATTTAACGAAAAACAAATCTTCAATATAAAACCGTACGTCGCACTTACCATACAGTAAAATACATTGCCCCCCAGCCCTTATAGCACCATGCAAAGCCAACGCGGTTGCGTACGGAAAAGCCATTCTAGGCTGAGTACAATATATTTATCTGGTAAATATTTAATAATATATAGAGTAGCCACACCCTTTTAAAACATGCATGTTTCCTATTTATTTATGAATATCCTTACATGACGTATCTGGCAGATTCCTTTCTGAGAAATTTTAATGCTATCGTCTGGAAAGGCAACAGGACGACTCAAATGATCCTGAGGGCCCGCTCTCTTAACCAATACTGACAGTCCTAGAATCTGTTGCTGGGATTGAATTTGAATTTTTACTATTCCATTTCTGATCCTCTGATTCCTTTCTCCCCTTTCTGTTTTTTGAAACTTATAATACACATCTTTGAGGTCTAGAAATGTAACGATCGGCGCATCTGTAGAATGTAAAGCAGAACATTATCATTTTTAATTAGTGTAGCATGATAATAAAAGTAACATAGGTCAAAGCTAACAATTAGATTATGAAAGCTAGCTGTAAAGTTTTATGAGATGATGGCACTGTTGATCAATGCGAAGAGCAAACTAATATATTATCACTTTGTAAAAAGTGAGAACGCCTATAGTCTAGTCATTAGTAGTAAAAATAAGTCAATCAGATCGCAGCATACCTCCACTGCAGGCTATGGATGCCTAGCATGACCTTCAGTAGTACGATCGAATCTCGAGGATGATTCATTGATCAATTTACCCATACAGGCAGAACTTCAATTATAGCGCTAGAATTGAAGATCCGAATGTATGGGTAAATTAATCAATTGCATAAATACTACAATGCATTATTGTAGTATTTTCTTCACATAGTCTCCTTATTGTTCTAAATTTTTGTCATTTTTCAATAGAACCGCAAAAGAATGAACTTGAGGCTATGTATTTAGTGATGCATTATTGTATTTATGTAATTTGTCTATTCGCCATTGTTAAGGGTCGCATGCAGGCTAGATGGAATACTCGTAGTTGAGGTAACCGTGAGCTGCTTGGTAGGTTGGACGAAATGAGAGATTGTACTGCTATCATATGATCGGATATGCCTATATGATGAAATACATCATGGAACTGCTAACTCAAAATCAACTTAGATCCTAACCCTAATGGGTTTTCTAACCCCCCGCCTAATGGTTTTCTAATACTAACCTTAATACTAATAAAAGTATCGTCCAGAAGACGACTCAGACCTAGTACCTCACGGTCACCTCAACTGCAAGTATGCCATTCTAGCCACGACCCTTGTTAAGGGACTGAGAATAGCGATGCATTTTGGGATTATTTGGAGGGACATAACAATAAAATTGTCCCTCCAAACAATCCCAAAATGCATCGCTATTCCTAGCCGGTGCTGCCGTAAGTTCATCCATACTGTGCACATATGCGTACATGACGAGAGAACAAGCGATGAAAACAATATTTTATGATTCATACAAATTGCATTCATCCATCTTTTTACCACTGGACCCACTGGAAAACCGGCTCAACAATGTCGATCAGCTTACCTAATAAAGGCGTTGTTTCCATGATTTTTCTAGAACGTTTGTACCAACCTACATAAGTGTAAAATAAGAAATATAAATCAACAAGGTAAATCTTGAAAAAGGCTTTATTCAGACAGTAATTAAAAAGTCAAAATAATAGATTCTTAATTTACTGTTTATGATATAAAAGTGTTCTGCTGCATATAGTGCAGTGTTAAAATGTAAATCAAATAAAAAATTCTAAAAGGTTGATGTACTGCCAAAATAGTGTATAGGAAATCCAACGTTTCAAAAGTTTCTATGGGGTTTGGGTTAGGTTTTTATACAAATCTATTGTTTCTGTGAAGAACTGTAGTCATGTGCAGAAGTATATTTGTATTTATAAACTATTGTTTTATTTTCAACCAAACTACACCTTTTTACTAGAGTTTTTTTAGTTTAACTTTGTTTAACTTTTTATTCATCATTCATTGTAATTTGTCACTGTGATGATGTTAGTTTCATTACAGGTAGCCCAAGCTCATGATATGGCCGTTATTTTCAAAATTTAACTTCTATTAAAAGGTGTATTTGTGATTTTGTTTGTGATTTTGATGAGATTTTGCATGGACATCCTCTCCGAAATCCTAAAAAAATCCTAAAAATCTAGCATCAATTCTATTATAAAGAAGAACGCTGAGCGCTTGTACTGCAGGCTATATGTATATTTTTTAATTTATGCATATAACCGTCAGTTTATAAACAGTTTTAGTATCACCAAAATTGCACAAAAATACAAACATTTTTTAACTTTGTCATTACTTTTATCTTTGGTGAAATTTGAAACCATTCTGTTGAGAATTGAAGCACTTTTAGCTTGTACTCGAGGGAATTTCAACACGTTTTGGGTATGATGTTAGTTTCACTTTATAACTTTCTATTTATGCAACAGTTTAGCTATCTATGGCCTAATTCATTCATTATAATTTATCACTGTGATGATATCTGTTAGTTTCACTTTGTTACTTTCTATTTATGTAATAGTTTAGCTATTTATGCACCACCCCCTTCGTGTTTCTAAAGCCCGGCGCACACTAGAGCTATCTGCTTAGCAAAACTTCATTCGTGACCGATGGCGTGAGACGTTAGCTCCAGTGTGCGGGGCAGTTTCGTAAGCATTTTGTCACTCGTGCCGTTTTTCACAAATATTCAACATGTTGGATAATTTTTGTCACGAATGGCAATTTGCCCTAGTGTGCGGGGAAGTGAAAGCAGCAAGCTTACAACTTTCCGGCAATACGCATGCAGTTGTAAGCTTGCTTCTTTCACTTTCCCGCACACCAGGGGAAATTGTCATGCCGGAAAGTTGTAAGCTTGCTGCTTTCACTTCCCCGCACACTAGGGGAAATTGCCATTCGTGACAAAAATTATCCAACATGTTGAATATTTGTGAAAGACGGCACGAGTGACAAAATGCTTACGAAACTGCCCCGCACACTGGAGTTAACGCGTTATACGCCATCGGTCACGAATGAAGTTTTGCTAAGCAGATAGCTCTAGTGTGCGCCGGGCTTTAACTATTTTAAGAAGTCTAGTATCCAGGGTATAGTCTTTTAGATGGTTATCCAGACTATTTAATTAGGAATGACTGGAAGCGGAAGTAAATAACTTAAATTGTTTTACTTGTACGTGGGTGTTCGTTGATTGAGGAAATACAATACGAGGAAGTAGAAATAAGAATTACGAAGTAAGTGTACCGTTCGTTTAGTAATAGTTAGTTAAAGCTTCAGTTCAGGGACTGGAAAATATTAAATTTTGCACCAAGTAACACCAACGTGGACGCCGGCGCGTTGTTCGATGATAGTGAATGTGGAAGCATGGAGTAGATAGCTAGACTACATAGACGATCGTCATGTTCAGAAAATGTTTTTGAGTCCCGGACAGGAATCAAACCTGTAACCTTCTGATTGCCGATGAGACGCTCTCACCATTGAGCTACCGAGATATGTTGTGACTGCTGCAATGCCAGTACAGTACATATATCAATTGAATCTGTATACATTATAGTAATCTTTGCTTTCCATCTGAGTCTTGGTAGCGCAATGGTTAGAGCATCTCACCGGCAATCAGAAGGTTACAGGTTCTATCCCTGTCCGGGACGATGTATCGTAAGGAGATTTAGATTTGTTATGTATACAAATAGTGAAGATTACTATCGTGATGCTGAGCTGTACACATTGTACAGCGATCACTATCCACTAAGATTTAAATCAAGTTGCAACGGCTTTTTGTAAATATGCTGCTAAGTTCTCGCATGATCTTCTGACTGAATGTCAATTTATTTATAACTTTATAACTGTACTAACATGATCGCACCTTTGAAGATTGGACGGTTGGATGGCTGATGGACACACTGTACAAAATCAAATCTACGTTATCTCACTTTCCCGTAGTTTATACTATATCCAATTTCTAATTAGGTATTTCGAATACTCCGAAGCTATAATATTTATGAAAGTGCCCTGGAGAAACTTGAGCAAATTTCATCAACCGGAAGCTTTGAATAAAACGGTTAGAATGAAATATAGATGGTAGGTTATCAACACCGAGGCAACCTTCCATGCAAGTAGTATAATATAATGAACGATAAATGAAAACAATATGAATTATTACCTGCAGAAACTCTCGGTTTCCCTTTTGAACAAGCTAGCTTGTAACAGTTCCTCTGAATATCATTGAGTGACTAGTTAAGAGTGCGATGTAAAGTGATTTATATACCGTAAACCTCCGAATATAAGCCCTGGGCTTATATTCGTTCGTATAAGCACTTTGTGGTGGGCTTACATGTGGGGCTTATATACGGGGGGGGGCTTATATACGGACAAGATTTTGTGTTGGTAATAACATTTATTGACTTTATTTCAATATAACACAAGGTTAACATATAAATAAGATAAGTTAGATATCGTCATAGTCCTCATCAGTGCCGCTGGTGTCGCCCTCTCTGTCTGTTACGATAGCATCATAGTCGACGTCGTTGTCTTCTTCCTCACTCGAAGTTTGAAGATGAAATTCTTCTTCTGGTAACGGCATGATGTAAACTTGTTCTCGTGTTAGTTTTGCTTGTCCATGTATAAGCCCATGGGTTAATATACGGGTGGGCTTATATTCGGAATGGTGAGAGTGTTAGTAAATTGGTGGGCTTATACATGGGGGGCTTATATTCGAAGGGGGGCTTATATTCGGTGTTTACGGTATGTTGCGATCCTTCGGTTTATATATATAAGTGACATATACATCTTTTGGGGAAAACCCCTGTTTGCTTCAAATTTGTAAATACTTCATGTGTGATCAGCGATACAAATATTTGATTATCTGGCGTTAATTTGATGCGGATTGCAGGATTTATTAAACATTTAATAACTTATTCGATCCAAACTTTGCCATATAAAGTGTTGCCTTGCTCAGTGTTTAAACAAATAAAAAACCCTGCACTATTGCGGTAGTACACCAACTTTTATAGCAACTGGTCATGATATGCAAATTATGAAATGTATTGAAATGTATAGCCAAATGTATAGAAATGTATAGAAATAGAAATGTATAGAAATGTATTGTTTTCAAAATATGCAGATGTTTAAACATTAGCATACTGGAGGTGTAACGTTTCGAGCAAAAGCTCTACTCAGCGACGAAGGATTATGGTTTCGCTCGAAACGTCAGCCCTTCTTCTTCCTTCGACTATTTTGGTAGCGTACATCAATCTTTTAGAATTTTTAATTCACCTGTTGGACTTTTTTTGCTTAATGAATTAATTTCATATTATATTGTGCAATTTTGCAGATCAGATGTAATGACATGTTGTTTATGAATATACGGATGCTCCTCAACCCTTCAGTCTAAGGACAGTTCTGAGATTGTCCCTTGCTGTGATGGAAAAAATCGAATCCGTTATACCTTCTGTTTACCCCAAACACTTGTCATGTCAGTTTTATATAGTGTGTATACAGGGTTACACTTCTTGGAATGCACGAGTAAGTTTTCATTGACAGGTTTTAACAGCCCGTGTGAACAAGGAAACAGTTTTCCTTGCATGTCATATATCACTTGGACCTTAATTCCTTGCATGTCATATATCACTTGGCCCAATATTGAAACAATATTGGATAACAATACAAATATAGTTTTGAATAAATGAATAAGCTAGTAGTAGAGTCTGAAACGACGCTGAAACGAAATTCAATATAACGTTTTGATCTTCAAGTTTACCGTTGCTATCGCAGGGTGTTAGGTTGAACGTTAGTGTGATAACTTAAATATATCAATCAAAAGTTAATCTATTTGTGAGGTTATTCATCAAGTCAAGAGACATTATATCTAAATCGAAAGAAAAGAAAATTCCTTCTGCAAAAACGTTTCTGTAATTGTTTGCAATGCTTATTTAAAATGAAGTTTAAATGTTCGTTACTGCGTGTTTTGGAAACACTTGGCAACACTCTTCATTGATGAAGAAACAACAGTATTTCCTGCAACGTCCTTCTGGTGTTGTTTCTTCAAATATTCGATAATGAAACACTATTCATCCTTATGGCGCAGTAGTCTAAATATAGATATGGTTTAACGATAGCGTCTGTTGCATATATATATATATATATATATATATATATATACTCGAAATTTTCCTTCACCATAAATCCTTTCAACATGTAGTTTGATCGAGTGAAATGCCAAATATTACCTATATATATATATATATATATATATATATATATATATATATATATATATATATATATATATATATATATATATATATATATATAAATATATATATATATATATATATATATATATATATATATATATATATATATATATATATATATATATATATATATAGTTACCAGAGATTTACCGGACGGAAATCTTAAACGTAAAATGAATATTAAAGCCCAGCTCAAAATTCGAATGTGGACAAACATGGAACAAACAAGAAACAAATTTTAAAGATATTTCACTGACGTTTCGTTGCCAACGCGCAACATTCTCAAAGTGAATTAATACAAGATGTGAAAACTATTACTCTTAAATATATTTACAGTGTTAATAATAAGCCAATCAAAACAGAGTCAAAACAAAGAAAGCGGAACGGAACTGACGTTTCCGTTGAGGCAGGGTTTAAATTTAGAAATAAGTAAACTTTCTCTGATTAGTAATTCAAACGTTGAATTACACGAAGAAAGAACAGAAAAGTCATCAAAAGAAATGGGGTGGCAAGTTTCGTTAGAATGACATCGTATGTTTGAAAGTGAAGGCTGAGACAGTTTCTTGCCCGTTAAAGCCGAGACTCCCATGTGTTCCGAGATGCGCGTGTGTAAATGACGGCGTGTTTGCCCAAAATACAATGCTCCGCAGCATTGACACGAATTTCCAGTGAATGAGTACCGGTAAATGGAAGGCAATAATATCATAACACGCTTAGGGACAGTAATATTACTGACAGATGGATAAAAAACCTTATCAAGAAAAACCCTAAGACAACGGTCGAAGAAAACAGCGGGGTAACCATTGTTAACAAGGAAACCTTTAAGCTTAATGACTTCCGAATGAAAAATATGGTAGGATGTGCAAATCTTAAAATAACGATCAAGCAACGTGTAGATTAGCCCATGCCGTTTAAAAGATAAAGGAATAAAACTATCAAAATTAGTGAAAAGTCCCGTAAATGTCGGCTTACGATCTATAGAGACATCAGGGAAGAGTTTTGTTCACCTCTAGCTCACTAGTAAATTTGATATTACTGTGACGTGAATTAAGATAATCTAAAAACGGTTTAACATGACTCTGGGAACGAAATACAACAAAACAATCATCAACATATCGACGATAAAAACTCAGGGGGACAATTTTCCAACCAACCACCTTCATGAAAAGATAAAAAAATATTAGCAAATAACGGACCTAAAGGAGAGCCTGCATAGCAACGCCATCTACTTGTTCATAAAGAACACCATTGAAAAGAAAATGACAATTCTTGACTGCAAAAGATAAAAGTTTCCTAAACTGAATATGTGAGAAACAAAGAAAATGAGTTGAATTACGAAAAAGTTTATAAATAATAATATCTATAATAGTTTCATCGAGTGGGACATTGGTGAAAAGTGAAGAGATGTCAAAACTTTCCATGAAAATATTATTGGTGTCGAGATCAAGAGCACGTAACTCTTCAACAAACGAAAAGGTGTCAGAAATAGTAAACGGACTGATAGAAATATCGCGTAAAAGAGAAACAAGATACTTAGCGAGATTATACGAATGAGTGTCTACGGCAGAAAGAATCGGTCTAAGTGGAACATTGGCTTTATGTACTCTAGGAAGTCCGTATAATATACCAGGTCGGGATCCTGTAGCGGCAAGTTTTTGATATAGTTCATCAGAAATAATCTTACCTTTTTTCAAACTGCGGAGAAAGGTACGGAGCTTGTTCTCACGACTGATGGTAAGTTTGACAGGATCAGAGTCTAGAAGCTTGAACTTGGTGGTGTCTCGTAAAATGTCATCCATCTTACCAACATAATCGGTCTTGTCTAGAATAACGACACCATTGCCTTTATCCGGTTTAATCAATACGATATTGTTATCGTCTTTAAGCCCCTTTACATATATATATATATATAAAAATATGTCCACTCTAGGACATACAGCTAAACGAGATTTTTTATTTGGAGTAAAGGAAATTGAACAAGAAGGAATGAAATTGCAAATTAAAAGCTGTTTGCACTGCGCTGTACAATAACATATGACATCTCACCAATTAATTATCGAGAAAGAATTATAATTCCCGCTTATGTTTACATTGAATTGTAAAATATTTATTATTTATAAAAATAAGGAAAACAATCGGAAATCAGCATACAGGACACGGTATATACACGTATATAGAAGCCTATAGATGGTGATCATGGTGGAGGCTCTAAGGGAGTTTCGGATGAGATTATCCGAGAGCTCTGGTCAAACAATGCACTAGCCGACTGAGCAACGGAAGTCGTTGCCGAGAGCTTGACCACGTGATCGGTATATATATATATAAATGGAAATACGTGTACAGAACAACCCCTTGCCCGCTTACTGTTTGACTCGTTACGCGAAAGTGTATATTTTATATATATTTTACACGAAAATATATAACAATTCATTTGCCAATCTGAATAGACTTTCAGTGGACACTAACTCTGAGAGCCTTTAAACTATATATAAAGCTCGTATTGTCGGAATTTCATAAAACAATGTTTTAAAAATAATTAAAATATAGCAGATGAAACAGTTTAATGTTTGAGTGCAGTACCTGCACAGCCTGAACAGAACAATGGGAAACTCCATCTAACTAAGAAAGAAATAACTTGTCTAACAGATAGTGTTAGAACTCAATTGCCGGTGTAACTCTTAATAATTGAAATTAATAATTAACTCAATTTTAATGTCTGCTATGGTTTTCATGATATATAATGGAAACATTAGATGTTAGCACATAATATATACTGTCGTTGTACATGCCCCTAGCCTACCTAAGTAGTTTTCGACATATTGACATTATCTTACTTCTCTTTTTCCGCATATTATATCCAGTTCTTAGTTTAATAAGTAAACTGCGTGTTAATTGCCAGTAAACAGATACCAAAAGATCCAATGTTTATTTTTCGGACTTTTATAATAATAACACATATACTGATAGTATAGGTAATAACAGTTGACTTTTCTAGCTTTCGTAATAATAACACATATACCGATGTTATAGTATAGGTAATAGCATTTGATTTTTCTGAATTTTCACCTCAATCAAAGCGCCACCAAAGACCCATAGCTCTGTTTACGTCTACAGAAAAGGAAACTTTGAGCAGCTACGACGGCTACCCGTAGGTAGAACATGTTATCCTTTTGGGGAGTGTGTTTCCCTTCTCGTATGTCGCTTTCCTCGGGTTTTCTATTTCCTCCAGTATTAGCATGGATTCTTGGCGCTTCTGTTGTTCCGCCAGAATCACTAGACTCGAGACAACTTATGGAACATTCGGTTGTATTAATTTTTTGACTTTGTTTTCAAAATCGACAGAAGCGTTTCGTGTTAGATTTCAGATCTGATTCCATAGAGTCGAAGAATGACTTGTGACTTTCACGTAACATTCGTTTGATTTTGGAGCGCATAATTTTAAATTTCTTTTTGAGAAAAATAGTTGGATTCAAGAAATTCAAGTTTTCTCCGAATGGATTCCTTTTTCTTGAATAAGTTGATAATAGAATCATTTATCCAAGGAACAGCTGGGGGTTCCTTCCCCTGTGCTTTTTTCTAATATGGTCGGTCACACCTGCTAAAAGGAGTCTTTCCAGTATCGCCAGTCGTTGTTTATATCGGTAATGACAGTGCATGCGAGGCGCTAACTGAGCGGCATGAACACATGCAATGAAAGCACGAACATACAACACTCATGAATGTCTGCAAGAACCGATGCGCGGTACACTATTGAGAATTAAAGTACGGTCTTCCTCTTGCGAAGAGGCTGCAGGTCATGGGTAGTCGTCACATTTGCATCAGCTTTCTAGTCTGTCCATGCAGATAACATGCATTATAAATATGTCTATCCACTAGACATGAGCTATTCTGAAATCTGATTGGTTCTTATACTAGCTGCAGGCTAATTAACAATTAGACAACGAGAACGAGTTGTCTATGTGCAGATAGTCAACGAGAGCGAAGCCCGAGTTGACTATCTGCTCATAGACAACGAGGACGAGTTGTCTAATTGTTTTAGTATCAACCATAAACAACCTTTCTAACATTGTTCCAAATTTTCAGATAGTTGTACCTTTTTGTTTGTAGAAGTTTCCCATTCAAAATGTAGAGTTGCTCGATGACACATGATAAACAATCGCTCACAAAAAACGAGTTTGTAATTACTTTGCTTCACATTTGGTATATATATACTCCATAGGCATAAGCGAATTCATTTTCCTATTCGAAAATGTCAAACTGAACAATTTTCCATTACTTTCGGGCCAATGTTTTCATGATTTCATCACTCGTATATAAATTTTAGCGGGCGCCATGTTTGGACTAGATTTCAGGTTTGGCCGTGCAGCGTAAATATGTCGTGGCTTCTGATTGGTCAAAATAGGAATATGCCAGCATAAGAAGGTTTGTGATTGGGTAACGCTACTCACTGTCTATCACCAATAGACAGTGAGTAGCTCAGCCAATCAGAATGCCGAATTTGTAATAGACCACTAGTTGGTTGATACTAACAGCTCTTATTATATACATGACAACATTACTGGATTCTGATTGGCTGAGAGGAGTGCAATAAAATCATTTATTGCACTCGAGTCACTGATCTCTAATTAAAAACAGGATTGAGCTTTCTGTTGAATCTTTCTGTTGTTTGCTTTCTGTTGTATTACCACAGGAAATTAGAAGCTTTGAAATGTTAAGTAATTTTAAGTCTGCAGTTAAGACTTTTCTTTTTTAAAATTAATAGTTATTGTTCATAGTGTTAATATATGTAGTGGGCTTTATCTTATAATGAAACTGTAATTAGTTTTAAAAGCAACTTTAAGAATATATATATTGTTGTAAGAGCATTGAGACTATTGTATAATGCTCCTAATACGTCTTTATTATTATTATTATTATGAGCTGATTTTGAAGCCTGCATATTTGCATAATGTAAATTAACGAGAGATCATTAGAAACTCCAAATTTGCAAGCAAATCAAACTGTGACGCTAGCAAAATAGGTTTTGTGTCTGGCCAATATAGTTTCTTTGTTAACATTAAATGCATAAAATCTTCAACCTAATTTGACGTCTCATATCAGGCTTCTCTCACTGGATAATTAGAGCCAACGGCGGCCATTGCTAAGGGACCAAAGTCGCAGTAAATCTGTAGGTAGGCGATGAATCGTTTTACCCAGTAATTTGAAAAATGTTTTCTGGTCCTCTTTATAGTAATATTATTTTATTTTGTCGATGGTAAGAGCACATAAACCATCAAAAAACCTTATAGGATTCTCAGTTGGTCCCGGACTTCCGGCTTCATTTTCTGAACAATAGTTGCTCGATCCAGTTTTGTTTAGAGATCAGTGACTCGAGTGCAATAAATGAAAAGAGAGAAGACACTGGGAACAAGTTTGACAATAAAATTCAAAATGGTGGCCTATTCTGCAATGGAACGTTTTCACTTTTCCAACGACTTCTGGTACACTATGAATTAAAAATTCCATGTAAATATTTTGAAATGAGTACAAAGAACACCAAGAGTGAAAAGGTTTGTTGTCAACTAATGAGACAAGACGTTTTTAAAGACTTGGAAGAAGATGAAGCGTACGTGTCGTAATTTTGTCATGCATATAATAAATGAGTATTATCATATGATTTTTCTCGTGCAATTAAGGATTTACACTACTCGTGGTATTTGAAAATTGTGCCAAATTGCACTCGCCTAACGGCTCGTGCAATTTTGGCACAATTTTCAAATAATATATGAAACGTCTGCAGCCTATTTACAGTTCTTATTTTCCTTTTCGCTGCGGAGCCATCTATATTATATAATGCCGTCAATATTTATATGGAGCCATGATATGGAACCATCTATATGGAGCCATGTATTGTGACACACGAAAATTTCAAAACATTGAAGACTGAAGTTATATTTAGTGAATTAGTGCATGAAATCTCGAAAAATGTCAGATTGTGCGCGCAACGCCAACCTGTGAGCTGATATTTCCTTTAGGCAGATAAATTTTATATTTCATAATATATAAAAATTTTCATTTCATATGTGAAATGGTTCATTTCACATGTGAAATTCCAAATTCTTATCCGAAATGACATGAAATTTTCGCAAGAGTTATGTCTCGGTTTTTAATCAAATCGCCATATACAAATCTATAAGCACATTATTTTACTAAACTTAAACTGCGGTATGTAAAACAAATGAAAAAGTTTCTTTCATTGAATATACATATAATATAACCTTTCCTTTCGTTTGTACCATAACGTTCACTCCTACTCATGCATGCACGTACTGTATTTTTACATTGAATTTTTATCTTTTTTCTTGCTATTTCTTTAAACTGTAAATAGATGAACTATAATTAAACTGTAAATAGATAAATGTCCTAGTTAGTTGTCACGTTTTTATCGTATAAATAATAAATCTAATCCTGTTTGATAAGAATCCATTTTATAAATAATATTCTAGATTCATCGATGATCAGGATTTCTCACTCATGTACAAATTGTATTGTTTGAATAAATACAAGCAAGAGACACGCCAAAAACATGTTTGGATTTAAGACATTCCCAACTCCTACTAAACGTCCTTCCGAGGGCTGCGTAGTCCTTACATATATTTTTTCTGTTGTTTTCACTGTTTCCAACGTCACTACAGCTAGAAGATTGAAAAGAAAAATAGGGAAATGTGACAAAAAGTTGGCCAGCATATGAGATTGTTTTAATTTCACTTGGAAATATCTATACATGGTGATGGGAATTATACGTTCAGTTGAATACCCTGTTGTTATATTATTCTCTTGTTCTTCCTCAACTGGGAATGGTGGAAGATTGGTGGAAATTATGCATGTGATTTCTTTACAAGATCAAGTCAAGAGAACATGTGCTGTACTTACAATAATGAAACTGTTCTATACTTTCCGCCTTAAAATGCCTATATCCCACATTTGGAGATTTTGCATGTTCGCAATATATGCAGGGCTTCCTGAGCAAATTCATAATATATCTTATCAGCCGAAAATTGCATCCGGTAACTTTGACAGCGAAAAACTCCATGAAGATAAAGTTTTCGGCTGACAATATATATTATGATTTTGCTTAGGAAGACCCAAAGATTACGGATATGAAAAATCCCCAAGCGTGAGATGGGCACTTAACGCATTACCATGGAGAGAGATTAATATTAATGATATTCCCAGCTTTCAAACCGAAATTTTCAATTCGGACAATCCTGGCCAAAATATAATTTCTATCCGTTACGAACTTCGTTTAGGTTATTGATTTTTATACAGTTTTATCGGTGTTAAACAATGCATGTCTTGATCATTTACAACAATTTTATTTCTAGTTATCGAATACAGCACGGCAGTTTTACAGTACAAAGACAACTATGTTACCATGCTCGGAATGTTTTCGGTTATTTCTTCTAAAGATTGAAATAAATTAAGTTTGGTTACACGGATCCTAAAAGTACAAGGTTTTAGCAAAATGGTTATGTATTTATTGTTCTTTTACCGTAGCCGGTTTTTCATAGTGTTTATGTGAATGAACGGACGGTCTTATTATCAGCGGCGTAGCGTTATACTCATGCGCGCAATCGACTTTGGTCACTCGGCATTGAGTAGTTCGATATTTCCTGAATAGAAGTTTTGTTATATTTGACTGAAAAAAGTCCATGTTATCTTGGGTCTGAACTAACGTCGTTAAACGCCAAGGCCAAAATTGACGTCATCTTCATCTGGGTCACTGGACCGGACAAATCTCAAAGATAACTATATTTTACTGTGTTAGAGCGGCTGATTTCTGTTTGTTAATAACAAATCTAGCCGGTTAGATCAAACGCCACTTAAATCGTTAACGCGATCTCTCCGTTTAATATTTATTTCAAATTTAGTTGGTGGCAGATCCCGCACATTTTTGAAAATAATTCTTGCTCAAAAGGAATACATTAGAGATTGAGGAGCAGTATGACTTCTGCTGTGCTTCTGCTAATGTTTATTTACAAGCATTGCGTATTTCATTACTTGCTGTATAAATATCTATGGCTATAGAGGAAATAGCGCGAATGGTGACGGCGTATATATTTTGAAGCACATTTTAATTTGCAAATAAATTCATGTCTATATTTATTTATGAAACTGTTGTTGTTTATGTGTATGATTCAAATTATAGTGCAATCAATGACTTAGTCTATTGTGTTCTATTCTATATTATTTAGTTTTGTCTTGTATACTATACTAAGTCACGTAAGACTGAAATAAATGGCTTCTGACAACAGTAAATCAATCTGAGTTTCTCCTTTGTATTAATGAAACCTTTACTGCATCATAAAAACAAGCTAAAGGTATCTTACGTTTTTCTAGAAATTTGGGAAATTATAATAAACCTGAAAACAATCTTCATGAATAGGGCGTATTTTGCACATTACAAGTATTGAACCTGAGAAAAGTTGGGACTATGCAGCGCTGCAATAAACATACTACTCTAGACACGTAATGATATGAGCTTACTTTGTTTATCACTTGGTCGAAATGTTGTAGTCCTTTTCAGTTTTCTCCTCCAATAGCTTGGTCTTGCTAAACAAGATACAAGGGATAAGATGCATGTTTAACTATATCATAGTTAAGCATTAAAACATGGCCTCTATTGCCTTTGTTGGTTATAAAAGAGAAGAATAATTAATGCTTTATTTCGTATATAATATATATACGTGCGAGGGATTATTATCTGAAATTGTCATGTTATATGTGGTAAGAATATTACGGAGGATTACATGCAGTACGAGTACGAGTACTATACGAGCGAGTCTGCACTTCCAACCTTCCCCCTGCCCCCCTTCGAGCTGGAGAGCCGCTACGCAGGCTACGAGCTTGCAATTCGGCGCATCTTTCTGCATTCACACACAAGTAACCGACTCTCGTCAACAACAACTTTCTTGGAAAATAAAGTATTGCAATTGCTTCTGAATATTCCACATTGTTGACAATTTTGAAATGAGCAAAGTTGAACGAGAGTTCTCAGAGACGTTCAGATGAAATTCTTTCTTTGTAGTTGAATTTGTGTGAAAACTCTACGTTATACAACCGTAAATTCGGAAACGGAAATTTCAGCGACTTCAGGGCAAAATTGTTCCTATTTCCATGTACATATTTTGTGTACTTCGGCAAAAACCAACAGTCTGGGTCTTCCTGAGCAAAATCATAATATATCTTGTCAGCCGAAAATTTCATCTTCATGGAGTTTTTCGCTGTCGAAGTTATCGGATGTGATGTCACAAGACTATATACAAGAGGCATTCTAAACCAGTTTTCTTTTGTTACTTCCATAAAAATGCCTCTTGTGACATCACACCCGATAACTTTAACAGCAAAAAAGTCCATGAAGATGAAATTTTCTGCTGACAAGATGTATTGTGATTTTGCTCAGGAAGACCCAAATATTACTAATATGTAAAATCCCCAAACGTGAGATAGGCATTTTGAGACTTTGGAGTAATTTACTAATTCGTCATATTCAGTCTTGACTCATGATCGTTTACTCGAACTCATGATCTATCTTTTGTGATAAACAAGAACGAGTACTAGGTCGATTGAGGCTATACTCCGACAAACTCAAAATCGTAATGAATCTAAACTCCAGATACTGTAAATATACAATTATATACTAACCTTGTACTCTCAATACTGTGGTTTGATTTTCTCCCAGACCGGCTTTATTTATTGGAACACAGGTGTACGTGCCATTATGTTGAAGACTTACTTCGTCAATCTTGAAAATACCGTTTACCATATTAACAAGGTGGTGGCCATTATGCTGAAGGCTATAGTGGCTGATAGGAGGACTTCCCTTAGCAGAACAACTGAAGATAACACTCTGACCTTCAAATATTGTACCATCAAGGGCAGTGTTGTGCACAAAATCAACATCATGCGGTCGGCCTAAAATTGGAAAAAATAAAATATTATAATCCTAAACCAGCTTTGGTAAAAGGTATAGGTAAAACGTAAAAGAGGGTTTATGTCGGTTTGTTAAAGATATTAATTTTTTTCAATTCAGTTTTTTTGTCAGTCAGTGTAAACATTTGCAAATGATTGTATCATCCAATGTTTTCATGCCGGGTGCCCCTTGGAGAGTTTGGAAGAGCTTCGCTCTGAAACTCAGGCAATGCGAATTACGGGCAATATACCAACATGGCTTCTCTCATCTTGTGTAAACACATCAAATGTGTAAACACTAACTAATAATAATAATAATAATAATAATAATAATATTTACGGAGGAAGGCCATCACGTATACACCGTGATTTTGAGAGTGGTCTTATGAAATATATTAAATATGTAGTATTAATTGTACGTCTTACATGATTATAACATTAGGTGGAAGTACTATTAAAAAGGAAGTGAGATTAGACGTCCGACAATTTGTAGTATCGTCATGTTTCGCGCACCAATTGGTAAAACTTCATGTTATATTAAAATAGACACCCCAATCCAACCAATAATCCTAACCATAAAAACCCTATTCCTACTAAATATCCCTATTCATAACCCTAAATATCCCTACAAATTGTCGGGTTATGTCGTTATGTTTCGCACACCAATTGAAGGCGGGGGGTTAGGGTTAGGAAAACACTTAAGGCGGGGGGTTAAGATTAGGAAAACACTTAAGGTGGTGGTCAGATCAATATTAGTTTGTGCCACAACGCGGGATCCACCACAATGGGCAGATCAATATAGTATAGTTTTGTGCATCAACGGGCGATATAGTTGTGTCGATCACTGGTCGACATTTCTTCAATTTTCATAATTTTAATTTTCTAGGCACTTTAAAAAGATATAAAAACCACCTGGAAATGGAAAAATTGTAAATTGAGCTGATTCACTTACGATATATAATAAATTTAACAGTCTGATTAGCCTTGCCAGCTTGATTACTAGCACGGCAAGAATATTTCCCGGAATCTTTCTTTGACGCTGAATTTATTTTGTGGACAATGGATCCTGTTGATTTCTCCAGTGGATCTTCCAAATCGTCTTTATACCAAGCGACTGCTGGAACTGGTCTCCCCACTGCCGTACAAACTAATGTTATTGTCATCCCGGTGTAGTAAACGTCAGTCTTGGGATAACTGTGAAAGTTTTTGATTACTGGTGCCTCTGAAACAGAGTGAATCGATCATTAAAAGTATATTTAGGATGGACATAGACAGGTAAGCAACTATATATTGTCATAGTTGTCAACGAGAAAAATTCAAAAGATATTAAGGATCGGTCATTATTTATGGTTGGGTGGGGACCGAAGAGAAATAGATTTGGTGCTGAAAAAAATTTTACCCAACCAAATTCATATCAGAAATTTAACCATCCCAACCATTTATGAGTAAAGAAAATCTTTGACCCAACCCAAGAAGAAAAAAGTTAGATAAAGCCCAATTTCAGGCATATCGTCGATACAAGTTTTAATAACAAACCCAAATAGATATACAGACAGATCCTACTGTAACATCCAGACTATTACAGTATCTCGCTATACAGAGCAGGTATCCAAGGACAACAAGGAGAGGAATAGAATAACAAAAGCTAATGTGCAATGATGACTAAGGACGACGGACGACGAGATTCCAATTTTAAAAGATTATCTTAATTTTTTATGTAAATAGTCATGAAACTTTTGCTACCCATTTTCTCTTCGGCCCCCACCCCGGCCATAAATAATGACCGATTCCTTAAAGGTACGTTTACACACCGCAATTAATCGGACCAATTTATGATTTAGATGCATGATAAGTAAGGAGAAATAGCAAGAAGAGTAAGGATTATGAGGCTACAAATCATTCCGCTGACAGTTTCTCGTCCTTAACATGCATCTAAACCATAAATCGGGCCGATTAATCGCAGTGTGTGAACGCGCCTTAAAATATTTGAAGACAATAGAAAAGGTTTCTGCAATGTTCCAAGAAATTGACTTGTACTGTATCCATGGCCAGGGAGGTGATGAGATGGTACTCTGTGATGGCCAACCTCGCTTTCAATTAAAGGGCCGCAGTGTCATGAAATGCACGGCATCATATAGGACTGGGAAGGCTTAATAAAAAATAATTGCCGAAAAAGTGCTTTATAGAACACATACAGTAGGTCAGAAATGGCTCGTATGAGCACTGGCATGATGAATGGAAATACAAACTTGAAAAGTTCAGCCTGAATTTTTCAAGTTGGGAACTCGTGACACTGCCCCTTTAAGTCGATGTTCATGCGCGTTGATTTATTTTCCTTTTCTAATGTATTTCAAACTCCTTATCCATCAGAGTATAGAAAATAAAATGACGTTTTATTGTAATTTATTTATTTATTTTGGCGCGAGATGGGTTGAATTTCCATATAAAATCCCGAAATGACGTCACATAGACTATCGGTAGAAAAAGTCGAAATTAAAATCAGCTGTTATTTCTAAAATAAAACATTATCGTAAGAGTTAGGGTTAGTATATATTAGGTGGAGGGTTAGGGTTAGGATTAGGGTAAGGTTTGGGTTAGCCACTATGTTTTAAATTTGGGGATATTTATATGGAAATCGAGCCGCGAGATGTCTCATAATTACTGGGCCGTGATCTCCACGCGTGATCTCCACGTGAACAGTTTCCCCGGCCTGCTACTTCGTGTACCGGATACAGAATATTACATTATTGAAATGTTAAGTTTAAAAGTATGGTTAGTATTCCTTTATTTCAGGGTTAAGACTAGAGTTTTTATTTGGGTTATGGTTAAGGTTTTTGTTCTTGTTATAAAGCTTCTGAGTCCCGAGAAAATAACCTTGATGCTACTACTGTCGTAGTCTACAAGTCTGTATCCATTGTATGTCCGGTACACGAAGATGCTCGTAAACGCACTGCATCCACATACATTACTTACTTTGTATTTTTATTTCAACTTCATCTGTCAATGTAACAGTCTTGTATGTAATAATAATGCTATAAAATCCTTCATCACGAATCGTTGCATTGATTATCTTTAAAGTACCAGAGTTTTCCACAAATATTTTATCTTGGTTCTTTTTAACTACTTCTGCGGATTTCCCTTCCTGTTTGTGGGCAATTCGAGTCGCCTTACCCTGGCTGCTCGTCTTTTTTTCGTAAACGACCACGATAGCCCCATTAACAAATTTCCAATTTATTTTTGCCGTTTCACCTTGATTTATAAATAGCTTGCTACGTGGTCTGTAGATCCATTCATCTGCAGCTTCTATTATAAAATAATAACATTCAAGAACGTATTCCTACGAGAGACAAACTATTTATTTTCGTGAGCTAATGCCTCTAAAGCGTTTAACAAAGACTATTTAACAATTATACCATGAGCAATTATACCATGATATATAATAATATATATTATGCATAATCTGAATGCCGACGGACAACGCTACCCCCACGCGTCCATCCCTTCTCAGCTGGACTCGATCGGCGCCGCCTCCGGAGGAGGCTATGTTCGTCGGTAAATCCCACTGATCTCTAAATAAAGACTGGATCGAGCACATTATTTTTGGATGTTGTGTAAAAATGTAGCCGGAAATATTTCGGACGTTTTTCCGTAATTTAGAATACAAACTACAGCTCCATAATGTTTACTATTTATATAGCGCAAATTACCATGTGTATATGATCAAATGCGCTTTACAACATCGACAATTTATTCTATTAGATTCAGTAACTAGCACCAGTACCCCAATCAATCCACCTTAGCTATGTATTTTTACAGTTTTTATCATCATTATTTTTCCTAACTATTTATCCTAACCCGCCCTGTCAACTTCCTTGTGGGAGGAAACCGGAGAACCCGGAGAAAACCCACGACTTTCGGCAGAGTGTTGACCAACTCTTTCCACGTGCGATCAAATGTCCGAGCACAGGTCGAACTCTTGACCTCAGAGGTGGGAGGCAGTGGCCCTGACCACTAGACCACCGAAGCCCCACGAAGTCGAACTACGAAGTCGAAACAAACCCGTCTCGAAACAAACCCGACTCGAAACACCAAGAGGCAGATTTGGAGCAAGTCTAGATTTTTATTGACCATTTTATCGCATATTGAAACTTTCTTGAAAAATGCAATTGACCGGTCCTCGGCGGGATTTGTGTTCATGGCCATTACATTTGCACTCAAAAAAATTCCTCCTCATCTACATCTACATGTTGTCGACGGCAAGTGCAATCCAAGTCAGTGGGGGCCGATTACATGGAGAGCGATACTGTTCAGCTTGGCCTTGACGTTATGCCATTACATGGCGAAAATTTCAGCCCGGTTACTAGTGGCGGATCCAGGGAGGGGAGGTGGCGCGCCCCCCTTTTAAAATCCCGCAAACAAGTGTTTTCTGTTTTTTACCATAAGACGAAGAAGTGGAAGTGATAAACGCAATATTATATGACCGATTATAAGCACAATGTTTTGGTAGCTTATCCAATTTTCATTGCAAAAGCTAGTTTGCATGCACTCATAGATATTTTAACATGAGTTCCAAGATAAGTTGTTTATAAAACGACGTAAACGTACATTTTTAGCAACGGCGTGGTGCCCTAATTTCGCAAAAATTCTTATCAGAAATCGCCAGAAAAGCAATTCTAGGCTTTGCAAAATTAAAATTTTTCCTGGGTGGGCATGCCCCCAGACCCCCCTAGTGGGTTCGACGCCGCGAACATACACCACAATGTGCTGATTCTTCATGTGCGCCCGCCCCCCCCCCCCCCCCTTCGAACAACCTTGGATCCGCCACTGGTTACCGCTACCCGGGCTGAAAATTTAGCTCGGTTAACACGGCGAATAAAGAAGGTAAAAGACGATAAGAAGATAAGAAGATAAAAGACGATAAAGGTGATAAAGTTAGCAAGCTAACTATAAAATCCAGATGGAGTTCAACAACAGTGATTTCAATGCTGGCAAAGTTAAACACAGCCTGCGATTTATATTTAAAATTTAATATTTAATATTTATACCTGATATTAAATTTCGTTATCAGGTGGAGTCTGCACGCAGGCTATATAGGTTAAGGTTAGGACACACGAGGCGACAAATCCCGGGGACATGTTGCATGGACAAATCCCGTCGTGTGTACTAGGCAAAACTTTGTCGCGGGGACAAAATTTTGTCCCCGAAACATGTTGCATGTATTCAAAATGATTTGAATTCGTGCGACATGTCGCGGTGACAAAAGTATGTCCCTGTGTCCCCGGGACAAAATTAAAATAAACCAATCACATAACGTTATTTTATTTTCCTTTTCCGACATGTCCCCTCGTGTGTCCTCAACAAGGGAAATGTCCCCGCGATATGCCCCACGATATGCCCCGCGATTTGTCGCTTCGTGTGTCCTCAACAGGGGAAATATCCCCGCGACACGCCCCCGCGATTTGTCGCCTCGTGTGTCCCAACCTAAGTGCCCCTGCGACGAAATATCACATTACGTTTCCTGACGAACCCGCGAATCCACAGCAATAAGTAGAAAAACCAGCGTACTATTTATCGGTACCACCGATATATGACTTTGTTATGCTGGGCCGATAACCGATAAGCCTGAAAGTTGCAGATTATCGTCTTCTATCGATTAATTTAGATTATCGGCTCCTCCCTACTCCAGACCGGAACAAGAAAAATCATTCCAAAGGTATCGCGAAATATATTTATCCTGAGAATAAATCATTAGAATTAAATAAATACAAACCTTACTTGGCTAGATATATGATGACTTAACTGGGTGGCAAAATTTACGCTATTCTGTTGCTCCGTGTTTATCAAATACACAAACGGAATACTGCAAGATCATGAAGTTTACCGGTTCATAAATAACTTTTATAGACGACGTTTCGAACGTCCTTCTTCAAGAAGGACACATCATCCGAAACGTCGTCCATGAAAATACGCATAAGTATTCTTACTTTAGTATTTTTCGACGTATTGAAGTTCTCTTATTTCTCTTTTTCACGTTAGGCATTTTAGTAGAAAAATATACCGTACAGAATATAAGTAGTACGAGATTTTGATCTGCAGGTCATGAACCGTTTTTCAATTCTAATCATTACAATCAGTGTCAATGAATATGTTAACTTGAAAACAGATTTCGTACAGTTGTCGTAAAGATCACACTGAACCATATCACCCGGCGTATTCAGACAAACCAAATTTACAAAATGTCTGTATCAATAAATAAATAATAACAATAAATTATAGTCGCACCATAAATCGCACCATCCATCCGTTTTCAAGTGCTAAATAACCTCATTTTAGCAAGCTTAAGAAATGGCTTCTCGATCTCTGTGCTTATTGAGCAAACCAATCGTTATGTTACATAGCATACGACAAAGTGCCATGTTTGTCCGCATTTACCCATAATTATTGCTGCCATAACATTTGCAATTTGTGAATCAAATTTGGTTTGTTTGTCCACATTTTGAGCTCCGTCGCCTCTCAAGTAGGAGGGGACTAATTTACAGAGGGCACATATTTCCTAGGAAATAATATAGCATTTTGGGGGGCATATTTACTGGGATCCCGTCAACCGGACCAGTTCGTCTCAATTATTATCGCCCTCTCAACTCCCTAACCTCCTTCGCAGGCAACTCTGTGCAGGCTTCTTTTTTCCGAGTCAAATAGCTTCCAAGGCTGTGCGAGAAATGTTTTGGTTCGGATTGCAGGGAAGTATAGGGATTGTTGGGATTTGTGAAGGTATTGAAAAGGGATTGGCCGACGCTGGCGCATTTAATTTCCCTCTCCCCATGCTCTTGTTAATTTCTCTGGCTCGGCCAATTGACACCTTGGAAGTTATTTGACTCAGAAAAAAGTGCCTGTGGAGGAGGCTATCAATTCCCCGCGCCACTTTTTTCTTTATTAGGCTATAATTAAATGAACAGAATTTTGATCAAGATTTTGATAACAATGTGTCAATGATAAAAAACAATTTGGAGCCTGTTTAAGTGGATAAGACTAGTCCTGAGACTAGTCATACTCGACTCACGGCAAGTCGCTGTTTTTTGGCGGCGCGAGCACTTTAATTAACATGAGATTGACCAGTGGATTAATATAAAATCTATTATATGAATAGTTCCACAACGCGTGGTTTTGGATCATTCGCAATAGCTGTCTGTTGTTATGGTAGTACGAACATATTGACATTCAGATCTGGGTATCAATAAAAGTGGTTTGCTGAAACAATACTTACTTTGTTGAAATGTCAACAAACTCCGAAGGTGGTAAATTGGAAGCACCTCCCTTAGATATTTATCTACAGACTTAAACAAATTAAATTTGGCAAAGTCATAATCCCTGATAAGTAATGGTTAAACCACACCGACCGCGGATTTACCTGTGCTGTTAATCACTACATCCTGTGATCCTGTCAAGTGACAAGACTACCGAAAAATAAATGTTGTAAAGCACGACCCATCCTTAAAGTCTCAAACTTTATAGATAAACATTGTCGTCTTGATTTGTTAAAAATATGGTTACAAATCAAGAGCAGTAAAAAATTCCACATTGAAAATGTATCATGCTACCCACTCGCACTACGCTACCAAAAAACTCCGACCTCGACTCCGACGAAATCCAACCCTACACAGTTTTTCTACGCTTGTTGATACTTTCGTAAATAAATTAACTACGTTAAATAATCATTTTAGTCACGAGTTCTATATATATATAATATGCATAGAGAAGAATTGGGTATATTACAAGTAATGTTTGGTATTTCACTCGCCAATTATTTGTAGTGAAGGGAAATTTCGAGTGTTGGAATAGAAAAGCTGCCTTCCGGCTATTGTAACGAGATACTTTGTTTATGTGAGCATTTGTCTTCCTATAGTTGATTACGTTGTTTCAGAAACCAAACTTTTAATTGTTATTCCGTCATCATACTTCACCAAATGATTAGATTTAACTATTATTATTTCATTTATTTTGAATGTCTTTCTCGTAGCTATTAAGTTTAAAGCTTTGTAAATTGTAATGTCGAACTTTTAATTGTTATTCCGTTATCTACTTCACCAAATGATTAGATTTAACTATTGTTATTTCATTTATTTTGGATGTCTTTCTCGTAGCCATTAAGTTTTAAAGCCTTGTAAATTGTAATGTCGATGCATTGTTTGCACTAGTAAGCAGTTCTTATTTCACGACGTTTCTTCATGACGTGAATAGCCGAAAATATATGAACCATGCGTCTACACAATTTGTCAGTGGTACTGACAGAAATATAAAGCAAATGTAATATCAAAAGCGCCTATTTCAATGTCCTAGATTAGCAGATCAAAACAAGGTTTGCTTGAAAAGTGTTCGTCGCTAAAGTATTAAAAGGCCCAGAGGTAAAATAAACAGAACAATTTCGAACAACCAAGAGCTTATACTCTTTTGATTCCAACTGTAAACATAGCCAAAGGATACCGAAACGTTGTTGTTTTTCTTCGGTATTCTCGAATAAAACATTAACCCTTACTGAATTGTTTTCCTTCCTTTTAATCAGATAACTTTCTATTCGTCATGAGTCAGATCATATTACGATGATGGAATTGTCACTGTAAGAACTCGTAGTACTGCCAAACAACTGAGAAGTAACCTAATTTGAAATGAAGTCACCACATGTATAGAAATCGCTTTAATTTGAGTTTGGGGTGACCAAAACTGATCAGAACAATTAATTTATCTCCATTTTAGCACCGGCTGTTGTCAGCGCCTCTTCTCAGGTTTACTTCTTGTCTTGTCAACGTCGTTACGTCTTGTAATCATGTCTCTAGTTAAATGTTAATCTCAAAATGGACAGAAAGTCCTGATAAGTCATCACTAATTCTCTCTGGTAGTATTCAAAAGGATTTATAAAATCCTTCCAAGATAAGAGTAGAATTCTATACCGAATACCTTTCAAACATTAAGCGATAACCGATTAGACACACCGATGACGACGCTTCTTCAGTATATAGTTGGTCAAATAAACGTTTTTACTTTTATTTCATACGAAGTATAATGCTGCTATTATCATAGTTTCTGATAAATATACAACGCATGTGTTCGTTTTGGCATTAAATAAACTCACGACATCGCGATATGTTTCTTGTTTTTTTCACGACATGTCGATCAACAATGAATTTCAAAACAATAAAATCAAGCAACAGTTACACGACAAATAGCCGCAATTGCTTCATTTAGCGACTCACAAAACAATATACACATTATCAAAATAAAATAATGTTACGTTCATAGGTTTTCTTTTGAAAAAACTGAATTATAATATGCTTAAAGAAAACTTGCTTAGCCAACTACGTTTAATAGTATTCACTACAAAATATCAGACAATCGTTTGAAAAATCATTAAGTTTATCTCACCTGCTTGTAGTGTTATTGATGCAGCCAGAAGCAGCACATGTAAGGAACAAATCATAATAAAAGGATATATATAAAAGATATATTCGCCTTTGTTTCTCTTCAATTTCTTCGTCTAACCCGTGCAGAGTAACTAGAATATCTGACGGAACAGACAATGGCAAACGATATTTATTAATAAACGCACTTCCGGCTCAAAATGAGCTTCTCCCGAAATTTCCGTTTGCTTGTTCTGTCACATTGTCACTTCTTTCTTTTGCTGCGTCCTATTTTATGTTTACAATCAACCTTAGAAATGCCGATTTCCTACAGCATATATACATGAGACACAAGTGAAAGATATTTTTATACGGCTACAAAGTCAGCGGCGATCAAATAGAAATACGTCACTTTCTCCGCCCTCATTTTAATCCCGACACTCCCAAGAAAACATTTCCTAAATAATTATCTTTCCGCGAAGCGAAACTTGTTAAATAATTTGTTTAAAACTTGTTTAATAATCGCGTGTTGCCTTGCACTGTCCTGACAGCTATATCATCATGCATAATATATATAGCATTTATAGGAGATGCGTCACTTCCAAGACTCCAAGTGAGTCGAATTACAAATACGTATTAAGATCTTATTGTGTGATAAAGTCAAAATAAATGTTCTTTTCAATCACACAAGAAATTCCATTATATGCGCATTTTTTCTTATTGTTTGGATTTAGTGTTATTCTGAATACCAAACCCTATAAAAAAAGGAAGTGGTTGACAAGTGACGCAGTAATACCTTCGCTTTGACAACAACTAAAAACGTAATAGATATTTTTGACCACCGTTAATGTTGTCTTAAGGCACTCTCGAGTCTCGACGAAATGATCCATTTAGACAATTAATGATTTACTGTAGTATCGAGTTACAGGGCGCAGATAGCCGACAAGGCGTTGCCGAGAGCTTGGAGTGAATTCAGATCTCTGGCCAAGCTCACACGGCGGTGGAGGGCCGCAGGCCGTCCACAGGCTTCCCAAGCTTGCGGCACATTTATTATTATGATATTTGACTCTTTATTTACGATCTATTTTAATGGACTTGCAACGGGAATTCATTCGATTTCGTTAAATCTGTAATTTAGTGTGAAATCTGGCGCAGTTGAGGCATTTACAGCGATCGGTTGCGGCACTTTTATTATTATGATATTGAAGTACTTTATGTACGATATATTTTAATGGACTTGCAACGGGAATCATTCGATTTCGATGCAGAATATTGCTAAAATGCTAGAATATTGCCATAAATTAAGAAATAAAGTTCACTTTATTTCTTATGAAGTCGTAGTTGTCGTTTCTGTGTAATTTGGTGTGAAATCTGGCGCAATTGAGGCATTTACAGCGAGTTCGGTATCCTCACTATAAAATAGGGCAGATACCGAACTCGCTGTAAATGCCTCAATTGCGCCAGATTTCACACCAAATTACACAGAAACGACAACTACGACTTCATAAGAAATAAAGTGAACTTTATTTCTTAATTTATGGCAATATTCTAGCACGAAATCGAATGAATTCCCGTTGCAAGTCCATTAAAATAGATCGTAAATAAAGAGTCAAATATCATAATAATAAATGTGCCGCAAGTTTGGGAAGCCTTTGGGCCGTCAGATACCTTGAAGCAGATTCGTTATTTTACACGGCCAATTTGCCTACTCGCAGGCTATGGGGGATATCAAAGACCTACAATTTATATAATTTGTTTCCAAATAGTCTAAGTGGATATTTTATACATATAAAAACAAATTTTAAATTTCGAGGTCTTATAGTATATACCGCTTCAAGAAAAACGCGTTGCGTGGACAAAGTTGCGATATAAATCCAGACAATCAATAGTAAGGTCCATTTCCCATCTTTTCAAGCGAAGGCCATTCATTGCTCGTGGCTTTCGAGTTTCATAATATATGTATAGCGCAAAATAAAGAAAAACTGGAATACTAAAGAAAAGCAAAGTGAAGCTGATGTTTTGTCTTCTTGTAGATTGTGAATTTCGTTGTTGTTCGGAGCTCGTAATCTCTTATAAGAGCGCTTCTTCTGTTGTGTCGACGTAGCCATAAAATGGATTTTTTTCATCAATAATATGGTGAATATTTACTCGAGTAGGTTCAACGTTCTCTTCCATCCATATATTAACTATGTTCCATCTTAGCGCATATTCAAATCAGGCACCCGGCCTGATTTGAATATGACCGTGAAAGTACTGGGAGGGTCTGCTTCAAGGTATCTGAAGCAACTGAAATTGCCACAACCTCGTACCCAGGGCCTATCTCCGCCCGCCGCCGACCCCCCGCCACGCGCGCTGCGAAAAGGCCCTGGCAGGGGCTGGTCACGTGTCACCCAGATTCTGGGTGATAACAAAAATTAATTTAGTGGGAGGGGATGGTAAGTTTAGGTTGTCCAGGTGCAGCTACTGGCGGCATGTAATGGCTCCGATACTGAAGTTTTATCCTGTCGTAGATGGAATCGATCTTTCCTTGAACCGTCGCGGACTCCGCACGCTGTAACTGTAAGAAGTTGAAAATGTGTCAAAAGCTCATGGCGACGTGCTTCAGCGAAACAAAGCGCTTCCGGAACTCATCTGTCGTCGTTGAGAAAGAAAAGTAAAGAACGCTTCAAATTTAAAGAAAACAAGACGCCCGCTAGGCGTTAACTCGGGCTCTTGAATTAGTGGCTTGTTGAAAGACATTGTAGGCAAATTCAGTGATTTGAATTCAATATACACAAATCTATAGTTGTAGGTACAATGGTTGGTTAAATTTTCCATCATTGCAAACCCATAACATAGTGTTGGCCAACAGCTTTGATTATATGAAGGTGAGTTGACTCAGTATCCAAGCTGGCTTACTGAGAAGTCTGCTCCATCAAATGAGCCATCCTGTTTGCTGACCTAATCCACTTCTAGTCAACAGGGTCAGCCTGGCAAGCAAGCCGGCCTGTGCTCATGTAATTACTAATAATAATTCATATGGTCAGTCCGGCAAACAGGTTCAGTTTGAGCAATCATTAAATAAGTTAATCTTGTTCTCAGTGTATAAGGCATAGCAGTAAATCAAACCATTTAGCTGGCAGTAGCAAGGTGTCATAAGCTATTATAAAATAGTTTAAAGAAATGTAATTCAAAATCATTATTTCTTTGAAGTTATATTAACATTTTGAGCCAGTAAACATATTCATAATTTTCGCATATTTATTATTTGAGAGGCTTTATACATAGTAGTGACAGCTAGCTAATTGCAATATAAAGACAGATTACTGCATAGTTAACTATGTTACTGTTTCGGTTAGCGAGCCAACTCGCTTTCCATGTAGTCAAGGCCAAAATTCAGACCCGTCACTGGTAGTAAACTAGCAAACAACAACAAACTCTTTACTCCTTGATCTTGATAGTTGCCTAGTTGGTATGGGTGTCACAGATTTATATACTGTGTGTTCATTTGTAAGCATCTGTGTATAATAATACATGTATGAGCAATCGATACAAATTTACTGATAACCCAGAACATTTTGGAGCTCCATTTAAGCTTACAGGTAAAATATCAAGTGAAACAGGGTAAAATTCGATAGCAACTAATTACTAAACAATATTAACATAGGCTCATAGCATCAACTTTATTTTGTATAACATAACAATAAACAATACAGCCAACAAAGCTTATAAAAATATTACAGTTACCTCAGAACAATTAACATATTTCCATACAGCATTCATATGTTGAGTCTCATTTAGTTAAACATTTAGTAGACAAAAAGCGTATGGAAATTGGAAACAGATAATTTGATCGAGTACAGGTTCTCGAAATCGTAGACCAACCCGTTTTGAAAGCGATCGGGATTGTGAGCGTATATATATAAGATCAAGATACTTGCCAGTTGCCAGCCACATCAAAGATTTTCAGTGAAGAGCACTCGAAGAAAGGTAATCAGATCACTGGATCAGATGAGTAAATAAAGCACAATGGCGGTGTTTTCAGTTTCGCAAAGGTGAAAAGCCTGGGTACGAGGACAAAAAGATTTTTGGGATCACTTCACTGCGCATGTGTAGTAATCCCACATTCATAGTCTCGCTCACTAGTCTACAAATTTAGTCAACAATGATGCAATAATTGCCGTTTCGCGACGACGACTAAATAATAATAATAAACAGAGCCCTTTTTAAGACTCGTGCTCTCCCCCCAGGGGGGGGAGGCCCGAGTAATTATTGCTAACACGCGAAAGTTACTTATCCAGAATTCAGCCGATTTAAAAGGTGCATTGAAATATCGCCGTCTGCCCTTTCCCTAGAGAAATATTTCTAAACCGACGCCGCCTCGTCGTCTTCAATTTTCAAAGGTTAGTTTTAAAATCATCAGTTGTTGTTTTAATCTAAAATATATAATAACATCATGACAGAACGTTGACGCTTTATAACTGCCTTTTTTACATTGAAAGAGTTGAATAGAGATAACAATGATCGTCACTGCATCAAGTGATTTTCATAATAGCATATTTCCAATGTAGACATGTTAACCCGAAATTTTCGAAGTTGATAGAAAATGGAAAATAACACTGCGTACGCAGCACTGTGTACTTTGTTATTTCGAATGTCTAGGATAGTATTATGCTTGTGTCACTTCATATTAAATTAAAATATTTCGCAAATATAAGTAATTCGATCGATCGGATATTAAAATACTATATTTGGGATAAATACTATCAATAGACATTCGAAATAACAAAGTAGACAGTGCTGCATAGACTGTTTATTTTCTATTATTAAAATCACTTGACGCAGTGACGATCATTTCTATCTCTGTTCAAAAGGCAGTTAAGCGGTAAACGTTATTATATATTTTCGATTGAGTCAACAACTGATAATTTTAAAACTAACCTTTGAAATTGAAGATGACGAGGCGGCGTCGGTTTTGAAGTTCAAAAACGTTCTTTTCGACAAAGGGACAGACGGCGGAAACTAGTAACTGTTGCGTGCCAGAAATAATTTTCTTTAAATTTGAAGCGTTCTTTACTTTTCTTTCGCAAGGACGACAGATGAGTTCATAAGCACTTTGTTTTGATGAAGCACGTTGTCAGTTGTCTACCCTGTGTGCCACGTTGTCATGAACTTTTTCAACATCAACTAATATAACCGCGTTCTTGCAGTACTGTATGTGGAGTCTCAAGGGATTCGCAGAGTCGATAGAACAAAAAATCGATTCCATCACAGGATAAAACTTCTTCGCATCAGTGGCCATTATATGCCAGTTGCTGCACCTTGCCACCTGGACAACCTCCCCCTCCCACAAATTTTTTGTTATCACCCAGAATCTGGGTGACACGTGACCAGCCCCTGCCAGGGCCTTTTCGCAGCGCGCGTGGCGGGGGGTCGGCGGCGGGCGGAGATAGGCCCTGGGTACGAGGTTGAAATTGCCACTGACCTATATATACTTGATCGCCTTGATGCAACAAGCGACAGCGTCTTAATTCAAGGAGACACTATAATATTAAACCTCAATGTTTTTGACAACGGTGACATCCCGTTCGTTAGTTCGATTTGAAATATGACCGTTCGACCGCTAGATAAGTCAGAAAATATTACAATCGTGAAGTTCGATTTGGCAAAGTGTCGCTTGAATGGAAAATTTATAACTTCGCGAGGCTTGCACGTTTCGAGTAAAGTTGTTCGAATTAGATGTATGGTGTTCAAATGATCAGCTTGAATTTTGATATTATAAACGCTATATGATCGCCTTTATACGTGCTATAATATTCTACATTCTATTTATTTGATCCTCCATGCCATAGAAAATTTCTAGCATCATTCTGTTGGCATGCCTAATCCTGAACGCTTCTACAGGCAATTCAACTTCGTATCCACTGCATCTTCCTGTGTTAGTCCCGAGGCAGCATTTTCCTAGCTAGTACTAATGCCATAATTTATTCCAAATTCCAAAACGGTAATTTATTCAAAAAGGGGAAAGATTTTATCTTGATTTCTTTTAGCTGTAAAGCACAGGTTACCCATAACATGCAAGATTAGAATGCGTTCTCCTTCGTCGAACCAGGTCGAACGCAATAACTGTACTGCGGGGTCCCATGGGGTCCCATTACCAATGACTCACAATGACGTACGGCTACGAACAGATTACGAAGAAACGAAGTTGTCCGCTGACCAAATATATCGATGTCACCCGCAACGACCCTGGCTGTGCATAATGAATGTCTTACCTCGGCCCAGATAGATGTCTAACGTACCCCAGAGTGCGAGTACCTATAGTCCAGCAAACTCACTGCTCTGGTATTACTTAAACCATAACCGCATGGGTACGAGGCTGTACTAGCAACACTGCGACTTTGACTTCAATAAGCCCACCACTTATTTTTGCAATTTTGCACAATATCACAACTGCCTTGAATTTCAAGGCAGCACTTCCCTTGCGATAGTAACTTCTAGTTTTAGATGTTGTGTAATGCCTGGGTCAAACTTTTTCTCGTACCGGTAATTCAATTGCGCGGCCAACCACCGTATTTGGCAATTTGCGACATTTTTTGCGATTAATCGAAATGGTTGATCGTGCTGCAAGAAGCTGTATATTTCTCTGGTATATTTGCTTGGAGGTGATCGTGGTTTGTTAACAACGTGTTTTACTGTACAGTAAAGTTGAAAACGGCGAATTATTTGAAGGAAGTCGTCAATGCGCCAAGGTACGCAATATTTATCTGGTTATAGTATATATTTCTTTGTTGATTCTATCTGAAGGGCGAGTGTAATTGTACCTATGATTGAATTTATATTTTATCGTTTATTATATAGTGTATATTTTGCTTCGATAATATAAAAATAACCAGAACAGTGAAGACAAACGTTTGTATACGGTCTTCACGCAGCATTTCAAACGTTTGTTCATAAAATTACATATTAATTTAACTGTTGTCTGTCAGTATTACCCGAACTCTAAAAAAAGCGCAAGAAGCCTCTGCGGAGGAGAGTGTGTCAGTAGAATAGAGGACCCACATATTAATTTGTTGTTTATTCCAGCCTATTATACATATAAACCCTAGTGCCTATTCGTGTCTATTCGTATCTACCTGCACAATTAGTCTTTAAATCTACAGTACCTCCCCTAATTAAAGACATTAATATTTTGATCACTTATTTATATAATATATATACTTGTATATATATTATATATAACTATGCCTTACTGTAATTACACAGTATTAAGCTTGAACTACTTAAGTACACAGTAAAATTGTATAATTGTATGGTAACTGTTGACATTTTCTGTTTTTCTGCAGGTAACAAGGCAATAATTATGGTCAGGGTTTTCATGTAATATTTAAGAAATCCATTACAACAGCGATGACATGCTTTTGGCCTGGACTCACAACAAATGCGAAAAACACCTGTAATAAAACTGTTCCCAATTGATGTCATTGTCATGCGGATTGGTTTCTACTGAAGTTTTATATAATATTGTGTATATTGAAGTGACAGAATAAAGTGAATTTTTACATTGATCTGATGTCTTTATGCGTGTATTTTCCAAATATTATGGTTTGGGCATAAGTAATAAGTAAAATATATTTCTGGTTCATACAGTAAAGCCATTAAAAGTAGGCCAGCTTTATAATTTTATAATTTTTTAAATTTACTTTAGAATTTTAACTATGCGCGCGTAATCTGACACTCGATTATATGCGACATAAGCCAGAACACTTTAAGACCAGACATTTTATTAATAATCACGCAAATTCAGTTTGGGAAGTTATATGCTTAAACTAATGGAATATCGTTCGTTATCACGCGTTTAATGATGCGCTCGATTCGCTATACGAGTCCTTTCGCAAACTGTTTATCGCGGGGTCTATATATTTCGCAATGTGGATGTAACCAGACTAAAGTCGGGTGGTTGTTATGACAATACGTACAACCGCTTTGCAATTGCTTTGACCTGAACTGGCTCAAGCGTAAAAAATGTCGCCATAGAAAATATATATTGATGTTCCAAAGTTGAAATTCAGCCGCTTGGGAGGGAAGGTTCCCAAGGTCTCTCGTACTTCTTTATACACTTAATCGCTGCCAAATATACTCAACTTCGTCGCTCCAATTTGTAAACTTGTATTTATAACCCGTAACGATCAGTATATCGATATATGTGCGCGATTCACGGCTATGCTTTGATTTCATCGCATTCATCTCAGCAACAAGTGCCGAAAAGCAACGATACAAATTGGTACGTTGAATACCCATCTTAGAGCGTATGTTCTGTGTTTAAAGATTAGCGTGGGACTATGCCAATCCTACCCTCCCGAGCGCGTTTTGAAATGCGCTATTTTATCGATGGTTTTACGCTTATAACTGCTCAAGTAATATCCTATTGCAAAGGTATGAACTACCAAAAAAATCCTAAAATTCATACGAAGAACATTAACTCAAGAAACAAACACATTGTTGCAATTATAATATTTTAATGATTTTTGTTTTATTTTCTCCGATTTAACACGGCCGAGGAGACTGGACCCAGACATTAACGTACCTCATGTTATGACGTAGTTGTCACGTGCGAAGTGGCGTATAGGACTAGAATGTGAGCAGTGATCTGAGAGTGTTTTGTATAAATAAAAGCTTAAACTATCTAAACATCTGTGAGTTTCTTGTCGCGGCGAAACAATTCCCGACAATATATTATTACTTCGTTCTTTTAAAAATCCTGCTTAACTTTCTGAATAAAAACATAAATAATGCTGGGTTTTTCAAATAACTAGGTAATATATAACATATCTAGCGTTCTTTTCCTAATATATCTATCGTTCTTCGTAGCCAGCACATTCTCTCAAGGTGATTCATTAATTCCATCCTTATACATTTAAGATCATGAAATCTTAAATGGCATAAGGATTTATCATTATCATGAATCAGAAGCCATGGAAGCACCTAAAAAGTGGGACTACCAAAAAGAGACACCTTGGTACAGTTTTCAAAATAATTGTATAATTTAAAACGTTGTACAGTTGTAACAGTTAGTACCTGTATATATGTCTACAGCAATGTCATACTTCTACGAAAAGGGATTTAATTCTTGGCAATATGCCGCAGTAAACCTTAACCGCCACATGCCACATTTATAAAAAGGCCATTTTTATTTCGGAAAAAGGGCACATTTTCTAAATTTTGAAAAAAGTGGGGGTATCTGCCACCAGTATCCCCTGGTTCCGCTGCCTCTGTCATGAATCCAAAATAACCCTAATGAACCCAACCCCAACACAACACCAATCCTAACCCTAACCCGCCTTTAGTGTCTTCCTAACCCAAACCCCACCTGTTTTTCAATCCACTTCTAACAATTTTTACCAATATTTTAATATATGTGTCGTATTTAAAACAATCCACGGATTCGTTGCGAACCTTGCTAAGACGAACGAACGAATTACGAAAGAAAACGAAGTTGACCGCTGACCAAACATATCGATGTCACCCGCAACGAACGCCCGTGATGTAGTCAAACCCAAATATCTCGACCGACAGAGGGCAATTTACACAAATCGAGATTTCGTTGACTATACATAGTTCCGCGAAGAAGTCTGGGTACGAGACATAGCAACCCAAGTCAAGATTAGTGTGCTGCCTACGGCAGCAATTAACTAATTGCGTAAAGTTAAGTCATGACACGATGCCCTTAACTCTTTCATTACGGCTGAAAAACATCAAAAATTGAACGACCACGTTGTTCTATTGATATCTCTTGAAATAACCATAACTGTTGCGAAAGCTATACATTTTCTGGAAGCCCAATAAACCGGCTTTTACTTGTTCTTTTAAATTTCCCGAACAAAACACATTTTGTTAATATAAATTAGCATTAATTATCATAAATCAGGTTGAAAAATTTACATTTTTCCAGAAAAGGCCATCTTGCACGCCCGCATAGCATCTTGAAAACTCAAAATGCCACCAATCGCAGAGTTGTTTATGAAATCAAATCAAACTTGGCGTGTGCGTGGATTTCATGTTCCTGGCGCTTGTCGAATTTCAATTTTTAATCTTGCGTTACCGTGTGCCGTGTTTTTCGATTGACGACTTTGCGGGTCATCAACGACCCATTTTAACTGCGCCCGTAGGGAAAGAGTTAATACGCTTTGCAGCAGCAATGGCAGCCTTTCTTGGTGCAAACTACCTTGCTTTCAGATCAAGTGTGGGGTTTCAGTATCTTGTGGTGCATCACAGGACAGCTCCATTGGACATAATTGCTGTATCGCTCTCTCAAGGAATGATTTCCCCGCCGTAAGCTTTGCTGCGCGTATAACACCGTCTCTCCCTTTGATGAGTTTCCCTGATGTTCCACTTCCCTCTATTTCGTTCTGTGCTTTGGATCAGGACCACGTCACCAGGCTTGATAGAAAGTTCCGATCTCTTATGGTTAAGATTGTGTCTCTCTCAAACTCTTCACATACTTCCCAGACCATCTAGAACACAATACGTCCTTGCAACGCCGAAGGAATCTTGCTCTCTTCCTCATGTCTACGTCTTCGATTGAATTTACTTCTTCTTCTGGCAAAATATTGGGTTGACCAAACATCATGGCACTCGGTGTTAACACAGGCAGTTGTATGTCATCTTCCACATACGTCAATGGGCGATTATTGAGTGCAACTCAACATCCAGGATTATTTCTCATTCCATGTAAGGTTGGCTCGTCCAACTGACTTCTACAAAGCTCGCTTTATCCACCAGAGAGCTCTACTTAAATTGAATTGCCAGATAATGTTCTTGTGGGCATGGTAGTTCTGCATCTTCTCATCCTTTATAATTCCCCTTAGCCATTTCGCGGCAGCTACGAAACTTTTACCATTGTCGGAGTATATCTTCTGCGGCCGACCACGTCTGGCGATAAAAAGCTTTAAACTTATGTCCCTCGGTGGTTTGGTCGTTGAGCAGCTCGAGGTGGATGGCTCGGGTAAGATTGCACGCAAACAGCAAGATATATGTGCTTTGCCGAAACTTTTTGGACTGATCTTGAAGGGTATCGGTCCAGCATAATCCACCCCAAGCACTTGAAAAGGGGTTGAACCAATGGTGCGATCGATCGGTAGATTTCCCGGTGGCGGACCATGGAATGCGGAGGCTTGGAACTTCTTGCATCCAAAGCAATCTCTGATCACTTTCTTCGTTAACTGTCTCAATTACGGAATCCAATAATCACGTCTAATCAGCGTCATCGTGAGACCAACTCCTCCGTGCAACGTCAGGATGTGGGCATCTTGCACCAACTTCTTGGATAGGACTGCACAAGGCGGTAAATATATTAGGTAACTTCCTTGTATTCCTCCACAGCACTCGTACAACTCATTCGGGTTTTGTTTCTCGGTAGCTTTCCTGGGCTCTCTTTATCCGCCACTGCATTAGTTGCCTGTTAGTCTCCACAGTTGTTAGGGGTCCCATGACTCGCTTCGACTTTCTCAGTTTGCAGCATGGTTATAAATCTTGCTATCCATGCCATGACGCGCACTGTCGTCCAGAGATTGTGCTTGCCCATGACAGCTCATCAAATAAATCTTTGGACTCCACGACAGCTCCGAAAACGTCTTTGATCAGCTTAGCTTCTGTTTCGGTTTCTTTACTTGGTTCTGTCATCACTTCAACTGGCCACTGGTTAGGATCTGACAACCATTCTGGCCCCTTCATACATTTCTCGGGTATCTTGTCTCATTCACAACATCTGCTTCCAACGTCAGCTGGATTCTGGTTGATTCCTACATGCCTCCACTGGATGTATTTCTACTCTTGGATTTTTCTCGCTCTGTTAGCCGCAAATTGTTTGTAGGTCCCACCTCCTTTGATCCAATGAAGTGCTACTAAGCTGTCAAGCCATCCTCTAACTGATCGATCTCACTGGTTTATCTTGGAGAGCATTCTTCACATTTCAACTAAATTTGCTGCCATGTGCGCAGAGACAAGTTCCATCCTGGGGATAGTCAACCCCTTATTTGCCAGTCGAGATTTTGCTGTCAGTAATCTTTGACTAACTGCTGAAGCTTGTTGGACCACTGCGTAAACAGCTGCTGATGTCCCTGCTCCGCTTGTGTCCCCAAACGCGTGTAGATCAATTGCTTCTATGGGTTCTTGGAAACGGGTGGGATACTTCGGGGTACTTCGACTCTACCAGGTAGACTCTTCATGAACTTATAACCACCGTCTTGCAGTGTTTTCTGCGACGTTCCCATCCCAAGATAGATGTTGATCACAAACCTCCCGATACTGCAACTTTGCCACCAAAGTCGTCATCTGGTGCCCTTCGATTCATTTGAATGCGATTTGTGTAAGTCGAATACGGCTTCTCTGAAAATTGTAATAGCTGTTTCTTTCAGTTTAGCAACCTCGTCTTTCGTCTCGCCCCCAGTTATCTACGTATAGGCTCTTGGTGATTTCTTCCACTTCATTTGGGTATCTTTCTCTCAGGCTCTCCAAGTGTTGTTTCAGCGTCGCTCCCAACAAGAACGGGGACTGGACTCTAGGCCAAACAAGGTGCAGGTAAATCTCAGGACTTCTATCTCTGAGGCATTCTTGTGCTTGAGCCAATGGAATCTGTCGAACACGAACCTGCAAGAAGACTTGTTTTAGATCTGCTGCCAATGCCACCGGTTTCAGACGATTTCTTACCAACACGTCCCACAAGAGATTTTGCATGCAGGGTTGGTCCCGTTTCTAAACAATCATTTAGCGAAGGACTCTTCTCGTTGGGTTTAGCAGATGCATCGAACACGATACGGACTTCTGTGGACTCTGCTGCTTCTCTTTTCACAGGTTTGTGAGGGATGTAGAATTCCTTCCCCATGGGTTAACCGGTCACTTTTTCCACAATTCTATCTTCAATGTGTTCTTTGGATGATTTCATCATACTTCGCTAGGAGGTCTGGGTTTCTTTGGAGTTTCTTCACCAGGTTTTCCAATCCTTTCAGACTTCCATGTTTGTTAATTGTTTGAGAGTTGATTATGACCTTGCTTCCAAATCAGTCCAGTCTCGTAGCATCCTTCTTCACTTTGTGTGAGCTGCTCTTTAAACTCATCATGCACTGATTGCTGATCACCCTGTGGTCAGTCCTCCAAGCCCAAGACATCCAGGCTGCACAACTGTTCATAGTCTGCAAACGATGTTGTGGCGATATAGACACTGCTAAGATTTGTCTCCTTTCCAGGTGACATCATCGACCAGCCCAAGGTGGTTAACTCTGCGATAGGCTATCCTGGTTCCCAATCTTTGGTTTGGTGTTCGTCTTTATGCGAGAGTACTCACTAGCTCCCAGGCTTGGTGTCTTTGTCATCCATAACTACTCCCTCGAGGTGATGATACTGGTTGATTTGGTCTGCATATCTTGGATTAGGAATGGATAGTAGGACACCTTTGTCCACTTTGTTGACTTCGGTTGTCATCACAAATTCCCCAGTCGTGCTTGCGACATTTACATTATACACTTCGATCTTCTGAGTCGTTGAACACATCATCATGTCTATCCTTTTATGATCAGTTCTAGTCGATTTCTTTGAGAGATGCTCGATTAACACAGCTGATGCATAGGAGCTTCCTGCACCTGTGTCCAGCAATGTCCTGTATTTGATTCCATGCATCTACTACCACAACCACTACTGGATAAATCACTGCTCCCTTCACTGCAGCCATAATCTGTTTGGATGTTTTGTCACAGATTGAGGAGTAGTGCTTTCCATTGTATTTCTGGCAATTGGATCTACTCAGGCATTCTGCAGCACGGTATCTTAATTGCCTCTGTCACAGTTAAAGCATAGTTTCTTTGCGCTCAGTATTTTCTTCCTCTCATCGACACTTTTCACAAGTTCTCGCAATTGACCGATTTATGCTCTACCGACACTTGTGTGGAAGTCGATTTCCACTTGGTGGATTATGTTTCCGTTCTTCAGGACGCACTGGATTGCGGTCACACCATTTTCGTAGAGCTTCGATCGTCTGAGGAAAACCCCAATCTTGCCACTCATCGTCAAGACGCACCAGGTCAGCTCGAATACCAGGGCGTTTATCAAGAGTCACACGCCATTGATCTTCTCCATTGTTTCCAGAGCTTGGATGTTGGTCACCAAGTTTCCATAGAACTCATGTATTTTACTCGGTTGCGAACCATATACTGTTGGTAAAGCTATGATTTCCTGTGTATGTGCGTTGGCCACTTCGCTAGGTTTACCATACTTGGTTTTTAGTATGTTTTTGGCTCGTTCGTAGCCCTCAGGGATGAAAGGAAGACCATCTGCAGACAATCGTACTTTCGAAACCAGAAGCTCTTTTAAATAAGAAAACTTGGCTACTTGCCCAATGCCAGTCTTGTCGATTTCAGTCTCGAATTGGCTCCAAAATCGTTGTCATTCTAAAGGTGTTCCTTAATTGGAACTTGGTTATGACTAGCTTGGGCAACTTGGCGCTGTTTTGGTTTTCTTTCAGTAATTTACTACGTGCTTCTTCTAATTTCTTCACGAATTATTCTTTGATTTGCATCTTTGCTTGTTCGATTTTGATCTCTTCTTCGTAATGTCGTTTTCTTTTGTCTTCTTCCTTTTGCTCTTCCTCTTTTCTTGCCTCTTCTACTGCTTCTTTCCGTAGGTATTTCACCGCGATCTGCAACTTTTCCATAACTTTTTCGAACTCCGCAATCTTTTCTTCGATCGCTAGGGTCCATTGACAATTGTTTAACTTCATCAGACTCGTCAGTCGTCACCCTTCTCGATTCTCGCCAGTTTACAGTTGTACTTTCTCTTCGTGAATGTTGTCGAATTAGTTCTCCAAATATATTATATATATAAAGAGAGTTCAGTTCAGCAACAGTTAGTGTAACGAACATGCAGGCGATATATGTGCGTGATACGACTGCAACAGCATCAAAAGAGGAGAGCCAAAAGGTGTTGTGGTGTTACCTTATGCACAAGGCGTTTCGGAAAAATTGCTTGGACATTACGAAAGCACGACATCAAAGTGTCATTTAAACTTATTCAAACAGTTAGTTCGATATTAAAGAAACCGAAGGATAAAATTAACTCTATATTTGTGGTATCGTCTACAGAATCAGTTGTAAAAGCTGTGAAAAACGTACATTGGGAGCAAAAAAACAGGATGAAGGAACATGCATAGCAAAGTCTTGAAGATAGATGACAAGAACTCCTTACTATATAGCTAAACACGCACGCGAAATGCACCATAACTTTGATTTTAAAATGTTGACATTTTAAGCCGATGTCCACAATGGTCTGATAAATGTTTTTTGAAGCCTGGCATTCCATCTGTGATCCGCATAGGGTATAAAGTCCCCTCGCAAGCAAGCGAGGTCGCGAAGCGAGGGTGATAATCGCGCCGCGGCAGGGTTCCATTTCTCACGAATAGTTCGTACGCACATATGGTAGGACCAACAAACAACTCCAATTATAAGGAAGTAAAGTGTTGTTTTGGGTGATCCGTTTGAGTCGGACCATCAATTATTTTAGCTAATTGTTAGATTTCTTAATTTATTCTTACTGATACACCTATATATAATTAGACGCCATTTCACTAGTTTTCTTTTAACTGAAGGTTATAGTATTTTAACCGAAACGTCTTTTTCAGAGTCGACCAATTTGTTATATTTTTTACTATACATTATGCCTGGTTGCAAACCAAATTATGATATTATGAAAGTATAAAATCAAACTGAGAAAACACTAAAAAGAATGTATTTCCAGCACTGAAATTTACTATCGAGATTTATCAATGAGGAACTGAAACGAAAAGCATTAGCGGTAATACGTCGAGCAGGAATTAGGAACATCAGAACATACTTCATGAATGGGCGACCATCATCTAGCATTTTTGTAGCGCCGAAGGAAAAGCAGAATTACCAAAATGAATGCGACACATGCAAAGTAACTAAAACCGGAAATAGATGTTTAATCGAAGAACAACGTCAATCATATATATAGGTGTTCCATTGCCATGCAATTTATATATAGGAGAAACTGTATAACTTGGAAACTAATTCACCATAATCTTAGATACCTAAGTGAGCGTAAGATTTTGAGGCGCTTGAAATAAAGAAACACTCAACGAACATTATGAACGGCTGTGTAGGTAGATTTCTTAGCATTTAGTAGTTAAATAATTTATGCAATTATGTAATTTTAACATATTTTTAATATTTTAATTTAGGGATTCCAAATTTTTCACATGCTAATTTGCTATATATATAGTGGAGTCATTGTAAATATTTTTTAGTCCACCGAAGAAGCCTTAACCGGCGAAACGTCTGGAAATACATTCTTTTTAGTGTTTTCTCATTTTGCCTGACGAAGTTTGATTTTATACACACAAATATATATACAAACACAATATATATATATGAATATAAAGACAAACGTTTCGCCGGTGAAGGCTTCTTCAGTGGAATAAATCTAGTTTGTTAAGCCTTCACCGGCGAAATATTCACATATCAACCAGGCATGATGCTCGATGTTTTCCCTTCATATATATATATATATATATATATATATATATATATATATATAATTATATATATATAGGTAATATTTGGCATTTCACTCGATCAAACTACATGTTGAAAGGATTTATGGTGAAGGAAAATTTCAAGTGTTGGAATACATACATTTTAAGACCAAACCGGGACCAGTTGCGAAAAATGCAACTTCAAGGCCTTCCGGCTGGAATTGAACCCGCGACCCTGCGATGCTAGTGCAGGGCTCTGACCACTGAGCTACGGAAGCCGTATATATATATATATATATATATATATATATATATATATATATATATATATATATATATATATATATATATATATATATATATATATATAAATAGTAGGGTGCTGCGTAGACAGTGTTTTGAATATATAGCAAAGTGAAAAGGTGGTAAACTGCCAAGAATTTAGTGACGAGATACTGACGTTTCGAGCGGAGCCCTTCATCAGTCAACTAATTTGTCAACTGTCTTTGTCTAATTTGACAACAATCTAATTGACAACTGTCTTTGTCTAATTTGACAACAATCAAACTAATTTGTCAACAATCTTCATAAGTCAACTGATGAAGGGCTCCGCTCGAAACGTCAGTATCTCGTCACTAAATTCTTGGCAGTTTACCACCTTTTCACTTTGATATATATATATATATATATATATATATATATATATATATATATACATATATATATATATATATATATATATATATATATATATATATATATATATATATATATATATATATATATATATATATATATATATATATATATATATATATATATATATATATATATATATATATATATATATATATATATATATATATATATATATATATTATATATAACTACAGACGGTACCGTTTCGGCCTTTTGGGCCTCATCAGTGTAGTGCTGATGAGCAGGATGAAGATGACTGCTATATACAGTCACCCTTGATGCACACAAAATGTGGGACATCAAGAACCATGCCAGAGCGCTCAACTGCAAGCAGTGAGCGTGCGCACAATGCGTAAGCGACAATGGTTCATCCTGTAGAGCGCTCAATATGACCTAAAGGTCATAGAGCGTATCTAACTACAGACGGTACCGTTTCGGCCTTTTGGGCCTCATCAGTGTAGTGCTGATGAGCAGGATGAAGATGACTGCTATATACAGTCACCCTTGATGCACACAAAATGTGGGACATCAAGAACCATGCCAGAGCGCTCAACTGCAAGCAGTGAGCGTGCGCACAATGCGTAAGCGACAATGGTTCATCCTGTAGAGCGCTCAATATGACCTAAAGGTCATAGAGCGTATACTCTATATATATATATATATATATATATATATATATATATATATATATATATATATATTGATATATATATATATTGATATATTGATATATTGATATATAAACTTAAAACTAGCTAAATGAACATTGCTACTTAAACTTAAAGTGTCATGTCCGTGGGCAATCTTCTGGCAATCTATTGCCTGAAGATTGCCCATGGGTATGGTGGCCCAGCGTTATCAGTAATATTTTTGCATGTGTTTTTATTTCTACTTCTAATTTAAGTATAATTTTTGGGTGTAGGTAAAACATGGCCTTGGGCCATGGCCATGGCCCTACCTATGGCACACCTGTTTTTCCTTCAATTTTGTTGGTTTTATGTTTTCCACGTTTTCCAAGAAGATCTTATGGTTGTTAGAATACATTTCACCATAAAAATCTCGTTACCAACCCAGAAACTGTTCCTAATAGCAGAGTCGAAATGTGGAGAGAGGACTGGGGATAGAGTTTGCCTTAATTTCGATAATTGTAACCAACCCCAAAACAATAACGATCCTAACCCTAACTATCTGCCTAACGAGTTTTCTAACCCTAACCCTAACCCTTAGAAAACTCGTTAGGTGGCGAGGTTAGGGTTAGGAACTTTGTTGGTTTGGGGTTGGTTTACAATTTATCGAAATAGCGTAGAGTCTGGCTGCTATTAATAGCTCAAAAAGCGGGCAAACAAACCAAATTTGACTCACAAATTATTGCAAATGAGCTATTTCTTTTGTTATGGCCGCAAGAATTATGGGTAAAAGCGGACAAACATCGGTAGTGACGTCATCTCGACGGTGCGCGATTAAGGCAAACTCTGTCCCAGTCCTCTCTCCACATTTCGACTTTTGGGTATACTAGACTGTTGTTGCAACACAATCTCTTCCTTAAATTAACCATTATCCTTAATTCTCAAATCGCTGGATCAGTGGACGGCTTTTGCCGGGGGTTTAGGGTTAGAAAATCCACTAGGCGGGGGGTTAGGGTTAGGATCTTTGTTGTGTTGTGGTTGGATTCCAACTAAGATTAACCATTATCCTTAATTCAGAGCGATTTGTAAATTAAGGATAATAGTTAATTTAAGAAAGAGACCGAGTAATCCCGCATCTAGTGGTCTGGTACGAGGGCAATGTATTTGCTCGTCAATGCAATGTATTTGCTCGTCAATGCAATGTATTTTTTCGTCAATAGCTTGTATTTGTTCGTAGGCCACTTCCTTATATGGAATACGTATTAGAGGTACATATGGACCATTTTCACTGGAAAGTTCACGCGGAAGTAAAACGAGCATGGCCCAATCCAATCCTTGCTCTGCTATTAGGAACGCTAGTTTCTGGGTAGGTAACTAGATTTTATGATGAAATGTATTCTAACAACCCCAATATCTTCATGGAAAACGTAGAAAACATAAAACCAACAAAATTGAAGGGAAAACAGGTGGGCCATAGATAGGGCCATTGGTAGGGCCATGGGCCAGGACAATGTTTTACCTACACCCATAATTTTTGTTTTCAATGTCAAAATAAAATGGAAATTTGTTTCAAAATAGAATTTATTTGTGAGATGAAATTGTTTTTAAAAATATATTTAATTTGCAATATAAACAATAACATTAAATTTAATAATTTGTAAAACTAATATTTATTTTGTTTGTAATTTCAAAATGAAAATTAAATTCAGGAACAGCAAGGCGCTCGAAATAAAAAATAAAAATAGTGAACGGTCTCGGGTGGCTTCTAGGCTACAGAGCGATGAATCAAAAGCTAAGAACGGAGCACAATATAAAAGTGCCAAGACACCTTGTTTACAACATGATGGCAGATTTAGATCCAGAAGGACTTGAAGCAAGAAACCTTCAGAAGAAAGGAAAGAAGAAGACGAAATAAGGGAAATTTTACATCAGATTCAGAAGGCCCATTGTGGGTAGTGTCATTAGACGGGCATGACAAACTCTGTGGATGTCAAAATTGGACTTTTCCTGTTGGCATATATGGATGTATTGACACCTTTTCACGGAAAATGCTATTCTTATTTGTTTGTGCTTCCAACTCGAATCCGTTGATAATAATAGGCAAGATGTACCTTCAACACCTGTTTGAAACCAATGCCCTTCCCAGATACTTGACAATTGATCGAGGAACTGAAACTGGTAAGATGGCCACAATTCGCACATATACCTATAAACTAACATGCAATTATGGACGATCCTACAAATTCTGTTATGCACAACTAACAGCTCTGTTACAGGGGAGAGAGTATGATCCATCTTGTTCACATGACAGACAGTTACTTGCTTATGTCTTTATACCCATTGTTCAAAGAGAGTGTGACATAGTTGTAAAGTACTGGAACTCTCACAGAATTCGTGCACAAGACAAGCTGGAGATTCCTACCGGGGTACAGGTACCTGACCACATGTTTTCTTTCCCAGAACATTACAGGGGCACCAATGAGGGCATTGCATTGACCGGAGATGAAACAGAAGATGTTGTTGAAATTTCAACAATGCAGTGTTCAACTTCTTCCAAACCCAGAGAAAATAGAAGCTAAAAAAGCAATAGAAGCACTTCGATTTTTAAAGCAAAACATTCCTGTTGTCCCTTAGAAGATGAAGTAATACAAAAGTTTTTTTTCTCAGATGGACGTGAAATAAATCGTACAGGATTGTGAATTTAGACAACCAGAGAAATAAAGAAACAAGTTTTAGAAATCCATGTGTTCATGGGACCAGTCATTATTTATGGAGGGGAGAGATTTTTTTCTTTTCTAATTTTTGAAATTGAAAGCATTCTCTCCCTAAGAGAGCGGAGGTTTGACAATAATTCCCCCTCCATATTAGAAAATTTGGTCTGTGACCCTCCCCCCATCTTTGCCCATATACTTAGCCATGTTTAGTTAATTATATTGTGCACAGCAGGGTTGCCAGCATCCAACTCTGCAATCACTTTGGGATACTGACGGCACTGGTTGTCTTGATGATAGTGGATTCATATGCATACTATCCCTCTCACTGCTCTCTCGTAAAACTAAATACTGTTGCAGTTTGTTTTAATTAGATGCAATTTGTCAATTTGGCTCATGAAACTTTTTTCAAATCACTTTGTTTCTTATTTAATATTTTTAATGAAGGCATACATGTATGTTATATGACAGTATAAAGCAAATTCCTTCACTAATAATTGACCCCCTCCTTTTTAAAAAATTAATCCGCTTTTGGCTATTTAAATATACCTATATGATCCCTATATATCAGGCATGCCCCCTAACATGAATTGTTTTCAGTTAGGCAAATTTTGTTCAGCCCCTCTTGCAAACTTTGACCATATGTACATGTGTATGTTCACCATTTATAGGTTTAGCTTTGGTATTTACAATGTCATCTAAGGTTGTCATTTAATGTAGTAATTTTAGTTCAGAATGCTGTATAAATTTAGGATACTACAAATGCAATGTTCTGTTATATTTGGTAATTTTATAGTTTTCATCTTAATATTTTTATAATTACAGAATAATATAAGACTATAATAATATATATAATATAACAGTGTAATATGTTCCAACCATTCAAATACTGTATACAACTTACCTATTGTTGGAAAATAGTAAAATTGTAAAATAGTAAAATTCACATTTGATCATACAGGTATACTTCAAAGTTAATTTGTGCACAGTGTAAACATTAAATATTTCCACATTCACTGAATGCAATATAAACAGCGTTGTTTCAATAATAGCAATGTAACACATGTATAAATTGCTTAAATTTGAGTGGTCTATACTGCAGATAATTATTACATACACAAAGTATTGCATAAAGACAAAATATGTGATGTCCTTTTCTGGTTTGAACAGAGTTTCTATAATATCAAATATTAAAAGTATCAGTTGAAAGAAGTTGGCACTACCCTAGCTTATGAATTATCTGATAGTTTTCTAACTGGTGCATGCAACAAAACCAGAAGTAATGTCTATCTTCTAAACAGGTCACAAATCATTTTAAACTTTGAAGTTCCATCATCTCACAAAACTTGTTACAGCTATGCTCTTCTTTAATTTGGTCAATGCTAACAGTTGAGAGGTTTCCAGCACAAAAATATAACTCATTTAAGGCATCATTCCCCTCACAAAGATCTGCAGTTACGATTTCTAGGTCATAGAGTTTATATTTCGAACCCTTAATATCCAAGATCATTCATTTCTTCTCAGAATATAGATAGCTGAAATGAACCAAGCATCGGGCTTTTCCAAGATTATATCAGATTCTGCATCAGCAAAATCAACACAAGTCCCATCATTGTTAATATACTTGGAGAAAACACCTGGTACATATTCTTCTACAGTAACTGGACATTCATTCCACTGGGAATAAAATACTTTTCCATACTGGAAGGTTTCCTCAAATTCCACTGGTACTTTGGTAGAAAAACGTGCTGTTATATTGCGCGCAACAGCGTGCATGTGTACTTGTTTTCTGGTGTGATCTTCCACTGACAATTTCAGCGTTTCTTCTATGGTGGTAATCGATTCATCTTTATATTTCTTTATCACCCACTCACCTGCAAGGGTAGATGATTCATCTGTACATTTGGCCCGAAAAGCATCACGAAATGCACCACTAGGCTAGCCAACTTGTTTTCTTCAACATCTACCAACAGAGGTGAAGTTTTCATCCACCTGCATTTTTCAACGTCAAACGTTTCCACGTTGTTGACTTTCGAGGTCGTACTAGTTTCCCAGCTCGTAGAAGATCTCCAATTGAAACTGACTTGGGATAGACCGTCTTTGACCATTTTATCACCTGATGATTTGACAATCTTCGATGGCAAAATTGGTGCGGAATTCGACCCTTTTAATACCGTACAGGGAAGCCTGTTTACATCTTATTTACCTTTGGGTTGTAGAAATCGGATGAAGTACACCTTTTTCCCTTTGATCTGTTCCATCTTTGTACACGAAGGCCCTCTATCAGATGCTAAAATATCACATGATCCATGCACTTGGGGCATTGTAAAAGCGCTCACAAGCCCCTTTGATGTTTTCTATTGACAGCTCTTCGTACTCTGCAAATGGAACGAAATCTCTGGTATCCTGCAGCGGCTCGTACTTTCTAAGTCTTCTACATGGAGTAGTTGACATCCTCTGAACCAATATGTCATTCGGGACTTTGCCAAGCGCCCTTTTCTCTGAAGCTTGATCTTGGCCAGATCGTTTTAAGCCAACTCTTCTTTCGAAATCTTCCCAAGTCTCCTTGCCTTTCTTTCTTTTCTAGATCGAGTCCAGTCTTTTCCGAGGAAATTGATAACGCTGGGCCGTTCACTATTTTTATTTTTTATTTCGAACGCCTTGCTGTTCCTGAATTTAATTTTTATTTTGAAATTACAAACAAAATAGATATCAGTCTTACAAATTATTAAATTTAATGTTATTGTTTGTGTTGCAAATTAAATATATTTTTAAAAACAATTTCATCTCACAAATAAATTCCATTTTGAAACAAATTTCCATTTTATTTTGACATTGAAAACAAAAATTATACTTAAATTAGAGGTAGAAATAAAAACACATGCAAAAATATTACTGATAACGCTGGGCCACCATATACACGGGCATGAAACTTTAAGTAGCAATATTAATTTAGTTTTAAGTTTATATCAATAAATATTTGCTCTACTCAAAAGTATTGAGAACTCTGAGCTATACGCAACAAAACTCATCTATAGAAACTTTTTACAGAAAAAAGAATGCTGAATAGATATTAATAGATACGTGTTTACTGTTTTTTAAAAAGTAAGTCGGCCGAAGAGCGGTCAAGAGTGGTAAACATAACCCAGTAAACATTAAAACACAAATTATATCAGGAATTGCAAATTTCAAACTCGTTTATTTTGAGTATTGATAATGTCATCTGGTCAAAAAACGTTGCTTTAAAAACCACCTTAAAAGCATAAAACGAGAAAAATACTGTATATTTGTATTTCATTTTTTAAAGTAAAAACATTTGCCGCTTAATAATTCGCCAACAGATTGTTGTAAATACAGGTCAGTGGTTGCTACCATGAAAAAAATAACCTCTGCTGTCGCCATCATTTTTCAGCCACTTTTTGCCGAGACCCAGCAGTCCAGTTATATATAGAGGTCAGTGGTATCAACCAACTAGTAGTCTATTGCAAATTCGGCATTCTGATTGGCTGAGCTACTCACTGTCTATTGGTGATAGACGGTGAGTAGCGTTACCCAATCACAAACCATCTTATTCTGGAATATTCCTATCGTGACCAATCAGAAGCCACGATATATTCAAGCTGCACGGCCAAACCTGGAATCTAGTCCAAACATGGCGTCCGATAAAATTTATATACGAGTGATGGAATCATGAAAACATTGGCCCGAAGGCCGAAAGTAATGGAAAATTGTTCAGTTTGACATTTTCGAATAAGAAAACGAATTCACTTATGCCTATGGAGTATATCTATACCAAATGTGAAGCAAAGTAATTACAATCTCGTTTTTTGTGAGCGATTGTTTATCATGTGTCATCGAGCAACTCTACATTTTTAATGGGAGACTTCCACAAACAAAAAGGTAAAACTATCTAAAAATTTGGAACAATGTTAGAAAGGTTGTTTATGGTTGATACTAAAACAATTAGACAACTCGGACTCGTTGTCTAATTGTTAAATAGTCAACTCGGGCTTCGCCCTCGTGGCCTCGTTGACTATCTGCTCTTAGTAGAAACTGACCATGGTCTATTACAAATGCTGCATTCTGATTGGCTACTCAACCGTTGTCTATTCGTGATAGACAACGTTTGGGAAACGCGCTCAAAACAATGGCAGAAAACTCTCGCTTTGGGGAGGTTTCACGTAAGTTTTTGGATAATTTTTTGGAGAATGCATGATTTATAATAGTCCACTAATTTGTTTCTACTAAAACAATTAGACAACTCGTCCTCGTTGTCTATGAGCGAATAGTCAACTCAGGCTTCGCCTTCGTTGACTATTCGCTCATAGACAACTCGGACTCGTTGTCTAATTGTTAATTAGTATAATTTCTGAGCTTAAACGAGCTCTGATTGGCTGACTGGCCAGTAAATCTGAGCCGATAGTCACCGCATAGCGCGGTGACTATCACTTTACTAGAAATCATACTTGAAAAAGTGTTTTTTTGTACCAGACTATATTTATTCGTTCCAGTCCCCTCTCGGAATCATCATTTTGATGACGAATTTTTTTCAAAATGGCGACTATATTATTATAACTAAAAAATCGCCGAAAAGGCTCAAAAACTTAGCATAAAGACATTGTATATATCAGATTTCTCTCAAGATAGAACTGTCTAAGGGTAAGGAAGATGTTTATCGTATAATTATTTGTATTTTTACGTCCGTTTTGATCGTTAGTGTGTTTTTGAAAGCTGTCAAGCGTGAAGAAAACATCGAGCATAACACAATTCAAACTGTCTTCTCAATTGAATATTCAGTTCAAGCCTGAAATTATACTAAAACAATTAGTCACCTCAGTCTCGGTGATTATCGTTATATTTACCTCGCCGCTTCGCGGCTCGGTAAATATTCAACGATAGTCACCTCGACTTCGGTGACTAATTGTTAAATAGACAACTCGTTCTCGTTGTCTAATTGTTTTAAAATAGATCATGGGCAACAACCAATGAGAATGCGCGTAGTAAACAGGTTATTGTATATTATGTTTTAAAATAATGACTTTGTCGTGGTGACAAATTTAAATATCACTTTGTAAAATGGTGAATGGTAATAAGTTCAGGACGTTCTGAAAATTAAACTGCTTATGTCTCATAAACTAACTCATCAGAAAATAACTCTTTGATAGCTATTTATTTTTTGACAACATTATTTTATTACATTACACCACAATACACTTATAGAAGCTCACATAACTCAGATAACACACAGAAACGTTCAGACAACGTTTTTGTTTATGGGGGGACCATCATCGTTCACAGGGGCCCCAAGCTCGCGTTAGTTCTCAGTCCTCGTAGGGAGGCGGAGGAACATGCGCGCTCCCAGTCGAGGTACTACCGAGCTGATTCTCACCCTCCGCTTCCTATAGTAAACACAGTTTGGTGATAGCTCTTTGGTACTCTCCACTGGGGTTTCTGACTGTCGCAACTCTGACAACTTTATCTCCTTCTGGATGAACTGCGGCGATTCGTCCCATATACCACACTCCTCTAGGTTGGTTAGACTCTGCGATGAGAACTATATCTCCAACTCTCATGTTTTTTGTTTCTTCCCTCCATTTCTTTATCCTTGTCTGATTCGGAATGTATTTGTTTAGGAATGTTTTCCAGAAGAAATTTACCAACGCTTGTGATTGCCACACTTGTCTAGAATTAATCTCTCTGTCTTCCACGTAAACATCCTAGACAGCTGGGTTAGGGCGCAGCAGGAGAAGGTGATTAGGAGTTAGTGCTTCCCAATCGTTAGCATATCACTGGAAACCTGACTAATTCGTCTGCTGTTTAGGATTCCTTCAGCTTCAACCATTGCAGTCCGAAGAGCTTCTTTCACAACAATTCGATCTGTTAAAATGGCCTTCAGCGTCTTCGTGGTGGACTGGACCAGTCTCTCCCAGGCCCCGCCGAAATGAGAAGCTAGCGGCGGTTGGAAAAACCACCCAACACGCTGCGGCGTCATGAAATCCGCGATCTTCATTTGGTTAAGTTCCGCAAGACATCTTCTTAACTCGTTATTAGCTCCTACAAAATTGGTGCCATTGTAGCTAAAGATCTTCTTGGGCCTTCCACGCCTTGCAATGAATCGTTTCAACGCCATGAGAAAATGATATGTCGAAAGATCATCCACCAATTCTAGGTGACAAGCTTGGGTACTCATACAGACGAAGAGGCAGCCATAGACTTTGACTTCTGGTCGTCTCTCTTTGACTCGCATTGGGCCAAAGTAATCAACTCCTGTATTACGGAATACTACTTCTGGTTCCAATCGGCATGTAGGCGGATGGTGGTAGATACGATGCATTTCATCAATTAGCAATCTGGTTAAATCATGCTTTGGATCCATAATGATTGGATGCCGAGATTTGTACGGAAGAGGCGCTCGGTTGATTCGTCCTCCAACAACCAAAAATCCATCTTCAGCTTTTGGATCGAGTGCTTTCAATTTGCTTTGCTTTATGGTCTTCTTTCCTCGTTGTAATTTCTCCAACTCTTCTCCGAATGACTCATCCCCGGCTTTCTTAACCAAGTGATTCTGAGCTGCCTTAAGTTCGTCAATCGACAATCGTCCTTGCACACGTTCTTCTTTCCCTTTTCTCAGGTTATTAGTGCAGCGTAACACGTACGCTGTTACTCTTTTTTGCTTTGATAAAGACGAAAATCGGTTCCACTCGATCAACGGTACCCCACTTTGCAGCCTTTCGTTCTTCCTTGGCACTTTCGTCTTCTGCGTCTATTTTCTTCTCTGGCCAGTGCTCTTCCTTTTCTTTCAGGAATTCCGGTCCGCTCTGGTAACGTTGTCCAACAGTTAGTTCTGTCGGTGAAATCGTGCGGCTGCAATAAACATTTTGATGGAACAACAATAAATACTGGTGGAACAACAATAAATACTGGTCTTGCTATTCCTAAAGAAACTGGTGATATTATGTATCTGCAATGTCAGACCAAAAGAAAACACAATTGATATTTCTATGGTTGGAAACACAGCCTTATAACTTCATATCCACCAAAGACTAAAATATATATTTGGCACCACAAGTTCTCTGCTATTAGCAGGAATTACACTACTATCATAGTTGTAGGTGATCTTTGCCAACTTCCACCAATACGTAAGAGATTTGTATTTGATTCTTACAAAAATGATGCTTTCAATCTATGCCACCCATGGAGAGTCTTCAAAATGATAGAACTTGATAAAATCATGAGACAGAAAAATGACCAAGCATTTATTGAACTTCTTAACAGGATAACCTGACAGCTACTCAAACAGAAGATGACATTCAGCTAATCCAATAAAGATCAATATCCCCATCTGATCCTAATTATCCCCCAGATGTACTTCATATCTGGGCTGAAAATGCTCCTGTTGATAAACATAAGAAGGAAAAATTGGAAGAACTTTCTGGATCCTTATTTATTCTTAAAGCTAAAGATCAATATCCAACAAATGTAAGGAAACGAGATATTGATAGAATATTAGCAAGAGGACGGTCTGAAACAGGTGGACTTGATTATGAAATTCTGATTTTAAAGAGTAATGCTTACAACAAATATCAGTATTTCAGATAGACTCATAAATGGGCAAAAGGGAAAAATCTTTAAAATTGATGTCAATCAAAATACCCAAAGACCAACTGTTCTCTATATCAAATTTGATGACCCAAATGCTGGTAAAGACTTAACTAACACTTGTGGCATGAGCCCTTTTGCAAGAAAAAACAAAGTAGTTCCCATTGAACCTGTATTAGCAAAGATCAAAATAAGACCAGGTAAAACATCTTCCCAAGAAATACAGAGAGTACAATTCCCTGTTACACTTGCTTGGACATGCACTGTACATAAAGTTCAAGAACTAACACTTGAAAAAGTTGTAATCAGTTCTGACTTAATAAAACAGAGAGCATTTAACTATGGACAAATTTATGTTGCCTTAAGCCGTGCAACTTCTTTACAAGGTCTCTATTTTAGGACAAATTGAAAGTAAACATGTTAAAGCAAATCCTAAAATTCTTGAAGAATACCTAAGACTACGAAATGAATGTATGGTACCACTTTTAAATATAAGATCTCGCTAAAAACATAGCATCGATATTAAATTTGATTCAAGAGTTTTCAATAGTGCATCATAGCTCTTACTGAAACCCAACTACTTACCTCAGGATTTTGAATATTTCCAATATCCTAAAATATGTAGATTGTTTGGGATACGACTTTAATAGTTACACAATTGACATAATTTTTGGTGACATTAATATTATAATTACTTGAATGACAATCAAGTTCAATCACTAAAATCTTTAATGGAATCTCTCAATTACACTCTGCAGATTACCTACGTTTTTTCTTCTGGTAGCTTATTAGACCATGTGTATGTTAGATCCACAGTATTTCAAATAATTGACAATTATGTAGTCAATGTGTATTATTTTGATCATGATGCTATCAAAATCATAGTACAATATTGCAACTAGGAAATATTAATTATGTCTGTCACATTAATTGAAATATTATATTATTAATTACATGTAGTTATATCCAATTATTTCTGGAAATTGTTATCAAGCAATTTTATATTTCACTACGTATTGTACATAGTTTCCTTAGACGTGCATGCATCTATATTCATAAACCATATTTATCAATAAGGGGTGGGCCGTTGGAAATCTTGCAGGGAGAGGGTGACAATTCCTGTGTAGTGATCACAAAATCCTGCAGGCAATATAAAGAGAATACACTGGCAAACTGTTTACAACTTTAATAAATAACGGTTACGCAGTTGAAGTTGTGAATTACAGCACCAACCACAAACTTAATACTCTGGTACCAATTAACACTGGCGTCTGAAGTAAAAAAATATTAAAAATTACCGGTATTCCAATATCCACCAAAATAACTTTGCTTTAACCACATGTTTGAATCAATGGAATGCATTGTGATTGTAACATTGCCATTACCAAATCATGAAGCGACTGTCAACAAAGGTAAAAGCTGTGAACTTGATTCACTGCATATGTTTTGCCATTCGTATATCTCTCTTTTATAAAGAATTTTCATGTGGAGTTGTTAAAGAAGACTATAAATAGCAAAAATGGTCTGAATATATTATCGAACAAAACAGTGTGACTGTGTCTTTAGCTAAAGGATGAACATTTTCCGTTGCCATGGCAATTACAAATCATCTGATGTATGTCATAAATAAATCATTATCCTGGTCTGAATATCCAATGAAAAATGAAAATTGTGAACACCATCAAAACAGTTTTGCATCTCGAGACAAGTTTTAAAAAATGAAAATTGTGAACACTATCAAAACAGTATATAAACAGCAACTGAAACTAACTAGAATATATGTACACGAAATGTCACAATACTGTGTTATGTACTTCACTTCAGTTTAATAATTGACAGCAAAATACCATGTACAGTAAATGAATTATATGTTGTCCCCCGATCTATGTTCTCCATACATGTATAATATTAATAAATAAAAAAATTAAAAATTATCCTTTGTAATATAAGACAAGTGAGCGGGTTTTCTAATTCCAATTGTCTATAACATGCCCATTGGGGACCCTTGCATACCCATATGTCCCTAATTTGTCCACTAATTAAGTAGCCCGAGTTAACGCCTAGCGGGCGTCTTGTTATTATTATTATTTTTATATTATTATTGTAGTAACCTTTACGGTAAGCGATATTAAAAATACACATAGGTGTGGTAGCAACAAATGCTATAGCACAACCATGGACAAAGGTAACTATTTACAAATAAAATAAATTAGAAATATAAAAACAGTATATAATAATTAATAAGAAATAAAATCAAGTTCGAGCACATCTTATATATAAAATAGTGAAATAAAGTAAAATGTCAAATCTTACATTTTCTCAGGATATGGACTGAGCCTGTCAACACCGCCTTCCTCATTTCCCTAAGTGTTCGTTCCAAGTACGGCTCCATAAATATCCTTGCCAAGGTTTTGTTAATCTTTCTCTCTTCACTAGATTTCTTTTCGGAATGTTTTCCAGATTTTCCCACAGGTTTCAGATCGCCATCTGTAATAATGGTTGAACTTGATCCAATTATGGTGACTCTTCCTCTTTTAGAGAAATCCAGATCCAATCCTTGTTCAGTCGCATACTCTCGAGCATCTTTGAAGACTGATCTTCTGCCATTTGTTTCTTTATCACTCTCCCTCGTGCTGCATGACTGCTTGGATTCTCTCGTCTTTACTTGTATGCAGTTGAACTGCCAACTTTACCTTTGCTTCTTTGTATGCGTATTCAATTGACTTAAGCCCTCTGCCCACATCACTGCGTTGGAGATACAAGGAAGGAAGAGTAATGATCGGATGTCTTGAACCACTTTGACTCAGAATAGATCTTGTCTCGCGGTCGAGTTTACGGAATTTTTCCATTTGGAAAGTAAGTGGGTTCATTGTGAAAGAAAGTTTACTCAGGGAAAATGTGTTCGACGCAATGATTCGATTTTCGTCAGAGAGGGGACTATTCCAGATGAGCCACATCCTTCACAAATATTCTTTTGAACATTCCTCCCAAACTTTGTCCACTAGCTGTTTCTCATTCTCAACAATTCCTAAAAACTTATAACAGTCACCGTCCTTCATGGATCTGATTATCTTTGATTCAAGTTGGAGATCCTCTCCCATCGAACTCTTTCCTTGGACAATCTGGGCTGTCGCACATTTTCTTTCTCCCAACTCCAAACCAGCATATTCAAGGCATCTGTTGGTGTCAAGAAGAGTCGCTGCTAACTTCTGGCTAGACTTTTCATACTGCTTTAGGTCGTCGATAAACAAGAGATGCGTGATCTTCTCTTTTACTGTGGCTGAAAGCTATAATAGCCATCTTTTGCACGGGCTCTCCATGCTAGGGCATTGAGGCACATAACAAATAACTTTGGGCATAGAGAGTCCCTTTGGAGGATACCTCTCTTGAGCTTTATAGAATCAGTAATGATGGGGCCTTCCTGCGATCGAATTGATAACTTGATATTCCAGGCGTTAAGCAGCTGCATCATCGATCATTGAAGCTTTACTGGGAGTTTGTGTAGTTCTAAGATATTCTGTAGCCATCCATAATCCACTGTGTCATAGACTTTACGCACATCAGCCCAAGCACAGGAAACATTTTTCTTTCTCTGTTACGTTTGGCTTCTTCCAAAACAACACCGTCTATTAAGATGTTATCCAATTGCCTCTACACCCCTTCTTTTGGGAAACGTTACACCACGGGCGGAGAGGGAGGGTGAGAAGCAATCGTCATCTGGACGATCTTTTTTAGTATCCGCGAGAGATGCCTATATATATATCATATAATTGCATGCTAACCCCAAAACAACTTAGATCCTAACCCCCGCTCAATGGGTTTTCTAACCATAACCTGCTTGATACAGGAAAGCTAAGTAAAAATCCTATTACTAACCTTAATACTAATAAAAGGATCGTCCAGAAGATGATTGCTTGCCGCTGACCGGGATAAATGGCGTGCTCACTCTCCCTCTGGTCAATCTGCATGACATATGACATTAATATATGTCATATTAACATATGACAATAACATGACATTATTATTATTATTATTATTATTATTATCATTATTATTATTTATATTATTATTATTACATATTATTTTATTATTATATATTATTTTATACTAATGTATATAATATTACTACAATATGGCACCATTCCTCATATCGGCTAAATTCGATTGATTCGGCGCCGTGAGAAAGAGTGCCAAACATTCCTGTAGGCTTTTCTGTATTCCGTGTTATAGCGCCCATATACAAACACGTTAACGCAAGCGTTCAGTGATACCATGCACAACGCCACAGCGGTTATCAAACTAGGAATATGCCCGCACGAATAGCACCAAATCTCGGTCGCATCGATGATAGTTATTGGTAAACAAAGTACGAAGAAAAATCCGATAATAGCTAGAACGGTCCTGGTAGCTTTGCGTGTTCGCACGGTGCTGAGTGGCACTTTTCTTGAATTAGTGCTAGTGTTGGTAGGAGCCACCGGCGTTGACACTGCTTGCGGTTCATCTACACTGCAAACGATTTCGTTCACGTCGTTTTTATTGTTATTGTTGTTGTTGTTGTTCGGGACTAGCACCGTTTCGTTTTCGCCACAATGTTTCGTTGCCGGTTTCGCACCCTCGTCCATCGCCTCACCGACGTCCCCGCAAGTAGCTGCACCCACATCATGGCTGCTGTCTCGGTTCGGGAGGTCTTCAAACGCGAGGTTGATAGCGGCATTAGTGACCGCGACCTCGTGAGCGCGAATTTGTCTGATTTGTTTTCGCGTTATGTGAAATATGTAGGCATAACAAACGAGCATTATGGCCAACGGAATGAAATCGATCAGGATAAGGAACATTATGAGATACTCCTCGGTAAGCGTGGTTCCATAACGACATACAGAACCAGCGGTATTGTCATTCGAAGGATCATCTTTGCGCCACCAGCCAGCCACTGGGGAGAAGGAGACAAAAAAGAGGAAGATCCACGTGACGACAATAACAATTATATAACTCGAGGTCTTCACGACGTTCGAGTAGGATAACGGTTTCGAGATGGTCACGAAGCGATCCAACGCGATCAGGGCCAGGTTGGCTTTCGATGCTCCGAAGAACAAAATCGAGAACGCTATCACCACGTCGCATCGTACGAGCTTTTCGTCGCCCGTGTTTAGCGTCTCGGCGATACGCAGTGGCATCGATATGGCCCCTTGTAGAAGATCTGAAAGAGCGAGGTTCACGATCAGGTAGTTGGCAGGGTTCCAAAGGCGTCTTTGCGACAAAACTGCCAGAATAACAACCATGTTACCGATAACAGCCAGCACTGCTATGAGCAGAATCACAGACACGAAAACAATTTCCCGAACTTCCATCTCAAGCTTCAACAATGGCAAGCTTCGACAGATGGTGAACTCGTCATGATTCGCTGCTTCGTCTCCTTTCCTTTTAATTTGCCGGAACTTTTTGTCGATTACGTCTTCTTATATAATGAATATTAACTAAATATATATAATATATATATATATATATATGTTGCTAGGCAACTTCTTGTCGACATTTATTGCGGTTGTTTGGCTGTTTTCCAAAGAATATAACATATGCATATAATTATAGTATAGCATATATATATATATAATTATAGTATAGCATATATATATATATATATATATATAAAGGCCGAAACGGTACCGTCTGTAGTTATATATATATATTTAACAATTATACCATGAGCTCGAGTCGTATATGAGCTCATAGCCAACGAGGCGCGCAGCGCCGAATTGGCTATTAGTTCATACACGACGAGAGCGAATGGTATAATTGTTTTATAATATAGCAAAACATTTTAACATAATAATCGGAAAAACTGTTGATATGTCGCGGTGAATAAATTATTTAATTGAAAGCAACGAACTTCCGCCACATCTACTTCCGTCATGCGTAATGTTGTCACATATGAAAGGTTTCTCGCTGAGTTGAAAACAGCTTCAGAATTTTGTCTGAGAGCCAAAAATTCGTTGAGATGGTTCAATAAAGAAAAAAAGATCCTTTGAAAAGCCAAAAGGGGGGTCAGTTTTTAGTTATTGTATCACGGTTGTGAATATTTGGGCTTTTAAGAGGACGTGAAAGCTAAAATTACATTAGCGAAAATCTCGCTTTGTTGTTTTTCGATGTGTACCACCTAAAAATAACAAAGTTTTCATTCATAATGCTTTATTACTTCAAAAATTATCTTTACTGAATAATAATCATAATATTTGTAATAAATATGTGTTGCTAGCTAACTTTTATCCTTTTTATTTTGTCTGACAAAACAATTCACAATTCAGTCGGGTTTTTCAAATCCTTAAGACGATTTTTAAAGTGGATTTTCCATCATAACTTCGTAAATTTTGCACTTGGTTAATGTATTTTCTGTTGAACATTATCCTTGCTCCTCTCAGCTCAGGTTTTTCTCTCTTGTGCGTTAAAGAAACAACCAGTTTCATCTGCAGTAGGTTGAGAAAATCACGCCGCCATTTTGTTTTTCATTACTAGTGATATATGAGCTGATAGCTTGCTAGTATAAGAACCAATCAGATTGCAGAACAGCTCATATACGGCGGATGGCTATATTATAAATATATATATACGGGCTTTATCGGATCTAAACTTTAAACTTTTTTTAAAACTTTTTTATCGGCTCTAAACGTTACCAAAATTAAAACTATCGCCTCGTATTTTATATATCCGTTGAAGCTATCTAGGATAACGACCTTAAATCATAGGCGCTCGGAACCCCTATAATTGGGCTAATTCTGGCCTGTTGCGGTATTCCGTTCACCTAAGCCCTCATGCGCGGTTTGAAAAATATTACATATACATATACAATATACATATACATATGCTATACATATACAACATAAGTAGTATAGAGTATCGGGGTACCAGTGCAACCCCAAATTTCAAACGATGTTTTAGAGCCAACTTCACACCCCACCAGACCCAGTTGATATCACTATAGCTGATGTCTCTCTATACGAGAAGTGTTGAATGTGTAAAAACACAACTTTCAAGAAACCGTCCTCAAGACGTCAAATTTGACCATAAAACCTTAATTTCGCTAAAAAGCATATTTTTTAATGTCGTTTCGTGTCGCTTCATACAACGTTTCAACACGTTAGTATTGAACACACGAGCACAGTCGTGAATTTCATGCGTCGTCTCCGGGGATACGAGCACAGTCGAGTGCAATCCCCGCAAATTTCACAATGTCTCATAACAAACTTCTCACTCTATCAAGCCCAGCTGACATCGTTGGTGTCGCTTCGAACCATATGACGTTTCAACATAAGGTTCGAGCACAATCGTGAACTTCGTGCAGTGTCTCAAAGTGTTTCAAGGAAATATTAAACTTCGAGTTAACAAGATTAATGATGATTCCATCAAATGTTCCACACCTTATGATTAAGTGTCTAGCAGTGCAGCGCTTCGACAAAACCATTAATCCGTGGTTTATTATCTGATGAACTCACAACAACACTATTAGCCATGCAGTCACCTGTCATTTTGTGGTCGGCGTTACTAACAACAACATTCCATTTGGCCGTAGCAATTTCGATTTTTCAAAAAAATATATTAATTTAAACAAAAATATATATTAACTATAGTTAAGCTGTTACCGTACGTATTCCATATAAGGAAAGTTCCATATGAAGAGCACATACGTTGCGCATGAGCAAATACATTGCCCTTGTAGTGAATAATGTTAGTTGTTAAATAGTTAAGCATGACGAGTACATGCAAGACGGTTGTATATGCAATGGCGTAACTGCTGGCGTGTTGGTTAACGGTTTTGTTGGTTAACTTAGTGAGTTCAAGGCTACGTTATCTTATTTCAGAGCTCGTTTATATTGTTAATAAAGACTATATTGTATATTTATTACACCCTCGTACCAGCCTCCTAGTTTAGAAGCTGTAAATTATTGGATTGTAACCGACCCCAAAACAACAAAGATCCTAACCCCCCGCATAACGAGTTTTCTCACCTTAACCCCCGCCTAGCGAGCTTTACGACACGACCCAACTCGACGCCCCACTCTCGACTCCCCACTCTCGACTCCCCACTCTCGACTCCCCACCATTGGAACAAAAACGTTTATTACCAACCCAATTAGAGTAGGGAAAGGAGTTCTACAAGGTGATTGTCTCTCTCCGCTCCTGTTTAATATGTATATAAATACTTTTATAAAATGTATAGAAGACGAACGCGTTAGATCAATTGGATATTGTTATTGTGACTATTTGCAACCTGGACAGCTGGTTCCAATTTGCAGATGACACTGCAATGGTTACCACATCGGAGGAAGATAACCAAGCACTTAATGTCTTCACTAAATGGTGTTATTGGTCAGAATTCCACATTATAGGGTTGACAAATGCTCCACATTCGGAATTAAACACAAGGGGAAAAAAGCAACACAATTCAAACCATATTTAAAAGTAAATAATCAAATGATTCCAGCTGTTGAAATAAATGAATCATTTAAGAAGTACCTAGGAAAGAAATTCAATTATAAAATGGAAACGGATGATATTGAAAAAGAACTGGAACTGGAACTAACGAACTACTTAGATAAGATTCACAGATTACCTCTCCACCCAATTAAGAAATAAAATACTGATTACTACCAAATATGTGTACAGTAAACTGCGTTGGCGTTTATATCTATATATAAGCTCTCGGAAACTTGGGTCGTCCAACACCTTGATGACAAGATTATAAACTATGTCAAGCGTTGGCTACATCTCCATCAAGGAACAAAACAACGTAGTGGAACAGATCTCTCAACCCTAAAGTAAAGGAACAAAACACGATTTATATGAAGCATATCAAACAAGTATATCTACACCCAAATTGATAACGATGTGGCATAACATCTGTAGCCAAATGCCGAAGAATATTATTCACTTTTGTAAGACGAGCTTTGATATTTAGTCTGCCAAATAATTCAAACCTTTGCCGATGGGGAAAACAAACAAAGTAACTCCATATGTTATCTAACTGTCCTGTATCCGTAGCTGAAGGCCGATACCTGGCGACATATGACTCTATACTTTATACATTGCTTCAATATTTATGTCAACTAAAGAACTATGGATTCAATATTTATGCTGATCTTGAGGGTTATTGCAAGACTAGTGAACTTTTTCACTCCTTCCGTCCCGACATTGTGTTGATAAAAGATGACACCATGTACATTTTAGAATTGACGTGCTGCTTTGAAACCAATGCCGAAAAGAGTAGAAACTTTAAAATGAATAAGTACATAGATATTTATCAATTATTGAATGAGGTTGAGCATGATATGAAGAATTATCAAGGCCGAAGTTGGTGTTATATCTGCCGAAGGCTGAGGCGGATAACACAAACTGAAGCCTTGATAATTCTTCATATCATGCGAAAACCGAATTCAATAATTGTTTTATTATTTATTTAAATTTATTTAAATTAACTTTATCAACTATTTAACAACTGCATCGTTGGGAAAATGTGATAGCGTGCATTAGCATATACCAAAACAGTGGATAGTGCTTTTCGCGCAATCTGATTGGTTCCTCTAGCTCGGGATATCCTGCACTATTCACTGTTTCGCAAAACAAGATGGTGTCATTCTCTTGAACGATTTTATTTTTACATAATGCAAGAAATTGGTAAAAGCAGGCAGGTAGAAAACAATTACTGTATGTAGGAAAATTATTTTAGGTAATATTTATGAAAAATAAGTTTCAAAGAGAGAATAGAAAGTGCTCAAAAATCAGCAGAACAACGAATGATATGCTCCAAAAACAAACTTGATTGAACGAACTGATATCAGTTTTCGTTCAAATATTTTGAAAGAAAAGTGTTCTCCGTTGTTCATATAACGATATTCGCCTTTATATAGTTTGAGACAATTTGAATTGCCTTTCATATAGAATTTAATAACATTTACAAACATTAAAAATCATTTCGGTTACAACAAAACCAAGCAAAACGTAAAGAATTAGTACGGTTTCGGCCATAAAGATTACCGCGATACACTGCCCAAGAAACTGGCGAGTAATGAACTTTATACTAAACAAATGACCTGGAAAACATACTACCAATTTTATAACAGTAAACACCCATAGAAATCTTTATAAATTAAAGGAAATTCAACGACTAAACACATGAAACATTGTCATTGCACTCGAGATTGCACTGATGACTTACCGAAATAAAAACGCTTTGAAAAGAACAATTACTGTCGTTTACTCACCCAGAATTCATTAGTTATCCTTTGTCCTCAGGTTTTCCCATGTACAGTATTAAAATATTTCCTTTGAGTTACAATCCAGTGGTCTTTTGCCTTACTTTGATCCAACTTCGAAAGGTTTTCAAAACGACCGGCTGCTGTCAGCTTGACAAAACTGATAAACAACTCCAAATATGGAAAAGGCAAACTCCAAATATGGAAAGGAGGGAATTTTTTGCGTTGCATTTCGCACCAATTCCTGGCTAAATTATAATGAAACTAACCGAAATTTACTTATTTTTTATCAATTTGTTTTGGTATATGCTAAATAATAATAATAATAATAATAATAATAATATATAGATTTATATAGCGCTAATTCCTAAAGTTCATTAGCGCTTTACAATTATTGTTCCAAGTAAAAAAGTTAAAATCTTACAAGTAGTTATTACTGTATAAAAAACCTATAAATATACAAGGTATATAATAAAGTAGAATACAATAAGTAACTTAACATTATTTAAAATAAAATGTTAAAAATATGCTTCTCTAAAAAGATGGGTCTTCAGTTGTTTTTTAAAGTTCTCAATTGATAAGGTGCTTGGTATCCGGTAATGCGTTCCAAAGTCTAGGTGCAGATACTGCGAATGCTCTATAGCCATATCCCTTTAAGTTGTAGGGTGCAACCTCCAGCAGATTCTTGTTGCAAGACCTAAGCTGGCGTTTAGGTTTATAAGGATGAACTAAATCTATCAAGTATAGACTGGAGCAATATTATTTAAACATTTGTATGTCAATAAAATAATCTTAAATCTGATCCTGTAATCAACTGGTAACCAATGTAAATCCATCAAAATCGGCGTAATATGGTCATACTTGTGAGTTAGGCTTATGAATCTGGCTGCAGCATTTTGGACGCTTTGAAGTTTTTGAATAATGTTATTTGATAGGCCATAAAGTAGCGAGTTACAAAAGTCTAGTTTTGATGTTACGAACGCATGCACTAGTGTTTCAGCAGACTGTATTGAAATAAATTTTCTTATCCGACTCAAGTTTCGCAGATAATAGAACGCAGATTTACATAAAGCGTTGACTTGGGGTTCCATGGACATCACTGCATCAAATGTTACTGCACTGTTCCTAGCAGTGGCAGATGACTTTACAACTTCATTGCAAACAGAGACCGATGTAATAGTTGATGCTAGACGGTGGCGAGCATTGAAGACCATCAACTCAGTTTTCCCCCTATTCATCTTAAGCATGTTGTGGGACATCCAATGGTCAATGTCACGAGTGCACGCTTCTATCTTAGATCTTGCCAAGTCAGTATCAGAAGATTTAAACGATATATAGACTTGTGTGTCATCTGCATAGAGGTGGAAATCCATCCTATGGCTTCGAATAACATCCGCAAGCCAAGGGCGCTGTATATAAAAAAAAGAGCATGGGTCCGAGTACTGAACCCTGTGGCAGTCCAAAAAGTAGATCGTGGTGTGTAGAAACGCCGCCACTAACACTGACGAACTGCTTCCTGCCAGATAAGTAAGACATAAACCAGTTTAGCACATCAGATAGCAGAATGCGGTGATCTACGGTGTCAAACGCGGCGAACAAATCTAGCAGGAGGCGGAGTATAACTGATTGCTGATTGTCTAATGCTTGAAGGATATCATTATGAACTCTTAGAAGGGCTGTCTCCGTACTATGTTGCGCTTTATATGCAGATTGAAATAGTTCATTTAAATTATACTCATTTAAATTATCACTCATTTGGACTGCAACAGTCTTCTCGATTGCCTTTGCTATAAATTTCAAATTAGATATGGGCCGGAAGTTCACAAACTCTTGATGATCCAAAGATGTTTTTTTTCAGGCAAGGATCCAAAACAGCAACCTTTAAACTGGGAGGCATAACACAGTTGTTTAAAGATAAGTTTACGATCTTGGTTATAATAGGCAACAATAAGTCAAAACAGTTTTTGAGAACCGTGTCAGGGAGCGGATCTAAGCAACATGATTTAGATGCAGTCGTAGGTAATTTTAGTTTTGAATTAGTTGAATTATAACTTCTGGCTGTATGAGAAAGGGAATGATACACTGTACATAATAATGCAGTGATCAGATTTGTTTTAGAATAATTGGTCTCGTTTAATTTGTGGACGTGACGTCGACCGATTTTCATCGTTTGTGGAATGTATTATGCATGCATGAAAAGTTTGAGGAAAACATTCGACTTTTTCATTGAACTCGTTATCATGAGTCTTGCTGATAAATCGTAGATTAGATTAGATTCGTTTAAAAATTGACGAATATTTTTTTTAAAAAACGCGAATGATATGCGCACAAACTAAAATAAATTTGACGTAATGCGAATAATCAGTTCCTGGAAGGAATACATTGATACTATCCAAACTAAAGTCAATAAACAACTGGCAGTTATACGCCGGATCAAACACCTCATGACCGAGAAAGCTAGGAAATTGGTAGTCTGTACAATTATAGTACCAATTCTAGATTATGGTAACTTAGTATGGGGAGATAGAAATAACAAAACATTGATGGATTCACTGCAGGTACTTCAACATAAAGCAGCTAAAATTATTTTGAACAGGTCTCTACACTCATCAGCAACTGAAGCCCTGACTATTTTGAACTGGAAACCACTAGCTAAACATAAGGCGGAAATTTCTTCGCTGCACATATTATGTGCACAAATGTATTAATAACATTATAGATCATAATTTAAATTTTTTATACGGAACTGATGTACATTGCTACAACACTCGCCATAAACTTGACTTACGTACCAACCAAAGTAAGAGTAATTCAGGTCTTCATACTACACAGTATTTGTTAGTTAAGGAATGGAACTCTATTCCTATGAATATTAGAGACACCGTTTGTATTAATTCATTTAAAAGGAAACTGTGGACATTTTTAACTTAATTTGATAACTATATTTGGCTGTATAGTTTTAAAGTAATCTATAAATCTTGTAATATTTTCTTATTGTTCACTATATGTATATATATATAATATACAGTATATGTATCTATTTTAAGTACAGGTCCCTTTTGTAAAGCACCTTCGGGTGATATTGGTTTCCTGTTTAAAGAAATAAATTCATTCATGCATTCAATGGTTCTGTACTTTTAGTCTCGTCCGGATATCTCCTGGAGTCTTGTCCCTTTTTCAACTGCTGAGACATCACACTGTGTCACTGAGTGCTTAAACGCGCTGTTAAGAGGCTGCACTCAAAATGCAGGAAATGCCATTTTCAAGTATTAATAGTACTGACAGTAGTATTAATAAAATCCGCAAATGATGAAAGAACAAAGGAAACTATATCCATTATTAATTAAAGTGCTAGATTTTACATATATTTGTGATCTTCGGAATCTCTTGAGAAGAATTATAAAACATCTTGTCGATGCCTTTTCCTCTGCTATAGTTGATTTAAAGCATGCAGGGACATGCAAAGACATAACAGTGATTCAACAGTGAAATAGAAAGAAAGTTTGGGAATTGAGCGAATTTTGTCCAAACAAGTTCAAAGCCAAACTTTCTTTTGTATTTCACTGTTGAATCAGTATGCAATGTCTTTGCGTGCCTCTGTCTTGACGTCATTTTCTGTGAATAGTAAATTAACATATAATACTTATTACACAAAACAATAATACATAAAAGAAATCAGTGACATGACGGAGGTTATATTGTATAAAAAAAAGCGCAACCTCGGAATTTCCCAAGAAATCCAGTTTGTTTTTATTAGCACAAAAGATTTTAGGCCTCTGGGAATTTAACTGTTGTTGATACTTGTAAACTAAACAACTTTCCATTAAATAAATGCATAAATTTCGATTCAATTCTGCTTTACGTGCTCGAGTTTGTAGTAATTAGACAGTTATGCCTCTGGTATACGATTACAAGCTATTTTAAATTCCCAGGGGCGAAAATCTTTGTGTTTAAGAACACAGTGGATTTCTAATTGGGAAATTCTGAGGTTGCACTTTTTTTTATACACCCTGTATATCTGATACAAAATTCTGCTGATTTACATAAACCGCTTTTCGCTCGATTTTCACAGCCAAAATCATTTAATATCTTTAGGATTTTCGATGAATATGAACGTTTACATGCATTCGTGTCACATGCTATTTACAACATTCGCGTCCGTGTTGTATCAGATATATAATCTCTCGCCTTGGAGCTTAGTATATACGCTCATGTTGTAAATAGTATACAAGGCATGAAGATGAAATTTTCGAACGACAAGATATATTACATTTCTTCTTGGTATAGAACACAAAGATTACGAATGTGTAAAATCCCAAATAGACACTTCCTATATAAGGATGAAGGAATGAATTAAGTCCCACGCTTTATAGTATAGGACTTCCTGAAGTAATAGATCAGTGTATTGCTTTGCAAATCTACACTCTTCCGGTTTGTATATTTTTATATACACAAAACGTCAAAAGATATTTTTATCAGTCGGTGAATCTCAAAGCGAATGTATAACAGCTATAAGAAAAATAAACAGTTCTATATTATACCGTTTTGTCAATTTCTCCTTCTATTGATTGGCCGGTATATGCTGGACACAATAAAAGAAAACATTAACAGGTTCTTCCGCGAGTTCTTGTTCAGTATTTAAGGGAAAATGTTGCATGGTCCTTTGTAACTCTCAAATAAGGTTAGTAACGTGATGCTTTTGAATTATTCCCTTACAGTATATGTATGTGTTAATTTGAGTTACAATAAACAAGTTAATCTGACATCGAAATTAACAATATATATGCACTAACTAATATAATACCTGGAGGAAATTTAAATGTTGTGATACACATATTGATACAAAATGCACCCATGTGTAGCATATCACGCAGTTCTGTTCCAACATTTAACGAACAGAATTACAAATTGCCATTATCCAGATAATCCCAGAATTAATCTTTTCTCAGCTGGTTTTGTGAAGAGTCAATAAAGTGCCTTTGTCTTCAAAACATAAGATTCGACTCCACGAACTTTTAATTTATTATGAGAGTCGATAATCGCTAGGTTTTAATTTATTATCAAAGAGTCGACAATCTTCGCTGGGTTGTCGGAATGTTACTCTTTTGTTTTTTGTTGGACTCTAGATGCATCTGGTATAAAACAGAATTGTTGAGACACATTGCCAAAATTATAGTAACCTATATATATAGATTATAGTGCATCTTGTAGACGATGAATAGCATTGCCATGTCGAAAGAGCATATACGTCTGCACGACAATGCAACTGCTAATTAAGCTATCTGCTTCAACCATAAGGGCGCATGAATTGTTTGCTTATACTTTAACACAATTTGAATAACTAAAGAGTGTATTTAATATTGTTCAAATATCTAAAAATGTTGACCTTTACCGGCCGAAATAGAGTGCAAGATGTCTATAAAGGCCTTCGCTCCTGAAACGTTAGTCATCTTCCTCTCTGACGAAGGGCCTTCGCTCGAAACGTTAGACTACTTACACGCTATTTCGGCAATACACCAACCTTTTTAGATATTTGATTTGCATTTCTACACTGCCTATACGCAGCACAATACATTTATGACTTAGACCTTCGAGCATGAATAGTTGAAGCTTGTTGCATTCTACTACAGAATGATCTATGCAGTATGCATTATAACGTACGCACCAGATGCTCTTAATTAATAATTTCCAATCCGAAACACTGATTATACATCATTATATGCATTGAAAATCTGATATAGGTGAAATCGAAACAAAGTTATTCACTGTATCTGTATTGTTCTCATAAAAAGAATTAAACAATGGTTGATTAACAAGAAGAACTATAAATTTCATCGAAATACTTTTTGAATAATTAGTTGCATCACTTCCGGCGACACGAGAAAGGCAGTTTGCGTCGTAATGATACACTGTATATGATATTCAGATTTGTTTTAGATTACTTACGCCGGGCATATCTGGTACTAGGACCACATGCCCCCTTCAGGACCCGATTCCCCTCTTGCAAAATCGTAAAGGACATTTGTAGTGCAAGGGAAAACAGTTTCGAAACGAAAGTTGAAACTTCTACGCGTTCAACAGATTAAGAAACTTCATTTACACGATTTGAAATGATTCTAAAATTCTGTCTGTGTCTAATTTTAGCAGCGATATTGTGAGACCATAGCGCGATGTAAATTTTAGCAGCAATATTTTGAGACGGTAGCGCCATCATTCATTGAAATTAAGCGGTCACGGCATTCGGCGAATTATTTTATTAGCATTTAGACTGAGAATTTAACATGCGAGTTAATATTACAATTCAGGCTCAGGAGCTACAGAACTGATCATAATCTTGAAGTGGACGTATATACGTACCACATCCGATTGTGCCCTTTTCGCATTCTCACTGTGCAGAAAGCGATGTTTTCAACGTTTCCGGGAACTGACGGAAGAGGAAGTCTGAAAAATCATGCCAAGTTTAAATAGAACTGTTATGTCGCTGTTACCTTCCACAGGAATATGATGATATGGTATGGTGAATGGTGTGACAACTGTGAAACGTGGTTTAATTTCTCTTCAAATGTGAAGGGTTCAGTGGAAATTGGCATGACGGGACCAGTATAATAGCACTTTGTCAGTAACGTCAGTTCCCATATGTTTGTCCGCATTTACCCATAGTATTGCGGCCATAACAAAAGAAAATAGCTCATTTGTGCAATCATTTGTGAGTCAAAATTGGTTTGTTTGGCCGCATTTTGAGCTATTAATAGCAACCGCTTAAAGGGCTATTGCCAAGACTGTCGATTAGGTTAAAACGATTGTATATATATATATATAGCAATGTTTACTATGTCTGCATATATATATATATATATATATATATATATATATATAATATATATATATATATATATATATATATATATATATATATATATATATATATATATATATATATATATATATATATATATATATATATATATATATATATATATATATATATATATATATATATATATATATATACATAAACTAATTTCATTATAATATGATGGATTAAAAGCATGCAGTTCTCAGTTTGTCACGCTTGTGTCTGACAATATTCACATACGGAGAGCGCGCGCAGAATTGTGATGAAAACAAAATTTAAACGTAAAATTAAATTCCGGTGAGTTTTTAAATCGAATGCTAATATTCGCCGAATGCCGCGACCGCTTTCAATGCATGGCGCTACGTCTCATAATGTCACTGCTAAAATTATCATAGACAGAATAATAGATTCAATTCTCTGCTGACACAGCTAGGTTCAGTTAGTTCTCGCCGTTGCTAGACACGCGTACAGAGATCTGACTATATGTTTTACAGTTCAAATGTTCATGTTAGAAATAGAATAAACCTTTGAACTAGAATATTATTTTGAAGATAGTTGGGCTGAGCAATTAAATGTAGATTCAATTTGATAAATTGTGAATAATACTCTATATAGGGACTACAAATTAAATATAAAGTTGAATGTTATTTTCCTGTGCTTAGTTCCACAACATATTCTAAACGAATTCTAAAAAGTAATTTTAACACAGGGAATGTTCTTTAGTGGAGATTTTCCATTTACAAAACACCTACCTCTAAAAACCTTACGAGGAAAATAAAAATTCGGTAAGTGAACCTGTTTCAAGACCCCTCGACTATGCTTAATTAATTGAAACTGTCTTTGACATACACCATTAAAGTGCCTATATCACTTGTGGGATCTTTACATATTTATAGTAATTGGAACATTCTAAGAAGATTTGTAATATATCTTCTCAGGCGAAAATTTCATCTTCATGGACTTTTTTGCAGTTAAAGTTACCGGATATGACATCAAAGGAGGAATTTTTGAAGCAAGAAACAAAAGAAAACTGATTTGCAATTCCTCCTTTGATGTCATATCCGGTAACTTTAACTGCAAAAAAGTCCATGAAGATGAAATTTTCGCCTGAGAAGATATAGTACAAATCTTCTTAGAATGTTCCAATTACTATAAATATGTAAAGATCCCACAAGTGATATAGGCACTTTAATGGTTGTGCTAGTTAGATTGAGAAATGGTTATAAATACCTTCATAATTTGTGAAAGAGCATTTGTAAAGGTAATTATTTGAGAGCGTCCATTATTGGCCAGGAGAGCACGATGTCATACAGACTTACAAAGATTTGGGGCATCACTGTGAGAGTATCTGCCTTAATTTTAATTCATAGTTGAATTCCGCATATAAAACCACGTCAAAATTTACTAATTTTTGTTTAGAATAAATAATAACTGAAAACGGAGGTTTTAAGCCAGATACATCCGAGGGGCCGAACTGTAAAAAATCATTAATGGTTTTCAATGGTAAATTGCCAATTCCCATTCAAAAAACCATTAATAGTAAATTCGAATTGTCCCATTAATGGTTTCCTGTGAAAACCATTAATGATAGTAAAACCCTTCAATGGTATTTTGAACAATACCATTTGTTGTTTTTTTGAAAAACCATGAATGTCTCGATCTTCATTCGTGGTTTTCCTTGAAAAACCAACCATGAATTTTTCGATGTTCATTGGTGGTTTTCTTTGAAAAACCATCAGTGTATTTCTATTTACATTCATGTATTTCTTTAAAAACTGCGTGAATGCTTCGATCTCCATTTTTGGTCATTACATTTATGCTGCGTGAATGCTTCGATCTCCATTTTTGGTCAATACATTTATGTATTTATTCTAAAAAGCGTGAATGATACAGCTGATGTATTAAGATTTAATAAAATTATCTTTATAATTGCATGCTAATTTAACTCTTTCCTGTCCGGCTGAAAAACATCCAAAATTGAACCCTTATTATTCTATTGATATCTCGGGAAATATCCATATATAACTGTTGCGAAACCTATACCTTTTCTGAAAGCCCAATAAACCGGTTGCGTTACCGTGTGCCGTATTTTTCGATTGACGACGTCGCGGACAGGAAAGAGTTAAGCAGCTTCTAGTAATCTTCTAATAATCTATCACAATTAAGTTTTAGTTATATTTAAATGAACTTCTAAAATAACGAAGAATTATAATTTAGAGTTCTTTCATATCTCACGTCGTTCTTGAGATATTTAGACCTTGTTAACGAATAACCACCGACGTACGGGTCACGAGGTTTTTATACGTTTTTAGAATATCAGATATATATTTGAGATTATTCGACAAAATCACTTGAAACTTTACACATTACGATACTTCGTGAAACGTAATTTACTATATTTCTTTATTACTATATTTCTAATTACTTTATTTTCTGAAAATTTGCAAACCCCGTGACGTCGTTTGTTATCATTTTCATAAGTCTAAATATCTCAAGAAAGACGCGAGATATATGAAAGAGTTCTAAATTACCATCCCTCGTTGTTTTTCGAGTTATTTTAAATACCTAAAACTTAGGAAATGAGCAGGGAAAAACGCCAGAAACATCATCCAACATTCCAGCCTCTTCTGCCACAAGCCTCTTAATTTGTTCGCGGCCACTTGCAAACCACACGCTTTCAGCTGCTCCTGTGTGCCATTTGATAAAAATAGGACTGCCTAGCCTCTCCATCAATCTGTCACTGGAATATTCGAGGACATGTTTACACACACACGTGAAAGTCTAGTAAAAAGGAGACAAACGTGGGAACAATGAAAAAACAAAAGTTGAAAATGAAACGAAGTTACTCAAAAGTAACTAAAGCATCTCAAACTAAGCAACAAAAGTAACTGAAAACTGAATAATAACATTATTAGAAAATGAAAAATATCGCTATACTATTTTCGCGCCTTTTTTACGAACTCACCTTTTTCATGGCCATTTTACATTATTGATTTCACACGCACAAGAATGTTTTTCAAGGAATGACCATTAATGAAAGTTAAAATCACATGAATGGCAATTCATTGAGAAATTGGTTACCATTTTACATTAATGATTTCACATTCACATGAATGTTTTTCATGGAATTATCTTTAATGAAAGTCAAAATCACATGAATGGTAAAATTAGTTAGCATTTTACATTAATGATTTACATTAACATTAATGTTTTTCATTAATGAAAGTTAAAATCACATGAATGGTAATTGCATAAGATACTATAATTCCCATTAATGTGTGTTTTAACAATGGTAAATCAGTGAAACCCATACAAAATCATTAATGTTATTTTACAGTTTTTTCCTGTGGTCCCCGCCCTTGTATCTGGCATAAAGACAACGTTATTTATCCAAAAAACGATTAATAAAAGATAATACAAGATATTTACATTTAATTCAAAATTAAATATAAGCTATACCTTTTGAGCTATCAAATTAACCTTGTAGGAAAGCATAATAATTCAAACACAATCAACTATTCATAGCATACTACATTGTGGAATTAAACTTTTCCCATCAACCATCTCTTGCAGGTAAAGCCCTAGAGATAATTTTGCTAGAGCCAGGCAAACCACTTAACCACTCCCTGGAAATCAATGCAGGTATGGTGAAAACTAATTTAAAAATAATGAAGTGAATATATCATTATGTTTGTTGCCAAATAGCAAAACACTAAAAAACATAGCGTACTAACATATACTTTTTCAAACATTGTTATTATTATTATTTAGAATCAGGCGTCGTTATCTTTTTAAACATTCTCCTGATTCTCACGATGGCTAAATGGAAAGTATTAGTACTTGAATCAGTTCTTCTAATTCATGAATGTGGTAAGCGTGCATTTTGAACAATATTTACGCCGTTTTAAAGAGTAATTATCTTATCGAGACCCGTATTGTCTACGGTATAAACTGATCCACACCGCCACAGCTTTCTATATGTTGAAATAATTATAATTTCAACGCGCGTTTCTCGGTTTTGTATTGTAAACAATTCCAGTTTTTGCTCAAAAAAATGAAAACAAGATTGCCTATTAATTAAGAAAATCGATTTCACTGTTCATACGTACAGTTATGTTACTAGGGCTAAACGTTCGAACATTGTTGTACAACATAGACATACATGTGTTGGTGCAACAATATTAGACCGTTTAGCGCGTCATGTTGGGCATATAGTTGTACAACATTTTTTAGGACGTTCTGATGTTCTTACAACATTTCTTACAACAAATTCTGAACCAAATGTCAGACAAAATAGATCTAAACAACATTCTAAATTATCCTTATATGCGTATCTAGGCGTATATTGTTTTCACTACTGTCCCTCGCTCAAATGTCGAGGGTCAAAAAATTCAAAAACTGAAAATTAAAATAAAATAAAAATATAGAAAATAAATAATAAATATATATATATATATATAGTAAAACAAAATAAAGTACAAACTCGAGTTACTTCATTAAAACTTTAATTCACTACAAATCTGTTTCGTATGGCAAGCAGAGCCTACCACACTCATCAGGTGAATATTGCAACTGATTTTAAATGCTTAGGAAATTTGAATTAGGATTAATCTATAAAACGGATGGCTCATATTACGATGTTACAGTATATACGATTCGGTATAGTATCTATTAGTTATTATTGGTTACTTAATAAATGTTTCTTTCTGTGCCTACAACTGCTTATAAGTTCATTTCTGCGATTAAGCGAGCTTAAATCCGGATAGCGAATTATGATGAATTTTTCATGCAAACACAGATTACATTTTTTGGTCACATTGGAGTAGGGTTTACATTGTTTTAATATTGTCCTGCACTTGATGGTGTAGTGGACGTCTGCTTCTTTCAATGACCAGATATATTTACTCAGTTCGGTAGCGGATTTATATTTTATATTTCTAAACGAACTGGTATGGTTTAAGTATCTGGTTTTGAAGGGAGTTTCAGTTAGTCCAACGTATGTCTCTGGTTTCATGTTGTCCGGCTTGGTAGACTATCCCTTCTGATTGGCACTTTCCGTCGAGTGGGCAGGTGCTATTTTGGCGACAATTACATTTACTGGTAGTGGTTGGGTTTGGATTGGATTTTTTCTTAAGTATGGATTTATTGTGAGATGAGATTATGCTCTTCATGTTTGGCATGCAGCTATAACTCAACTTCAAAGTATTCCGGTTAAATATCTTACGTAGTGGGTGGCCCTTTGGGAAGCATTCGTCAACCATTTGTAGGAATACGCGGCCGATGTTGGTGGTTACGTTGGCGCTATAGGGCGGGTTAAACCATATAACATTCCTGCTTCGTGATCGGGTTGAATTTGAAATTCAGGTTGTATTCATAGCCACTCTTTCTAAGTGCCTCTTGGTATGGAGGAATGGCTGTCTCAAACTCTTGTTTGTCAGAAGAGATGTTGGATAGCCTTCTGTTGATCGCTTCAGGTATTGTGCGGAGTATGGCTGGCGGGTGGTTGCTGTGGCTGTTAATATATTGTGGAATGTTTCCGGGTTTATTATACGGTTTGAACTTTCCGGTTCGAAGGTCAAGTGTGATGTCTAGGTAGTCGACGCACTTCTTATTCGCTTCTATAGTTAGCTTTAGGTTGTGGTCGTTAAATATTTTGCAAATATCTTTCTTGATATTCTCTACAACTCTTGGTGGTTCGTTGAAGGCGGCTAGTCCGTCGTCTCGGTAAAGGCCGATGCTGTTGCCGTACTTCGGAGATAGCTTTGATAATAGGAAAGAGCCTACCAGTTCGCATGTTTCAGCTCCATCAAAACTACCCATGGTCACATCGAAGAGGGAGTTGGATTGAGATTTCTTACACCACGCGACGCCTTCGTTGAAGAGGAGAGATTTCTTAGCTTGGATGATGGTGTGTTTTTCTTGGTCAGTTATTTCGTCATATTCGCAAGCAAATTCTAGAGCTTTTGTCAGCAGGTCTTCGGATATTGACGGGTAGAATTCAACTACATCGAAGCAGATGAACGAGTGTGCTGGTTTATTAGGAATGTCTGCGAACCATTTCAGTACCGAGTCGGTGTTTTTCCATTGATTTAGACCAGTGGATGATGTTATTTTGGAATTAATTCTTTGGAGAATTTTTTGACTTATGATGCCAATTTCGGATTTAGATGGATTTATTAGTCTACATGTAGGATTGTTATTAAAGTTAGGCTTGTGGTCTTTCAAGGTCACGAAGGAATCTTTCTCAGCAAGTGCGTCGATTTTGGTGTCAAGGCCGAAGCTCTTTGCGATTTCTTTCTCTTCGGTTATTATTTTGTTAGCAGTGTTGGTTGGCGCTTTCTTGTAGGATTTCGTTATGGAGGTACTGAGCAGATGGTTGTAGGTAGTAGAGTCTAGGCGGTAAAAATTAGTAGTTTTATCAGCAGCGATGAGTAGACTGCTGTCGTTCTTGATATTCCTCGAGTCTCGCAAAAGTTCTTTTTGAAATTCGCAGTTCGAGTCGTTAAATGTGATATTCTGAATGAGATGGAGCATTTTGTTTTCGAATTCACTTAATTCTTTGATCGGTGGTGGAGATTTTGTTGTTTTGAAGCCAAACGATTCTTTAGTTGAAGGTTCAGTCGGATTCCAAAAGTGAAATGCTTTCCATCGCATACGTCGTAGGAATGATTCCGTTTTATCGATTAAGCATTTCGTGTATTCCCTAGGCTGTGCAATAGGTATGTTTTTCGTGGAGTATCCAAGATTGACTGGTTCCATATCGATTTGAAGAGTGCTCAACAATAAAGGAGCGTAATATACAAATAAAAGTGTCAAGTTCAAAATCATATAGACGATAGAGTGTTCACTATCGTCTATATGATTTTGAACTTGACACTTTTATTTGTATATATATATATATATATATATATATATATGTATATATATATATATATATATATATATATATATATATATATATATATATATATATATATATATCGGAATATTTATGAAACCCCGCCCGACATATACAACAACCTCTTACATGACAACATCACAAAAACATATAAGCATGGATCCGAGGACTCTATAGATGAAATTGACTCAGAACTAAAAGACATTTCGAACAATTTAGGAATCGGCGACAGAATTGAAAAAATGAAAAAACGCGAAGCATTTATATCTTTAAAAGACCACAAAGAAAATTTCGAAAACAACCCAAAATGTCGATTAATTAACCCCGCCAAAAGCGAATCCGGAAAACTAAGCAAAGCTATTTTGGACAAAATTAATTCTAATTTGAGACAAAAACTGAATTTAAATCAATGGAGAAATACAAAACAAGTTATTGAGTGGTTTGGCAATATAAAAGATAAGGACAGACACAGTTTCATTTCATTTGACATTGTCGATTTCTACCCATCTATTTCTGAAAAACTATTGGACCAAGCTCTGTCCTGGGCTTCAAATTTGGCTACTATACCTCAAAACAACATTTCAATAATAAAACACGCTAGAAAATCTCTCCTTTTCAATAGCGGAATTTCATGGATAAAAAAAGATAGCAAGAATTTGTTCGACGTTACCATGGGCAGTTTCGACGGCGCGGAAATTTGTGAGCTCGTAGGCCTTTTCATTTTAAACCACCTAAGTAAGAAATTTGGCAAAGAAAGCATCGGCCTATATAGAGATGACGGTTTGGCTATCATAAAAAGTAAATCAGCACGTTTAGCAGACAAAACAAGAAAAGATCTCCACAAAATTTTCGAGCAATTTGACCTAAAAATCACCGCCGAATCAAATTTACGTATAGTAAACTTTTTAGATGTAACTTTCGACCTTAACAATGGAAACTATAGGCCCTATAGGAAGCCCAATGACGATCCGCTATACATAAATATGCACTCTAACCATCCACCAAGCATAACAAGGCAACTACCTGCATCAATTAACAAACGCATTAAACTCCTTTCGTCAGATGAGCAAACTTTTCAGGAATCTGCACCCTTATATCAGAACGCGCTTAGGCACAGCAACTTTAATCATGAACTTAGCTACACTCATGATACACCGCAACGACCACGTAGGAATAGGCAACGCAATATCATTTGGTTCAACCCACCATTTAGCAAGAGTGTCAGCACTAACATAGGACGTAATTTCCTTAGCCTAATTGACAAACATTTCCCTCCGCACCACAAGCTCCATAAGATTTTTAACAGAAATACAGTTAAAGTAAGTTACAGCTGCATGAACAATGTTAAGTCAATAATCACTAAGCACAATGCACGCATAGCTAGGAACATCAAACCGCAGGATAGGGACGCTACTAATTGCAGTTGTAGAGAGAACACCATTTGCCCGCTTCAAGAACAATGCATGACTAGAGACATAGTATACAAAGCAACAGTGACAGTAAACATCACAAACGAAATAAAACACTACATTGGTATGACTGCAACCACATTCAAAGAGCGATTGGCCAACCACACTAAATCTTTTCAACATAAAAAGCATGAAAATGACACCGAACTTTCGAAATATATTTGGACATTGAAAGAAAACAATAAAGATTTCAGTATTAATTGGCAAATTCTAAAACATTCTATTTCGTACACAGGAGGATCAAAACGATGCAATTTATGTTTAGAAGAAAAATTTTGTATTTTAAAAGAAAAAAATAAGAATAGTTTACTCAACAAAAGAGCGGAAATAATTTCACAGTGTCGTCATCGTAATAAATTTCGCGTAATCAACGCAAACAAAGCCATGACCTCATGCTTTGTCCCCCACATACGCCCCCACTTTCCGGCAGAAAGCCTATAAATAAGCGGTCATCCCTTTCGATATTGTCACTGCCTGAAGATTCTTTTACAGATGAAACAAGTTGTAGCAGACCAGTTTTGAGGTAAGCGAAAATCTATTTGCTCTAACTATATGTTGTTGAGCACTCTTTGCATTTCGTAGACCAAAACCTACACGTATATATATATATATATATATATATATATATATTTTCGCTTACCTCAAAACTAACTGGTCTGCTACAACTTGTTTCATCTGTAAAAGAATCTTCAGACATATATATATATATATATATATATATATATATATATACATATATATATATATACATATATATATATATATATATATATATATAGGTACTAAGGATTTATGTTGAAGGTTATTGGAATATATACATTTTAAGACCAAACCGGGACCAGTTGCGAAAAATGCAACTTAGAGGCCTTCCGGCTGGAATTAAACCCGCGACCCTGCGATTGCTAGTACAGTGCTCTGAGCACTGAGTTACGGAAGCCGTTGCCGAAAGCCTAGTCACGAGTTATGTATATATAGTGGTGGAAATGCAGGGACAAGATTCTTCAATTCCAGCCGGAAGGCCTCTAAGTTGCATTTTTCGCAACTGGTCCCGGTTTGGTCTTAAAATGTATATATTCCAATACTCGAAATTTTCCTTCAACATAAATCCTTAATGCCTGTAGTTTAATCGAGTGAAATGCCAAATGTTACCTATAATATACCCAGAATCTTGTCTCGCCCAGACCTCGCACGCCGTGTATTTGAAGATAATGACAAAATTTCGAAAGGCTGTTTCGTCGATCGTAAATCTGTTTTCAGAATTGAAATATTTAATAATAATATGTCTATATATATATACATATTTATTTCTTTTTATTCTCTTTATTTCTTTTTTATTCTTTTCTTTTAATTTTCAAATTTTTGTGATTTTTGACTTGACATTTGACCCTCGACCAATAGATAGACTCCCTCGCTTTGATATCAATATATGAAACACCAAAGCACGTTTTAGTGGTGAAAAGGAGTATATAATAATTTTATCAAATGTTTAAATAATCTCACATAAAGCATATTGAACAGTTCACAGTTTATTGATAATACGTTAATTGTGACTTTTAGTTTTTCTGCCCACACAACCCAGTACATCTTCAGTTGGCAATCTAACTTCTGAAAAAGAACGTATATGGTTATCAATGAGTATAAATGCGACATCACCACAGCCAACAGCATCTCTGCATTACAGACATTTCAAGAGCAATTCAACAGGTGATTATTATACATTCAATATCACGCTCGTTTTTTATTGTTCGACACTCTCCGGTTAAAGGGGCTATGTCACGATCTGCCTGATTACTCAGCTAAGCGTACTTTTTGATTTTTGATTCGGAATCCAAAATCAAAGCGAAGCGAAAGCTCAACGATTTATTCGATTAGTATTTGTTATTTTCATGTTGGTTGGTTATTTTTGGACGAGTTATATTAAGTAAAGCGTAATGACAATTTAATGTCTAATCGTGGTGGGAAACGAGAAGAAGCTTGAAGGCCACGATTGCCGTATACTATCTTGAACAAAAAATCAACAAGTACGCTTAGCTGAGTAACCAGGTAAATCGTGACATTACGTTGATGACGTCACTATAGGAAAGCTGCAGAAAATACAAATGACTGCTACTCAATCTAGAATAACCAACTATGAACGGTCATATACATAAAAATAGGTCCCTATACTAATAATAGTTCTGCTCGTGCGCATTAGATACGCATGACGTGTATTTTTTCCTGCACCTTAATATGTATTTCAAAGCAATATTTTCTTATTTGAGTATTCAAATTTTTATTCAGATCCACCAAAAGAAAAGTCACGAGCATTATTTCTTTACATTTCTGTTTCTGTTGGTGTTTCGTCAGTGGCGATTGTTCTTATATTTTCAATATGTTTTTGTCGATCAGAAAAAAGGAAAAAAGGTATGTTTCATTTTCATATTGACTGTTACTAGTGGCTGCTCAAACTCATAATTAATAAATCCTGGAAAAAACAAATCTCGTGTATTTGGAAAACAAGAGCGAGTCAACAATCAAACAGAAAGTTTCAATGGTAAAACATTACATCCGGTAATTTCAGCTGAGGATTTAGGTGTTATTTTTTAATAATAATAATAATAATATGAGGTTTGTCCAATACTAAAGACGTATTAGGAGCATTATACAACAGTCTCAATGCTCTTACAACAATATATTCTTAATTTTACTTATAAAAACTAATTACAGTTTCATTATAAGATAAAGCCTACTACATATATTACCACTATGAACAAAAATCTATTAATTTCACACATGAAATTTTATGAATATCATGCAGTAACTTAGTATCCTCATGCTTGTCCAAACTATATAAAATAAAATGCAGACTTCGCCTCAAGCATGTTTTCGACCAATGAACGTTGAATTTTGTCACAGAATCACGAGTTTTAAGCAAGTTGCTTTACTCTTCTTCGGTGTGGGCAAACACTTCAGCCAAGAACATTAAGAAGCTTCAACTGATCCAAAACTTTGCCGCGAGAATGATTACAAACACGAATATATATTATCATATAACACTGCCACTGGCGAATTTGAAATGGCTTACTGTACATCGACACTGATTTAGAGTATAGTGATAAATTGCTGATGTTTAAATTAAGTGAGAAATTTTGACATCGATACATCATGTACTTTAGAACATCCACAGAGCAAAGAACATTGCATTATCGTGCTGTATCTCTGTGGAACAAACTTGATCAAACTCTTAAGTCAATAAAAAACATTAAGATTTTGAATTAGAACTCAAGAGGTTTTATTACATAGTTAATACAGGTTAAGTAGGCTAAGTAGGTTTGTTATAAATTTGTATATTAGATTTGATAAATAGAAATTTGTAATTATAATAGTAACTATTTTAGTTTTTTAACCTTTAAAAATGTATAATTTTATGCTGAAAAGCCCAAATGTGAGCATATCATTAAAATATGTATGTACCTTACCTTACCCGCTTACCTTACCTTACCTTACCTTACCCGCTTACCTTACCTTACCCGCTTACCTTACCTTACCTTACCTTACCTTACCTTACCTTACCTTACCTTACCTTACCTTACCTTACCTTACCACTAAATGTACTTCTTACCTTAATTGAATTTGTTGTTGTTTTTTTTTGTGATCATTTCCAGAACAACTGAGAATCTCAAGGTAAAAGTTTGTTTAAGTGTACAATCTGAACCTCTCAAATTATCTGAGACGTCATTCTTGGTATAGGATATATAGATATATTGACATTTTATATTATCTTTTATATTATTTATTTAGAGACGATGATGGAGGTGTAATTAGGGTAAGATTAATACATATATTGAAGAAACGATGTACGCGAACCGCGCGGTCCGTTTCTCACCCAGAAATTACAGTATCAGGAATAACTAGGACTACACCATTTTGAGTCAATAAAATTGAGGTTAATAGACCTATCTAGCAAAACACTTGGCTATTTCACTTGGCTCGTATCGTTATAACTCAATAATCGCACGCGACAATTTTTTTATTTCTTAGATGTAATTGTTTTCTTAGGTATAAAATTTGTTTTCCATGATTGTAACATGTTATGAATGAGCATGCAGGTCTATATAAGCATCCAAAGTCGCTGACAGTTATTGAACTTATCAGACCAATCACCATTATCCCCCAGGGCATACCCCGGGAATTTAAAAATGTGTGTTGTTCAAATTCCCACCCTGCAGGGCGAAAAATGTGTTCAAATGCCCTACTGTATAACGACAAATTAAAAGGGCAAATGCCCGACTCCCATGCCGACACAAATTATGACGATTTACGACAAAAACTACACCTTGTTCTTAATAAATTATATATTTTTCTGAGTAATTTGATTTTTTATGGGAAAACAAATCAAATACACGAAATCAGGATAAAGGGTCGCAATCGGAATGGCAATTTTGCCTTGGAATAATCCACATTTCTATAGAAAAACCAGAGCAGTTCTTGCAGATGAACTATAAATGCCATTCTCGGTCACACATTGTAACTATAAAAAACGCATTATGAAATTAATGATTTTAAATCTATGAAAACTGGGAGTAGAAAGTTTTGGCTCTGATTACAACTTTACCTACATGCATAACTTTAATGCTATTAAGTAATATTAACCAATTTCAGGAGTTTTAACATTTATTCGGGAACATTTTGCTGTCAATTTCCCCACCACTTAGAGGGCTTGAGCCATGTTTTCACTTTGTGTAAAGCTACAAAACAGTAATCTTTAATTACTTTTAATCCTTTCTTTTAAAATCATACAAAGTGATCGCCTTCGGCTGATTCCGCCGCCATTGCAAAAAAAATGGCCGTGACAAAGAGTTATACTATCATGCTTGCAGGTATTCCACCCGAAAACGTGCGAGTTCAGAAATCGAGAAGAGGCCTCGAACGTCAAATCCCCTACTCTCCGGAGACGGCTTTGAGTCAAATTCCCTGGCATATATACCCCGGTTTAACCATATTGAGCTATACAAGGTCTCGTATAGTAGAGAGAAAGTTACAATGTGCACTGCATAGTCCAATCTGCGAGTCTCCACATGTCAATATATAGATTACAATATTTCACTTAACATATATCTCAATAGCAATTTTTTCTGATCCTTTTTCTAATAGATTACTCTATATAATTAGCGAAAATCCTCTGTAAATCCATTTTGGCTATTTGGGGCTGATTCAACTATTTATTTCATAAATTCAAAATCACTTTCTCTGAATGAACTATCTTTACTCCTGCAATGTATGCCACAATGTAACTGAAAAATACTGAACGAATTGTGACTGTTTGATCGTTAATACGCTTCAGGCTGAAATCCCATAACTTATACTGATTACTATGGTAACCATGTATTTGTGTTAAAGGAAGTCCACATATAATGTATAATATGATATATTAGATGTGTGAAGTTGGTCGTCCAGGTTGTTGTAGTCTTGGGAAAGACTATTGTTGGTGACTAACAATAGTCTTTATCAAGACTACAACAACCTGGACGATCAACTTTACACATCTAATGATACTACTAGGTTCAAACCATTTACTGTATATAATATATGTCGAATAAAATTTTACAAACATCTTCGTTCTTTGTAAAGGATGATAACAGTCAAAATAATCTTGCTCTTATATCTGCGTCCTAGAGACAGGATATTGAATTGATACCAACTAATCCCCTCATTGACCCTGACTTGCCAACAAGCGAAACTTTTAAAAGAAATTCGAAGCCACCAGTTATTCCAAGAGATATTTGGGAGATACCAAGAGAAAGTTTGTGGGTTGGCATAAAGTTGGGAGAAGGTGCTTTTGGACTTGTTTTTAAAGGTATCCAGACAGTTAATGGTAGCGAAACCCGAGTAGTCGCTGTTAAAACAGTTAAAGGTCAGTTTTATATACATTATTCACTTTCTCGTGTTTAATATAATTTTACAATTATACAAGTAACAGTATGATATATAATTTTAGAATTATATTATTAATCTTAATAGGAATATCAAACCCAGAAAAATACAGAGCCATACAAAATTATAAAAATACTCAATGAAAAATCATACGTTTCGTTCACGTGACATCATCCGAGAATGAATATAAATTAATGACATCCGCAATGCATACGTAAAGGTTGCTAATTATAACTGTTAGTTGTTAGTCTGTTACAAACAATAGAGGATAAGTGGTTGGGACAAAGAAAGGATTAAGGCAGACGTGCGATGTGGGAAAAAGGGAAAGTGGGCAGATATCGATCACCACAGCAATGTATAAAAATTCTCAACATAACGCAAACCAATTGTAGAGAATTTGCGTACCTGCCGTTCGTGATATATATGCTCACAAATTTCTCGTGGCATATCTAAGTTAAGGCATTATTTATCCATAAAACATCTCAAGCAAATTTCTTATAATCTTATATCCCTACATATCATATGCTATAATAGCTTGGGGTAGTACCTATAAATCACATGTGCAGAAAGTACAAACAAAACAAAATCATTTTATGAGAATTATGTTTTTTGCTACTTTATTTGGGAAGAAAAGTAATTAAGTAATTCTTCTCAATTTCCTTCATATCTCTTTATGTTTGTAAATTGACTGATGGCTAACTCGAAAACCTCACGGTTAACTTAACCACCAGTCTGTCTAACATAAAATAATTTATATTTAACTACTTTTCTCTCTTTTTTGTAAATAGTTATTTACCATTTTATTTAATGTATTTATAAGAGCATTAAAGATTGTAATGTATTGTATTGTATTGAACGACAGAGAAGGTTTGACTGACTGACGATCAACTCAACTACAACCTTCGTAGGTTTTAGAATTAATTAAAAAAGTAATGTAGTCTTTTCAATTTTTTTCTGCTTAGAGAATGCTGATCCTTCTGACCTCCAAGATCTTCTGCGAGAGTTTGAGATTATGAAAAAGCTCAAACATGATCCTAATGTCGTACGTTGTTTTGGAGCAATTCTTCATGACGGTCTGTACAACTTATAAAGCCAATATATATTTTGAAACCTAAAGGGACACTCCACCCCAAAGACAAGAGTTTCTTAAATGAAAGTTCTTTGTCGCCTCACACGAGAATGAGTATTAGTTTTCTTCTAATCTTTTTAGTTTTAGAGAAATTTGGCTTTGTTTTCGTATTTTTGTAAATTGAAGGTCGCCATATTTGTTCTGATTGCGGGCGAATGCGGTCGCTTCCGTTAATTTTTGACGTCATTGAGTGATAGTAACACTACACAAAGAAACTCTTCACAATAGCATGACAATAACGTGGTCTTAGTCTTATTGTGCAGGATTTCTATTCAAAGTGTTTCATCACTCAATGATGTCAAAAATTAACGGCAGCGACCGCATTCTCCCACAATCAGAACAAAAATGGCGGTCTTCAATTTACAAAAATACGATAAACAAAGCCAAATTTCTCTAAAACTAAAACGATTAGAAGAAAACTAATACCCATTCTCATGTAAAGCGACAAAGAACTTTCCTTTAAGCAACACTTGTTTTTGGAGTGGAGTGTCGCTTTAAACGCGGTTTTTTTGAGATGAAAAATAAGTTGGTAGAAACTCTCTTATTTGAAAGAATATTTGAAATTATAAAGATTGGCCTTCACAGCTTTCTATTTGTTTGCTATAACACCACTGCACATACGTCACTCACTGTATAATGACTTATGGAGGAAAGAATATTGTTTATCTTTGAGATTATACAATTAAATTACTCAAAACATTGCCTGTTTAGTGTCATGGAATAGATAAGCGCGCATGCGCAGTTTCAATTGACCTCATTTGATCAAAACCTCAATTATATTCTTGATTTTAATGAAGTCATTATGCAGTATGATTTTAAAACATTAATTAAAATTTGTAATTCTGACATTGCTAGTTCGTTTATAAGGCCATTTCTTCTTCCATCGTAAAAGTGAAGCAATACGCGACTATGCTGCGCATATTATCGCTTATGGCTTTTCGTTAGAGATATATTTAGCGAAGAAATGATGAAATTGTTACCATGGCAACAACCTGATTTTTATAATCACATTAAATATAAATATAACATATTCCGACGACGATATATTTTGAAATACTATAACTCTACGAACTCATGCTATACATCACATGAAAGCTTGAATAACAATATCTTTGTAACTGATTACTAACATTTTTAAAAAAACGAAAACAGGTTTACCCTTGAACGGCTTTTGAATTTACTGACTATCGAATTTGACATCTTCCAGCTTCTGACGACGATATATTTTGAACTACTGAAAGCTTGACTAACAGACTCGGACATACGTACACAATATCTTAGTATTATAAACTTTAAATTACCAACATAATGCAACGATCAATTCGAAGTATGGCATTTGAATTTTAGAAATTCCAATGATCAAATTTCCCACGCCTCATCAAAAAATGTGGTTAAATCCCCCCATACTTCAAGTCCAACTAGCAGTCAAATGCCCTAGTAACAGTTTATATATCAAGCTTCAAAAGTGTCTCTTAATTTCTCCAGTCCTTTCTGGCTTAACCAAGCCTTAACAAAATTCACATCTTTGTTTTTAAACTCCCATAATTATGGATTTCCCTGTAGCTTCCGCTATTGTGAATAATTTCAGAGCAACGTCGCACGAACGTCGCACGAACGTCGTACCATATAGGCGTACCTGACCAGTTATGTTTGGGGGGAAACATTTTTGCCCGAAAAATTAAGAGTCGACTGTTGATCATGATCGAATGCAGTATGGCAGGCGCAACTTCATATGTGACTAGAAATACGTATCCGCAATAACCCCTGCAAAAGGCCGTTTCGTCGTAGATTTTGAACAATATCTCGGCCAATATTTAACCGTTTTCAACAGATTTGGAATTAACCGAGTCTAAATACATAACATACGTGTCTATTATGTTACGAGAAATAAGTTAGGTTCACTAAGTTGTGAGCACAACCAGAAGATTTTGATTGGCTTATTCCTGTAATAGCGACTAAGTTTGAAACGTTTATAAAACTTAAACTTCATCATTACTTTTGCTACTTAGCCACTCATGTATTTCACTCATATATTTTGTCTAAAACGTAAACAATTCCAATCCGTTTTTCCACTTCCAGTTGAACATCCACTTGTAATTGTTGAGTTCGTTCCATTTGGGGACCTCCTGGGATATCTAAGGAAGTCAAGAGGAATCCAGGATACATGCTATACACAAATTAATCATCTCCCAATTACCTCCTTGACCTCGGAAGATTTATTAAAGTTTGCAATCAACTCGGCAAAAGGAATGCAGTATCTCTCAAGGAAAAAGGTAGTGGCTATGCATTGACTTTTATAAATGCATGCTAGAAAAAAATATGTGATGCTACTTGCACGCCCTGAAGGATCTCCGTGAAATATCGGCAAGATCAGGAAATATTTGAGTAAAAAGGACTGTGAGAAGTTGGTGCATGCATTCATAATATCAAAACTTGACAGCTGTAATAGCATCCTATATGGCTTACCAGAAGCTAAATTGAGCAAGTTACATCGAATTCAAAATACAGCTGCAAGACTTGTAACAGGGGTTAAAAAAAATCGGAGCATATCTCCCCTTTGCTTCGTAATCTTCACTGGTTGCCGGTGAGATCAAGGATTGTATTTAAGATACTAATAATTACTTTCAAGGCTTTGCATGGCCAGGCGCCTGTTTATATTACTGATTTGCTAAATAAATATAAACCTACTCGTGCTTTGAGATCATCAGACCGTAATCTGCTACTTGAGCCAAAATACAAAACGGTGACTCATGGAGACAGAGCGTTCTCGGTTTCGGCACCAAAACTGTGGAATTCATTATTGTTGGGTAATTTTAAGTCAGCAGTTAAGACTTTTCTTTTTTTAAATTAATAGTTTTTTTGTTCATAGTGGTAATATATGTAGTAGGCTTTATCTTATAATGAAACTGTAATAAGTTTTATAAGTAAATTTAAGAATATATTGTTGTAAGAGCATTGAGACTATTGTATAATGCTCCTAATACGTCTATTATTATTATTATTATTATAGTCACTATGTACGTTTATCGTATACGAATGGTCTTTACCTGATAATTGTGAATGTGCTAACGAGACTCCCCCCCCCCCAACTCCTTCATAGAGTATGGCCAACGAATGTCTATCATTGGAAACGTTTCTGCCTCACTGCATGCGCTCAGAAATTTTCCAATCTAAGTAAATATATGTTTACCGAATGGAACTGAGGTCCGTATGGAGAAATATTTCCCGAGATACGGACCGACCAATACGGTAAATATATATTAATATCCTGGCTTGTTTCTTTGGTCGTCATCAGTATTTCTAGTGGACAATAAAGAAAAGTCTGTGCTTTTTCTTCGTCAAAGGAAATTGAGAGTTAATCTCTTTTAAATAAAAAAAACTCACTTATGTGTATTTCAATATGTTCAATCTCGTTAAATGTTTTTAGAATATTTTACGGCTTATAAAACGTATTTAAAACTGAAATTATGTTAAGCAATTAGCGGTCCGTATGGGCTCATATGGACCGCTCGTTAGCCAATCAGAAAGCAGTATTTGTTAGGATACGGACCGGAAAAAATAAAAATCATTCTCGCGTAGATAAGTAGACGCAGAACTACATTGATAAAATGTGTAAACAAACGGTGCAGACGATTATATAAATCACTTCATTTTGTCTTGAGGCATATTGGTATCCCACTGCATGAAGCAACGGGCCAGGTATATAAATACTGAAATAGAACGAGTATACGTACTATTTTTGTTCAACGAATACCCATTCCAAGTATAATATTACACATTCCATGCAATTGTACATTTGTCCATCAATTACATTGCGATATCAAAAAATGTAACATTCGTCCTGCCTGTAAAACCCCCGTCAAGACTAGAATCGATTTTTATGTTGGTATATATATTCGGATTCAAGATACAACATTTCTGTTGTAGAAAATCGGTATAGTTTTTAATAAAAACACGAATTATCTATTCAGCATTTTTATTTCTTTACCGTAGATAGTACATCGAGATTTAGCTGCAAGGAATGTTCTTGTTGGTGAAGGGCGCACCTGTAAAATTACAGATTTCGGCATGGCGAGAGATGTTAAAGAGAGACAAGATGAAATTTACACGAGAACAACAAGGGTAATTCCAATACAATATATATATTATATATATATATATATTTTCTATATATACAATATATATATATATATTTATATATATATTTATCACATACTTGTGCCTTTATCAGGGTGATAACAGCGGGCGATAAAAACGATATGTCCCGCTGAAAAACGATATGTCCCGCTATGTCTATTTTTAGTACTTATTGTTGATTGATTATTCTAATTACAAGTATGTGATAAACAGGTTATCACATTCGTGACTCGGTGATATCAGTTTAGTATCACTTTCAGGACGATATCATAATTGTCCGTCGTTCGCTGCGCTCACTCGTGACAATTACGATATCGTCCCTCAAGTGATAAAACTGATAATATTGTAATATTGGGCATTTCACTCGATTAAATTACAGGTTCTAAGGATTTTTGGTGAAGCCTGAATTAAGGCCTCTAAGTCATTTTTCGCAACTGGTCCCGGTTTGGTCTTAAAATGTATATATTCCAACACTCGAACTTTTCCTTCACCAAAAATCTTTAGAATATATATATATATATATATATGTGTCGCTTATGCATTGTGCGCACCACTGCTTGCAGTTTGAGCACTCTGGCATGGTTTTTGATGTCCCACATTCGTGTGGCATCAAGGGTGACTGTAAATAGCAGTTACCTTCATCCTGCTCGTCAGCACTACACTGATGAGGCCCAAAAGGCCGAAACGGTACCGTCTGTAGTTAGTTATATATATATATATATATATATATATACGTGTAGGTTTTGGTCTACGAAATGCAAAGAGTGCTCAACAACATATAGTTAGAGCAAATATATTATATTTTCGCTTACCTCAAAACTGGTCTGCTACAACTTGTTTCATCTGTAAAAGAATCTTCAGGCAGTGACTGCCTGAAGATTCTTTTACAGATGAAACAAGTTGTAGCAGACCAGTTTTGAGGTAAGCGAAAATATAATATATATATATATATATATATATATATATATATATATATATATATATATATATATATATATATATATATATATATATATATATATATATATATATATATATATATATATATATATATATATATATATATATATACATACATATTTTATTTACCATTTACATTTTTCATGTAAACATCTTTGTTTTTCTTTTTGTCTACATTTTACCCTTTTACAAGGTTTATTATATGCATGACAAAATTGCTGCATTCTAATTGTTGAGAGGAGTACAACTATTTTATTAATTAAAAAGTAAAGTGCTGCGTAGACAGTGTTTTGAATATATAGCAAAGTGAAAAGGTGGTAAACTGCCAAGAATTTAGTTACGAGATACTGACGTTTCGAGCGGAGCCCTTCATCAGAGTAAGACGAGATGGAATAAAATAAATAGGGCTTATATATATATGCCAAAAGGGTGTCACAAGTAGAAAGTAGCCAATCAAATGCACGGGAGATAAACAAACTGGTGATAATGAGATGCGAAAAGTTAAATCATTTGCTATTTTTATACAGTCGATCAGAGGGGGAGGGAGAAATAACAGATCCAATATTAGGGATTAGGCGATATAGTAAACCAGTAAGAAACAAAAATTTTTGAAAAGGAATGAAAGTGCATAGGCTAATAATAAAAAGGTTCCAAGCAAACTAAAATAACAAGAAACAAGAGGATGTGTGGTGCCAAGTTTAAAAATGAGACGCTTCTCATTTTTATTTTTTTATTTTTTATTTATTATTAGCCTATGCACTTTCATTCCTTTTCAAAAATTTCAATAAGTTTCTTACTGCTTTACTATATCGCCTAATCCCTAATATTGGACCTGTCATTTCTCCCTCCCCCTCTGATCGACGGTATAAAAATAGCAAATGATTTAACTTTTCATTAATCATCAGTTTGTTTATCTCCCGTGCATTTGATTGGCTACTTTCTACTTGTGACACCCTTTTGGCATATATATAAGCCCTATTTATTTTATTTCATCTCGTCTTACTCTGATGAAGGGCTCCGCTCGAAACGTCAGTATCTCGTCACTAAATTATTGGCAGTTTACCACCTTTTCACTTTGCTATATATTTTATTAATTATACTGCAGTACAATAAACAAACAAAATGGCGGATCAAATTTTGTCATGCACATAATAAACAAGTAATCATGATATTTCTCGTACAATTAAGATCGATTTACACTACTCGTGATATTTGAAAATTGTGCCAATTTTGGCAAAATTTTCAAATATCTTTCGTAGTGTAAACCCTTAATTGTACGCTATCATAAATACCTTTACTAATTCCAACACAATATATTTTTCTGTTTTGTCTGCATTTTTGTTGTGAAGTTTGATCTTATCGCATGTGTTTATTTTTAGGGCTTAATTCCAGTAAAGTGGACTGCAATTGAATCTATTATCCGAGGAACATATACAACCAAGAGCGATGTGTACGTTACATAATACAAATTTATACCTTACATAATACAAAGTCTGGATATAGGAAACACATGGGGTATTTCTGGTCTGCTGATTGTCGCATTTTACTCTGATTGAAAATGGTTGAAACCTAATTGCAAATTGCGATGTCATGCAGGGGCGTAGCGAAGGGGGGGTGCGGGGGGGTGTCGCACCCTCCCAATGTTGCTCTTGTCGGCACAAATCGGATTTATCTGGGCAAATTTGGACCTGCGATCTAATGAGAATAAACTTTATGTTTGGGCGAATTTTTTAACGGAAACGGCAAAATGTGCCGACAAAAGTCAGCAAAAATTGACAAAAAACCCTGAAAAATCTCCAACAAATCCTTGGTTAAAAGGGGCGACAAATGCCGAATAATTACCGACCCCTGGCCAAACTCCGACAAAAATGCTGGGAAGATTTAGCGTTTTACGTAGAGCCGCACTTTTTAATCCATCCGGAAATGCCAATCGTCTCTCCAAAAGCACAAGATATAGCTGTATAGCACCACTAGAATTTGCGTCGGAAATCACGATCGTGCAAGTACACAACAGCCTCTCAATATTTCGTGGGCAAATGCGCAACCAGTAATAACGTTTCGGGCATTGTAGCGGTAGCGCACATAAGATTTAAGATGACTCGCTGATAGAAATATTTTAGATAAGAACAATTAGCTGAAACATTTAAACAAATATATTGGATTGGAAAGTTATGTACAACAACCACCTGAAACGCAAGCGGAAGAAAATTAAGCTGACATGTCTTGCTTGCAAGCAAACATTTGATAATGATTATCGGCAACAACACAACAAAAAGTACCATGGAGATGTTTTGAAAGTATTGGGTACATGTTGATCAGTGGCGTAAATTTAGCCGGAATGGGGTGTTTACAATCTTCCCCCCAAATGCTGTACGTATGTTGTCAACATAAAAAAAACAGTCCAAAATACGAAATTTTATAAACTTCTGAACTGACTGAAAATCACCACTCAGAATGCAGGAAATGCCATTTGCGGGATTCTATATTTTAAAATTTTCCGGAGGGCAACAGCGCTCGAGATCAGTGGCGGAAATTGTGGTGGGATGGGGGGGCAGCCGCCCCCCCACCTTTCGTCAAATTGCCAATTTGTCGGAAATTTTCAAATAAAATTTATATATATATATATATATATATATAATTGCCAATTTGTCGGAAATTTTCAAATAAAATTTGTTACTTAGCAACCAAACTTGTCGGACATTTTGGGAGGCTTTGCCCCACCACCTTAAAACGTGAATATCCGCCACTGCTCGAGATCATCCCCTATCTCTCACAACATAAGATCATAATTTCAAATTTAATAAATTCATATTGAAATCATCATGACCACGCCCATGCCACGCCCAATTTGTCGGCAAAACTGGGTCATGCACCCCCCCAAATGCATTGCCTTCGCTACGTCCATGATGTCATGTCAACGTCATAGCTATAATTACATAAAACGCAACTAAAGAACGGGATGACAAATGAAAAAGCTGTAAAAGCCATTCTTAACTGTTTAACTGTTCTTTCAAATACAATCATAAAAAACAGGGGTAAATGTTCGATGCATAAGCACTTTAAATGTTTTTCGTTTTGTTACGAAGAAACTGGAATCACAAAAATGTACTTTGTTTTGCTGGAAATTTGTGATAAATATTTAACCTAGTAAACCTGGAAAATATTTCGTCTAAAATGAGTCTTAGTTGACAAACATTTCATCGTAAAGTGGCTTTGTTATGTTTACAGAATAATTTGAATATCGCAGGGTTTTTTAACTCATTAATTTCAACTCTCAAGCCATCAGATTTCTTATCCAGTCTTTTAGTAATCCATGGTTATATCTGTTCGTAAAATCTCTTATTTAAAACAATTGTTTTTCATCTGAAAAAATATTTGTAAATAAAGACCCGTTACTGAACCAATCTTCAAGTTACACGAGCATTCTCATAGCATGTAATATTCCTTCGAGTTTTTCACATTTCGGAATAAACAGGAAAATGTGAGTTGATTTCTATAATTTCGTAACAAATTTTATACAAGTTCCTAGAACAAAATTACGCGTAGATAGATCGATGGTCTGATACATACGTGTGAACGCTTTGTATGATGGGATACCAGATCAGACTTGTGCCGAACGACTTGTGCCGCAGATTTCTTTTGAATATTTTATCTTTCTTTTGAATATTTAAAGGGACACTCCGGCCCAAATACAAATGTTCATATGAAAGATCTTACTGACTTTAGTTTATTTCCAAAGTTTCAGCATTCCTATCAATTTTAGTTGATTTAGTTGAAGTTGAAAATTTGTGGATTTTGACGCCATATTGGTTTTGAAAATATGACGTCATTGAGTGATTCTTTATCGTCAGTGGAGTTGTTTTGATGGCGATCACATAGTGATAGTTATTGTGAATGGTCTTTGGACGAAAATTAGTCGAAATAAACTATTTAGTTCATCATGCAGGAAAGTAGAGGAGCTTCTTAGGCATAATACGAGACACTGATAATGACGATAATGACGTGTCACTCAGTGACGTCATATTTGAGAAACAAAATGGCGTCGAAATTGGACAAACTCTCCAACTTCAACTAGCCACATCTTCTTAACTAAATTGATAGGAATACTGAAACTTTGGAAATAATCTAAAGTCAGTAAGATCTTTCATATGAACTACATTTGTATTTGGGCCGGAGTGTCCCTTTAACATAATTTAAGCACTGTATAAATATTAAATATTATTATTATATTAAATATTATTATTGACTGTCTTAAGCTTTCTTCTCTCCTCCGTTATGGCCGGATTTGTTCTCCCAGTCCTATCGAAAAGAAAATTGCAAGCCCCGCTTATCTTTTTGAAGCAGTTGCTCGTTGTTCTACACGCTGGATTATTTAGCAATTTGTAACATTTTAGTGAAGAAAAATATGACATGTGATTGGTATAATAGTAGAATATTTTCTATAATGGTTTATAACATAAGTGAGTGAAAATGCATGCTCTGATTAGCTGCAAAGCGGGCTGTATATCTCGATAAAGGATGCTGACGTGGACTTGATTAATATAATAACCAAAACATAATCAAAGCGCACACAACAAAATGTTTTACGTGAACTTCGTGAGGCACTCTCGTGTTTTTAAACTCGATAATAGCACGCGTCATAATATGACATAGTTGTTTAGTGACGCCAGTTACACGAAAACAACAGCGTATAACAAGGCCTTATTTGTGGCATCTTTGCATTCGTCATCTAATGCATAAAATATTTATCGTTAATTTTTCTTCTTTTCTCACCATTTAATAGATGGAGTTTTGGAGTGCTGCTTTTTGAAATTTTGACTGTAGGTAGGCAACATATCATAATAGAGATGCAACAGAGATGCTTGTTGAACCATCCAGTATTGTTATACCAAGTGTCAAAGTCCAATTTTCTAGCTTTTTGATTGGATAAAACGTCCTTGCGTGGCGGTCCGAAAATCGTTCTGTTTCCCGCCCATTGTTACCTTTTGCCAGTAAAATAAATTTTCGCAAATGTCTGTATGTCAATACTTTTAACTGTTACGTATTCTTCAACATTTTTATATAATATAACAAAAGTTCGCCTCGGCGATCTCTGGGCCTCAAAACACACTGTTTCCCTCGGTAACAGTAACTATAAGTGTTTAATATTATACCTTATTAGACAGTTTAGTGTTCAGTAACGCTCGATTTTACGAGTCATGCCGTATTTTGGTGAGCCCGTAGGCCGAGTTAAAATACAAATGATGAGTAAAATATACAGAAGTACTATACTAAACTTTTTCTGCATGGCGTTATTATATATCAATCAAAAAACGTTGTGGTTATCACCATGTTTAAGTGAGGTTATGTAATAACCAAGGTTAATAACTAGGTAACCACGCGTGCGCAGAAGGTCGGTGTAAGGTGTCAGTTGCGCGTATGGCAAAAAGACTGGTAAAGCGCGTGACAAATCATTAGCGCATTTGCACGGAAGGTAATCGGACGTGTATTAGAAAGCTGAAGAACAAATTTCGTACCCACCGTCCCACCCTTTATTCAATAAAAGAAAGGGTAAGTCTTCTTTTCCACCAAGCAATTGGTGTGATAGGTGCAAGCTACTCGAGTGGTTGGCAGTTCAAGATACCAGCATGGATCTTTCCTGAATCCAAGTACCACTACTCGTTACCAGGCCACCTCGGTCTACAGCTTGCACGCAGATATTAATTATTAAATCTGAGCTTTCGGCCCGTGTACCCGGGTCGTCTTCAGAGAAAATACAGATTTAATAATTAAACATGGTGATAACCACAAATTTTTTTGATTGATATATACTAAACTTCCTAATAAGTTATTTATTACCCAATGTTATTATATGGCTTGACTCGTAAACGGCTTAACGGCTCAGTTTTTCTTCAATCTGATTACGTTGCTGAGAGGTCTTACAAACCGAAATTAAAAAGAGCCATATAATAAAAACCTTATTAACCTCGTTTGGTCGGTTTTTACGGCAAAATAATCCTTCTCTTAATTGGTCTGAAAGACCGCAAATAAATTAGGGCGAACATTATACGTTCTACAATTTCTTTTCTGAATGTCTAAAATTATTAAAAACATTTTTGTTAATAGGAGGATGTCCATATCCTACAATGAGTGGTCAGGAAGTGCGTCAATTTATCTCTGAAGGATACCGAATGGTGAAACCGATCCATGTTGACAATGAACTGTAAGATTTGCCATGTTTTAAAATTTAAAAGTAATGATATAATCTTGAGTGACCATGCAAGATATATATTTCTTGAAGCAAAGAGGCACCTGAATATGAATAGAGCTGCATATCAGGAGGAACGGGATGTTTTTCGTTATTTTAAAAAACTGAATAAAGTATGACCTGTTTTTTTTCTTCAAAAAGCTGCTTCTCGTTACCTCATTATAGCACATGCATATCCGATCCTATCACTGCAGCTTCCAAAATCCGAGAACCTCTGCTATTCTGTAGTGTGTATATTTTTCAGTACAATTTTATTAATTACTAGGTTTCGCTGGAAATCCAATAAAATAGAATGACGCAGACTCAAGGTTCAGGGGGGGTTTCTTTTCAATTTCACGTCACTTGAGTGCAAGGAACAAAAGACAAGTACTCAATGACGTCAAAATTGAAAAGAAAACCACCGCTGTACATCAATCTTGAGCCGTCGAACAAACTCGAAAATGGCGGCGTCCAGAAGCATAAAATACGAGAATGAAAACGTTATTTCTCAAGTACAAGAGCAGATACCGCAAAACTATTAACATTTCCAAACATACTTCAAGGCCTTTTATTTAAAAGTAATTTATTTTGGGAGTACAGTTCCCCCTTAAGTATAAACAATCTAAGCAATTATTTAAACTTTTGGCTTCTTTAATAAGGTATGCAGTTATGCTTGAATGTTGGAATTCAAACCCAAGGAAACGACCAACATTTAAAGAACTGGTGTATACACTGAAAAGACTTGAATCACATCACAGGGTGAGATAAGTCAAAGTTTAATCAATACAGTTTTTCTTTCTGGTTTTCTATATTATGTAATAGGTTGCTGGGCTGTTCAGCAACAAGTAATTTCAATTAGCCAACCTCGTACCCAGGATATTTTGGCTCCACGGTGGAAGGTCGGCGAAAATGGCACTGGGATTGTGGAATGCCCCATATAGTAAATGACATACACCATTTTGTTAGTATGAGAGGTATGAGGCTTAATCCTAAAAAATGTAAAGACATTTTCATAAATAGCTTACAATATCAATTACCTATCCAAAGCCTATTCATTGGCGATTGTATTGTCGAGTCTGTAGAGTCGTTTAAACTTCTTGGTGTATATCTTAGTTACGACCTTACTTGGAATACCCATTGTGATTATATAATCAAGAAAGCTTTGAAGCGACTTTATATTATTCGACAGTTGAAGAGAGCGGGTTATAACAAGGAAGAACTTGTAACTTTATACTGTTGCTTAGTAAGACCGATTTTAGAATATGCAGTTCCTGTTTGGGCTGCTCTTCCATCTTATCTATGTGAAAATATCGAATCCATGCAAAGAAGAGCAATGCGTATAATATTTTCTGGTATACCATCATATAGTTCATCTCTTGAGTCGGCTAATCTGAATTCTTTATGTGATAGGAGATCGGAAATATGTGAAAAGTTTATTGAATAGGAATAAAACTTCTGGCCCTTTGAAACATCTCCTTATTTCTAATAGTTTTAGGATAGATCATGGTTATAATTTAAGGTCTGGTACCACTAATGACTGCCTCATATCCCAGCTAAGGACATTGAGATTATCTAACTTTGTTACGTATAAATATAGGTAGTTCTTTGGTATAATTAATTATTAACATATGTAATGTATTACTGAATGTATGTTTAACTAGTTATGTTTTTCTTTTTTAAATATTTGTAAGTACTCATATTCAGTTATATACTGTAATCTTATTGGCCAGTTTTAAAACGTAATTAATTCAGTTATAATTCATCTAAATCACGATGTTAAGAATTTTGCTCCCCTTTATGTTTTACTGCGAATTAGAAATATAATGGCTTTGGTTAATTGTCAAGAACTGGCAACTGCATTGGATATATACTTATTGATGCATGTTATTTATATTAAAAACCATGAATGTATATGATAAATTATGCTAGCGCTAGTTGCTTTTTTCTCCTTCGTTATACACGTCAACACGTCAATCGGGTGCCACCGAACTCGTTTTTGAAATAAGTTGGATGAAATATTAATTTGGCGCCAATTTGAAGCTGCATGTATTAACAATATAATATTTAATGGTATTCTCACTGCTCACAGTGAATATATAATTTTTATCTTCTCATGTGAAGATATCCTTTTTTTCTGAGTAGGAAAAATCCTAGTATTTTATCGATATCTATATTATAATAAATCATGAATACTCACTGCATTACGGAAACGATTTTTATACAAAGAGAAGATACTAATTCCACGGTGTTTCTTCTTTTTGTTAGGAGTATATTAACTTATCCCAGTATGACCCATGTCATTATGAAAACATAGACAAGACACTGGATCTATAATGTGGCTGTAACAAAAAGTTCCATTGAGTTTTCTGAAATCGTTCAAAAAACATTTTTTTACAAAAATGTCTGTTTTATATTTTTGTTTGTTTGTTTGTTTCTTTATTATATACGTTAACTAATTTAAAGATTTTCTTTTTATAAAAGTCAGTAGTATATATATATATAGTTCGTAATGAATGGAATTATGTAATTCGAATTGGAAATATAACACTTTGTTCCATATATATATAGAAAAATAATAATACAATACAGCCGTCTTATCTTGAGCAGTAAATGAAAATAAAATAACCTCGCTCGAAATTCCCCATCATGTATTAAATCATGTATTTAATAAACCTCTCTTGTAGTACGTAGGAACTATGGAGCATATACATAATATTAGTTAAATCTAGCTACAATATCTTACTGTATTATCTGTATCGTCTGTATTACATAAAAAGTTTAATTACTTGAAAAATACTTAAAAGTAAATATACCTCATGTAGTCCTTTTCGTTTTACAGTACTTTGTATTTACAAAAAGAAGATTGTCATTTGAATGTGTTCTTAGATTATATACTGTATCTTTGATTCTCGTCCTTGGAGGAGAAAGCGCAAAGGATCTGTGTAATAACCTTCATTTTAGTAATGTACTTTTTACAAATCTGTACACGTCGACTCTTTAGAGTAGGTATACTGTATCTCAGCAGATGAGAATGCTTCCCTATAGCTATATAGAGAGATTGTATTAATGGCTGAGTATTATAGTCTTCTTTGAATGGTCTTTAATTTACATGAAAGAAAACCAGGTATAGCTGGCCATATAGGTACAGCATATTGAATAGTAGGCCTTATAGTGGGTTCAATAAAAACTGATCGTTTTTAAATTCGAATTGAATATAGCTTTTTGCCTGCCTTTTTAATAGATATAATCTATGTGCTCATTCGGTTTCACTCGGGTCCGCTGTAATGGCATGGCTATATGCTGTAGCGGGTGTCCCTGCCAATTCTTGTTATTATGTTTGTTAGTTTTTGCATTTATTTCTTTTTTAATTGTCATGCAGGAAAAGCTAATAAATCAAAATCAAATCATTTGAGGTCATTACTATAAATTATACCGAAGATCGTATGATTACAATTGGTCGAATTAGGAAATTGTGATTATGCATGAAGTTAATGACTATGTCCATTCGTTTAACCCTTGGCTTTACTGTAGCTCCAGGATTTTTTAAGCACATTTAAAATCTACGAATTAACTTGGTATAAGCAAACCCCCGTGAGCTTTAATTTACCATGCAATTATCAGGTACCTTATTCGTACTTAATTTCGCGCGTACTTAATTTCGCGATTTTGGTGAGACAGTATTTCGCGAGGCTTTATTTTCGCGTTTTCGATGGGGAAAATGAAAAAAGGGCATTAAATTTCGTGAAAGCGTTGTCAACATCATTTTATTTTCTAAAAAAAATCTGAACTTCAACCTTTCTAAACAAACTGGAACAAGTTAATATTAGGTATATATTGTCCTAGAGTCCGCAATGTTCTTAAACATGGAAACAATGTTCTTAAACGTGGAAGTTTCTTTGAGCCACTAACAACATCACTTACGCCAGCCTTCTTCCATCGTTTTGCAATTGACTTTATGCCTTCAGAGCTAGACAAATGGTTGTACATGCTAACGATCAAGTTGCATGAATTGGTTTGATAATCAATTTATCAAGTTTTTTGTGATTCAAATTTCTTACCATGGTATTTAATTTCGCGTGTGTAAATTTCGCGAGCATTTTTATTCGCGCGTCTTTAATTTCGCGATTTTTTTACAATCGCGAAAATCGCGAAATTAAGTACGAATAAGGTAATAAGAATAATTGTGCTATTAATAAAACTCTTGAGACGACTCAGTGTAGAAATATTTTATTGTAAACCAGGGGTCGGAGCGAGAACAAAGTTGGCGAGGAGGCGACCAAGTGACGACACAAATGTAGGAGGTCCGGCGGAGCGCATTTGGAATCCGTAGACAGTCGGTAGCATCTTGGGACTTTTTCAGGGTTGTTAGATTCCCGCGCATGCTCTAAGCCAAGAGTGAGTTCAAAAAAAGCCAAAATAAGCCAAATCATTGCTATGAAATAAAAGCCAAAAACCCCAAACTGGTCCAATGATTCGGACTTTAAGCCATGATGTTGACAAACCATGAATAGTTGTGTGTTGAAATTCAGTTTTGGTCGACGCATAGAAATTATAAAACGTTTTTATGCGTTGTAAATGCACGCGCATTAACGATTGTATGTACACTGGTCCCCCCTTGCAGCCTCTTCTTTGGGACATTATGGTGAGAGCGCGAATGTCAACGAATCTGCTGTTAGCTGACATACAAAAGGCTTTCCTTGAAATAGGAGTGAAAAAAGAAGATAGAGATTCGTTCCGTTTCTTGTTTAACATCAAAGGAGAGGAGAAGCATTTGCGATTCGCTCGGGTGCCTTTTCCTCCTTGGAGCTACGTTGCAACACCACAGCAACCATCCGAATTTGAAGAAACTGTGAAGGCTCTGAAGGAAAACACATATGTAGACAACCTGATGCAGACAGGGGAGGATCTCGAGAGTTTGATGAAGTTCAAAGAAGAAAGCACCATCATTCTAGAAAGTGCCAAGTTACCAGTTCATAAGTGGGAATCAAATATTGAGTCGCTGGAGAGTGAAAAAATGCCGCCAAATCCTACCAAAATTCTGGGACATACTGGGGACAAGCGAGATGACACGTTAGAATTGCCCGTGAAAGTTTTTGCTGAAGACCAACCCGTAACCAAGAAAACTGACATTCTTAGCCACTTAGGAAACTACATGAGCAGAAGGAAAACGAATCTACCGAGAAGCTTGTGATGAGAATAAAGGCTGGAATAATAATAATAATAATAATAATAATTTATTACTTGATATAGCGCATTCTCCATAATATGCCCAAATGCGCTTTACATTGTCTTAACAAACGGTAAATCTTGAATATATATTACAAAATAAAATTTATCTAATCTAAAAAAGATAAAAAATTATTAATAATAAGCTAATCTAAAAAGGTGCGTCTTTAGTTTGCGCTTAAAAATTGGAACAGTAGTGCTAAACTTAATGTCCATTGGCAGTTCGTTCCATAGACGGGGGGCGCAAACCGAGAAGGCTCTAAACCCATACGACTTAAGTCGATATGTCGGTTGACAAAGAAGAAGCTTGTCTGCTGATCTTAGAGATCTGCTTTGAGTATATGGGACGAGCAAGTCACTCAGATACGAAGGTGCTAAGCCATTAACTATCTTGTATGTAAATAGTAAAATCTTAAAATTAATACGTTGCTCCACAGGGAGCCAGTGTAAATCTATAAGCAGAGGCTTAATGTGATCAGCCTTGCGAGACAAAGATATGAGTCGAGCAGCCGAGTTTAGCACATATTGTAGCCGTTGAATTAGGTAGCTAGGCAGGCCATAAAGTAAATATCTATTATACAATAGATATACAGAAGGAATACAGAAGTATATAGGAATAATATAGGAATACAGAAGTATATAGGAATACAGAAGTATCTCCCAAGTTGAAGAACCAATGGATCAAATGGACAAATCAATTAAGAAACGTGAAAGTTCCTCGAAGCATTACCAGAAAGATTACCAAGATGAAAGCTGCACACCTATATATTTGCAGATGCCAGTAGTCTAGCATGCTATTCTGTGGCTATCGCGGTAGTGGAGCACGATTCAGGAGCGGTCAAAGGTCTTTTGACCGTTGCTAAGCAACGTAACGCATTGTAAAAGGCTAAAGACGTATCTGGCGGACTCACGAACAGTCTGGCAAGTTTTATGACGTTTTATGACGTAAGAGAGATTGCGCCTCGTGACTCTCGAGATAGAAGTATAGACGTGAATCGATTTTTTGAATTATTTGAAGCGAGGACAGATTTTCTTGTCAAGGTAAGACGACTAATAATTACGATAGTAGCTGTTAAACGACATTTTACACAGCGAGATGTCATCTACGATTTTTTTGCCATGGTAATGTCTTATATTTTGGCATGACAGGGCTCGTGACAGGGATATAAATCTGCAAATAGAATTAAAATTAATTTCATCTTACAAACAATAGTTTATTACTTTTATGTTTTGTACTTTTAAGTTTATCAGCATATTTCTCAGAAGATTTGACGGCTTTTTTCTTCTATTTTTAGGTGTATATTCGTGTGTGTTCATCGATTCTCACATCCATGATTCGCATTTGATCAGACACAATCTGCCTGGAGACGAAGCCATTGTGTTGTACTCGTTAAAGTCCATTTGTGCAACTGGTTGTTGTTGAAAGCATAAATAACCTTGTGATTTACTTTCAAAATACTTTACCTCTAAGCATTGCAGTACCCTTTGAAATCAGGGGTAACTATTCAGTTAGCAAATTCTGAACAACAGCTTCACACTTACTGAAACGCAAGCCGATCAAAATGAATCTGCTGAAAGTGTAGACTGGATATTCAACCAGAATTTGGATATCCAACTAAAATCTGGATATTCAACCAAAATTTGGATATTCAACCAAAATTTGGACATACAGTACAACCCTTACCAAAATCTGGACATGCAACATCACAAATCCAAACTTATTGCATCAAAACATCAAGGAATCTTTGCGATATTTAAATGGATATTGATAATAGATTTCCTTCAAAGTAACTTATCCAAACAGAGTGAGTGTGGGAATATTACCATATTTAACCATACCTGGGCTTATAAAAGTTTCTTGTACAATTTTAATATTAGTTTTAATATATTAATGTTCTTCCAGTAATACTTCTTGACAAGGAAAAATCATTGTAATATTCTTATTCTAAAATTGTAATATTTTTATTCTGGCAGATCTATTGTCAACTAAAAAGCTGGAATATTACAAAAAGTTCTATTAATTTGTTTAATAGATATTGAACACAATGTTCACTAAAAAGCTTTTAATTCTTTATTAAAGTGAGATGTTTATGAAAATAATGTACAGTACAGTGATATAACAAATGTGTAAAATATTTTGGCCATTTACTGTTTTCGAACTGTTTAATAGGTATAATATCTGCACTCTACCATATGTTTCTGTTATTGATGTTCTGTATTTCTTACCCAAAATGCATGTTGCCTAATAACCCAAGACCATGTGCTAAAATACTACAATACCCATCGGTAGTGTAGCACCATGCATGTATATACGCAGTCAATGCATCAGATAAGCAATGCATGGGCTATACCACTGATGGGTGTATAGTTTTACCACAAGAAATATGTTTGTTATTAGTCAGTTTTTAATGGTTAATATATCTGCACAAGTCCACCAATTTATGTGTAAAGTAATGATTTTCGTTCACTCGAAATCATTATATAGCAATCACTTCCAACAATCGAATTTAAATACCAAATATTAATTGTTTCCAGTTTTACTACTATACATCTGTGCCACGATAATAATTACGCCCCAAACGTAGACGCATGTACGCATTGCGTACCTATTTTTTTATTTGCACGCCATTGGCGATTTTATTTCCCAGACTTTTCCACTTTTCAGAGTTACGGAATTTTCTGTAATTAGTACATTGCAGGCACCGCATCAGCTGCATGTGGTCTAGTGGTTACCACACATGTCTATGAGCCCCAGCTCATAGGTTCAAATCCTGGGTCGGACCTCCACTCAGGGTCTTAAAAATAATTGAGGAGAAAGTGCTGCCTTTGCAATAATATCAGCAAATGGTAAGACTTTTGGGTCTTCTCGGATAACGACCTTAAATCGTAGGCCATCGGAACCCCTATCAATTGGGCTTCTAGCCTGTTGGGTATTCCGTTCACCTAAAAGAATGATAAATATATACTAAACTAATTAATTAAAACTAATCTTGACTCAGAACATTAATTTGTAACGTGTTTTGTTGGTTTCTTTGAGTTAAACTGGGCATGTGTTAAGTACTGTTTTAAGGTTTTTGGCTGGCGTCGGCTTACAATCAGAGTTGTGTTATTCAATATACTTTTCATCTTGCGGGAGTTATTGAGAAATCTCAGGTCTTGTTTAATTTTTCCGACAATCTGGAGGTTGTTTGGATTGTGTGTTATTACCAATGGAAGTGTATTGTTGCTTTTAGGTGTTTTCTTTGTCGATTTTAGTTCCGCTTCTGTCAATGATGTTGCTTTCTCGATGCCTTTCATGATTAATTTTCTCGGATAATTTTGTGTGTTTTTCTAAACTTCTGTTTTTCAACAATCGTCTTTTCCGCACGTCTGGTTTTGAGACAATACAGCATATTCGTCTTGCAAGGGAGTAAGGAATGTTTTGTTTTGTGTGTTTTGGGTGGCAAGAGTTAAAATTTAGATATTGGTGCATGTATCAGTTTCTTTGTAGAATATGTGTATAAAGACGAAAAGGAACTGACACACGGACAGGCGATTTTAAAATCATGCCGATATACCAATGTAAAAACACAAGCCGACTTTTTAGAGAAACACAGGAACAAGAAATAGTAGATTTTTTGAAACCCGACTTAAACTGTAATCAACAGATAGATTATAAATAAGGACGTATGAAAAACACAATGATGATTAGGTACGTAATATTAGATGACTCATATATACTGTAGGCTTGTTATTCACAATATAATAATAGCTGTAGGACGTAATCAATATGCAAATATCAATATAAATCACTGAGAACCACTCAGTATACACTTTGCAGCAACAAGCGAAAACGTTAGTGCAATAAAGTTTTTAAAAATAATCTATTCTTATTTCGTCTCCAACGTTTGCCAACCAATAAATTTTGATTATCTATTTTACATTACACTTTTCACTATATATATCACCATACTAGAATCTCTCGTTGTTTATATATATCGTTAATTGTCGATATCCGTTAACCTGAAGACGTTTGGGTGGATGGCTTCCTCGTATACAGCGTCGTGGTCGATGCGGCTCACTGTCAGTGTCGCTGCTAATCTCACTGTTGTACGTCTGGTCATCAGAATCGTCGGTTTCCCATGAAAGAATCTGTCGTGGCGCTCGCTCTAACTCATTAAAGTGTAGCTGCTTTATACGCCCAGTATAGGATTGTCCTCTGCTTGTACCTTGTAGGTGTTGCCATGTCGCTCTACGAGAATAAGTCCCTTACTTTTGAGATCTGCAAGCTTCTTTCCACCCCGTTTGTTCCGTTCAGAGACGTGTGCGAACTCGATCTCCAATCGCAAACGGTTTTTTCATCGACGACTTCGTCCTCTTGATCCGTTTGTCCTGTTCAATAGTATAATCTAACGTTTAACGAGTTGGAACACATCATCAAGTTTCTTTGCATCAGAGCGGGCCTGAGCTGCAACTGCGGATTCTCGCCCAGTTCCTGGAGTCCACTCTTCTTCCACGCTTGCATGGTCTTTTGGTAGGAGGAAAGTCTCAGGCCGTTTCGGTTGTTGTTTGAAAATCAACTCCTGTCATGGTGATAGTCCAGTCGTTTTGTTTGCCGACGTGTTATGCGCAAACGTCACGGCTTGCATTGCCCTAGGCCAACTTGCCGGGTTTCTGTTGCACACTAGTGGCTCTAATGTTCGCGAATAGCTGATTCTGCCGCTCCACCTGTCCCTGCAGGGCATTTGCTATGGCAACCGTTGGACTTGTCTTGAGAAGATCCCCAACTTCTGTTGCCCTTTTTGCAATGCCAATTATCACCAGTGAATCTTTTAATTTTCCAGTATCATCAAGGATCCCCTTATCCAATAGTCTCCCGGGCTCGTATATCCCATATAGAGTCACGGAATTTTTGGTTCACGAAATTCAGGGTCTCTATGATAGGCATTGTCATATGCTACTTCGAGACGGTAATAATAATCGTCAAACTTCTCACCTGGTTGTTGACTGACGCTGCCCCAGTCTTGTTGGTAAGCTTCCTGGGATTTTACCTTGGCATACTTTTCTTTCAACGCCTTTATTAGTTCAGTGTCACTGGTTCAGTTGAACTTCGGTCGGTTGACGAATCGCCCAGACAAGCACACTGTCGGTCAATTGTGCCAACAACATGTTCGCTCGTGCTTCTAATGTTGACCACCGAACAGGCTTGTTGGTTTCACTCGTATTCGCTCGCGGTTCCAACCTTCCACGCCGCTTCTAATTTATCAAATTCATCTGGTGTCACCTTGTTTCCAAATGTTGCTTTCAGTTTCGACTCGATAGGTTTCTCCTCGTTCGGCATGTCTGTTTCGTTCTCAGCTTCACCTACATGGGTTTCTTAGTTATAGTCGTTTTTTTCAAATATACGCTGCCACCAATGTGATAGTCGCTAACTATACACGAAACATTTCAGATATAAAATGACAAAGCTCACACGGAAAACCGCTGGCCATATTATTTACATGAAAATAGAGCTAAACAGAAATTTAAAGCGGGGTTTTTAAAGAACGAAGCATATATGTTATATAAACAATCACCAAAGTCCTGGTGACTAGGTGCTCTACCGACAATCAGCAAACAGACCATAGCATCCCTAGCTTTGTATGGTCTTGTTTGCTCATTGTCAAGTCTTTTAATAGAATAAATAATCGCGTAAAACAAACATAAGTCAATCAGGTCAGAGAAACAATAACAAATAATAATGAGATGTAAAAATAAGAAAGTCATTTGCATCCCTCGGCATTACACCAACCTTTTTAGATATTTGTTTTGCAATTTGTGATCTTTAAATATACGGCGTGCGAGGTGTGGGGACCATGGATGGAAAAATCCCGCAGGGGGTTAGGCGAGGGTTTATTGCGGATTGCACGCAGGCTACAGATGAGCAGCTGAGCAGACCAACTGTGAGCAGACGAACTCACGTCTTGGATTCTGACATTCTGAACGAAATCAAAACGCTTGTATTTTGATAATCACAAACAACTTAAGGTATGCTAATAAAGTAAATGGTAACTTGTTCCCAGATACTTATTATTTGTTTGTTGCAAAAGCTGGCAAGGGAAGGATATTATAAGCACTCTTATCTAGACTAGAGATCATCAAGGGAGTTCACGTTGGACGTTGTGTTTTTGCTGTAGGTTGTCTACATTTATCAGGCCTGAGATTCAGTTCACGCCAGGCTAAACTCGGGTAGGTTGCTAGAACTCTTCAAGCCTGTATGATTTCGGATGATTTCCTATGTAAACATTGGGGACTTTAAGATCTACGACGCGGCAACCTCGACAACGCGGCCTTCAAATCAAATAATTCTTCATGCGAAACAAAGCAAATGAATAATTTATAGTCCCAAAAGTATTCTCAATACCGTTTTCGTTCTGTTTACAACGCAACTCTGAGCATTTTCACGTCTGACGACGTGAACTCGCCGGCCGAGAGGTGAGAGCTGTTCCTTAATGTTGACTTCAGCTCAAACACTACAATTGTTTTACCAGAACTGGAGCGCGTTTTCGAGGTCGTAAAACAAGCTTCAAACATCGAATACGGTAATCAGTTTCCCATGGCTTCTTTCAAATGCTTAAATTTACACTGCTTTCATGTCAACGTTTTGAAGGCAGCGTCGTCGAACTTGTCGCGTCGTCACGTACGAGCCTTCTAAAAGTTGTATTAAAGATTAACAAGAATCTTGTTATTAAACCATTCGTCATGGGGCCGGACCTATGATACCTGATTGTATATCCGTATATATGGATGGTTGGGCAGGTGGGGTGCTGGGTATTTTTATTTTGCTTGCCTGGCTCGACAGTGCTTGGAGTGAGATCAGGGTAATCGCCGCCATGTCGGCTGCCACCTGTACCCTTCAGACATCAGTATGCTAACTGATGGGATTATACGTAATGGAGATAAGTGATGAAGACCAAAGGGTGTGATGGTAGGTGCGATATGCTATTCAATAAGTATAGGTTTGTACCGAATCCGAGGTAACTACGCTGTTTATTTACCGAGGTAAATAACCTAGCGTATAGTTACCGATATATAATAACCTAGAGTACAGTAGATATAATCGTATAGCAGATATAATCGTAGAGTAGATATAGCAAAAATTTACTCTTCTACAGTACATGTAGTTTTAGAGCGATTTAGTAGGTCATTTAAAGAGTGAGTGTCAGGGTAGTGCTTTGCGCGCTTGTGTTTTTGTTTTCATACGAATTGATTGCAGCGCATCGCATCGTTAGAACTATAATTTGCATGCGAACTGTAGATGGAAATGTTGAAATTGGAGTCCGATCCTGACTTCGCGGCGTTATGAAGTTAATGTTCAAGACGATTTGAACAGTTGCGGTTCGCTTGTTTGTGAACCACTGCGGGCCGCGCGCAACGCCGTTTCTGACGAACAAGCTGGCCCGGATGGCTTTAGTTCCTGAATCTTTGCAAATTCAAATGAACAAAACATCAGAAGAAACAAAATATATTTCTTTACTAGTCACTCATCAAACACTTCCATTCGCAAACTTATTCGCGCTGTTTCAGCAGCATAACCCGGCCTTCCACGCTTCGGAGGCGAAGCGCTCGTGGCAGCTTCTGTGTATCGAAAAGATTACTATAGTAAATCAGTGATCAACTTTACGAAAAATATCACAATAATTGATCACTCAGGTATATTTACTTCTTAGAAAACTTGAAAATGGATAATTTATAAGAAGGATTGATCAAATATCGACGGATTCGTTTGTGAACTGAAATAGGCGTCCCATAAAATGGCCGCCAAGAAGAAAACAAGCGCGCAAAGCACCACCCTGACACTCACTCTTTAATATACAAGGTAATTATTAAACCTTTATATTAACCGCGGCATATCAAAGATAAACGACGTATGAATAAACTAACTTGTGTTTGTGAGCCTTGCGTAATACAAGCTCAGGAATGCGCCTCTCGCTGTCAACATGTTCACCCCAGGTTTATCTGCACGACAACAACCAACCATTACTACTAGGATCCAGAGTATGTGTGGTGCTCATTTCTATGGTTTAACATGAATATTATATAACACATAATTATAAACCCGTTTAACGTGAATATGAATTGAATATACGACAGTCATATATTTGAAACTAATCAAGGCTGGTTGTGAGGTAGGCGTCATAATATAAACAAGAGCTGAACTGAGTAAATGTAGGTTGAGGACATGTTGTTTTGAGGTTAGGCTGTCATGTAAACAGTCAAATTAAACATCATCATCATCTTCCAGCATTGCCCAAGATAGAGTATTATAAATTATGGTTGTCTAGAAGCACAATCATCATCATCTTGCAGCATTGCCCAAGATAGAGTATTATAAATTACGCTTGCCCAGAAGCACAACACAGGAATCCTCAGGGAGGCAGCACACTAATCTTGACTTGGGTCCCTGTTTTTCGTGTCCAGATCTCTTCGTGGAACTATGTAAAGCGAAGGATGTCTGGATGTCTGTCCAGTTTTATGACGTTTTGTGACGTAGGTTCGAATTTCGGATATTGTTATTTGAAATATGACCGCTCGACCGCCAAATAAGTCGTTCAATTCAGAAATATTACAAACGTGAAGTTCGATTTGGAAAAAGTGTCGCTTGAATGGAAAATTTATACTTCGCGAGGCTTGCTCGTTTCGAGTAAATGTTGTTCGAATAGATGCATGGCGTTCAAATGGTCATATTGAATTTTAACATTATAAACGCGCCAAATGATTACCGTATGTTATTTTAATATTAGATATATGATCATCTTGATACGTGGTTTAGATTGTTATCGAGTGGAACACGGCGGCAAACGAACCTCAATGTTTTAATTTAATTGAAAACGACCGCCAGATAACTTCGACGTTCAAATATTACAAACGCGAAGTTCGATTTGGCAAGAGTGTTGCTTGAATGGAAAATTTATAACTTCGAGAGGCTTGCTCTTTCGAGTAAATGTTCGAATTAGATGTATGCTGTATGGCGTTCAAATGGTCACATTGAAACGCGCCATATGATTACCGTATCACGTATGTTATTTTACTATATTACAAGGCTACATGATCACTTTAGTGATACGTGGTTCAGATTCTACATTATATTTATTTGATCCTCTATGCTATAAGTATAGAAAATTTCTAGCATCTTTCTGCTGGCAACCCACTGCTCCTGTGTCAGTCCAGTCAAGAGGCAGCATTTCACTTCTGATCTAAACTCCTAGTTTAAAATGTAATCACATTTACAATGTATAACCTCTTTAGGGCAGGGGAGGGGAGAGGAAGAAAAACAAGGCCTGACACAAATCCATTCATTGGCCCGTGTCTAGCCTGCGTGCAGTCTCTATATACATCGGAAACAGAAGACTACACGTGGGCTAGCCCGTGTGGAGCTTCTAGAATCTGGAAGTTGCGTTAATTTGATTGGATGAGAGACAAAAACCCAACGTCACACTACCGGAAATCAAAATGGAAAGTGCGTCTCACGAGAAGTCATCTTGAATCGATAATCCCGAATTTATAGTTGACGTTTCTGGCCATTTTGATGCACAAAAGGGAATTCAAAGTAGTTTTAGAAGAAACTTTCAAGTTTCCCCACAAATAAGCATAAAGGACGAACAAGACGTGTACATTGAGAGGTGGTCGAAAGAAAGACGTTGCGTCGCAGTCTTGCTGACTCACTACGGGAATCACTATCATGCTGATGAAGTATTTCTTCATTTACGACTCAGTTGTCAGAAGCTTCCGGTTAAACTTGTTCAGCTAAACTGAGCCCAGTTGCCTCTTAACTAGTTTAATCGTTGTTTGGGCATTTAAATTGCATATAGTAAACTTCTGAAACAGTGATCCCGATTGACAAGAGTTACCCCATGAATAGCATAGCTTTTAACGACTGCTAATCTCCAGTTGACACGCTTTGTGTTGTCGTGGGCTTGAACAATATCACCAACTTTTACGAGAATCTCTTTTTTCCCATGCACTTGTCTTATGAAATTCTCGAAGGGAAGTTAAGTATTCCCTTCGCCAACGGTTCCCAAAATGGTGGATCAGATTAGCTCTGAGTTTTGCGAGGTGTTGCACCAGGTTGGGATCTTCATTCTCATCGATCAGTGGGTGGGGTAAGTTGGTGTGATTCGTTTTGTGGAGCTGAGATGCTACGTTTTGACATTTTTTCTTTATTATAAGGAAACATATAGACAAAAAACAGAAACTCCACCCTGAAATAGCTTTAAAGCAATTAAATTTTGGGCTCCTATAAAAATTCAAAGCTAATAACCAATTGAAGATCTGAGAAACGTTTGGCGCTTTTTTCCGGGCAGTGACGACAGCAACAAAATGTGACGTTAAGCCACCCGACTATTGAGGACGAATTATCGCTTCAACTCCTTTGTGGAGGACAGCCACAGAGAGAACTATCTGACTATCTGACCATGCGAGATAAACTTCGATACTTTGCCATTAATTCGAGTTGTCGTAAGGTGAGTTTCTTGAGTGGAGCGACTCGGGATTTAGCTATTACCATGGACGTCTCGGTGGCATTAACAACGTATATGCGACTGCTGCATAGGCTTTGACACTTGCGTCGACAAATATGTGGAGAGTAGTGTTGGAAAGCCATGTTGATGAAGATAGGAAATATCGACGCGGAATTTGAGTCTGCGTTGCGGTTTCCAAATCATCGGAGAGTGCCAACCATTTCTTCTGGACTTCGTGTGGTAGGAGTTTGTCCAAACCACAGCTTTCTTTCCAGTAACATATAAGAGTGAGGATTCCAAGTGAGTCATAGGTAGTTGGAAGATTCTCGAAGGACTTCTCTTTTTGTGATGGCGTTGTTGATGTTATACTGGTGGTTGTCTTTGTTAAAACTTCAGCGTATCATCGTTGCTGTTCCATCATAGACCGAGTTCTGGGTCTTTGTCTTGAAGATCTTGATCTGTGGCCGATGCACAAACTATGAGACTGTTGGAGTTCCATGATCTTAAGTTCAAGCCCACAGGTGACATTATAGAATTTGCTTGTTCGATTTGATATTTCGTCTTCACTATAATAGATATCGGTTTCCATTTTTGGGCAACCGGATGGTCAATACCGTCGAGGTGTTTCTTGATAGTCGCGTTTAGGATAAACGGCGAGCATGATGCACCAAACAAGATGGACTTTTGAAGTGGTAGACGTCGAATCTGCTTTCAGGATCTTTTGGGTCTGATCACCAGAAGAATCATGCAGCATCTCGGCCGATTTCCCTTCTTTCTCTTATTTCTAAACTACTGGAACGTTTAGTATTCGACAGCATTAAAGATCATGTTTTCAACCAAATTAACCCTTCTCAACATGGCTGTTAGTCAAATATCTTCCAACGCTGTTTTGGCCGAGCCAGAGAAATTAACAACCTCTTCGTTGATTAATCCCTTCACAATCCCTATACTTCCCTGCAATCTCAGCGAAAACATTGCTCGTATACAGCCTTGGAAGCGATTTGACTCGGAAAAAAGAAGCCACAGAGTTTCCTGCGGAGGAGGCTAGAATAAGTTCTTCTTGGGAAACAGATTGATGTGATTTACCTCGATATGTCAAAGGCATTTGACAAGGTTAATCATAGGCGCCTCCTACTTCATCTTCGCGACTTTGGTTTCGAAGGTATGCACTCTGAAGTAGTTGCATGGTTTTATCTACTTTTTACGAGAATCTAATACAATGTCATATCGACAAGTACTTTTGTAACTATATACATTGATGAGATATAATTAAAGGTTAATCTAGATTTAGTTAATGACATGAGTCATGTGAGGAATGCACGTAATCTAACTAAGAGTCAATAATTAGTATCAAGTTGAAAGATAGCTAAAATTATGGTTGTTTGTATAAATCATAAATGATCGTTGCTCTTCGTTGCTAATTCGTGATAGTTATCTCGGTCATAAAGATTTACTCAATTTCAATTCTGAAAACAGATTTGGAATCATACACATTTGAACACAAGTTTGATTTATTCAATATAAACAGATATATATACATAGATTTGATCGAGTAATACACATGACTTATTACTTAAAAAGCTTGCAGTCTATGGTTTAGACAAAAACTCGCTAAATTGGTTTCAAAGTTATCTGAATGGAAGATATCAAAAAGTGTGTATAGATGGTAAATTATCTGAATCACTTCCTCTCCATTCTGGAGTGCCGCAAGGCAGCATTCTTGGTCCAGCTCTTTTTTTACTATTTATCAACGACTTGCCCATGATGCTCAACAACAAAATCGGCTTGTACAGTATGCCGATGATTCCACTCTCTATGCATCTGGATCAACCTTACAAGAAGTTGAGGATAAACTCCAGCCTGACTTAAACCTAGTTTCAAAATGGGTAAATGAAAATAGAATGAAAATCCACCAATCGAAGACCAAGTATGGTATTATTTGTACGCGGCAAAAATTGGCTAAATCCTCAAATCGAACTCTTAATCTTTCTTTTGATGGCCAACAATTAATGGAAGTGAAATCAGAACGCGTCTTAGGGGTGTATATTGATAGCCATCTTACCTGGTCTACTCATATAGAGGAATTGCGTCGAAAGTTGATAAAAAGAATATTCGTTCTATCAAGGGTAAGAAAATACCTTCCAACTCATTATCGCTTATTGTTATTCAATGCAAGTATTAAACCTTTGTTCGAGTATTGCAGTACTGTATGGAGCAACTGCAGTCAAGGAAATTTGGATGACCTCTTCAAACTACAGAAACGCTGTGCCCGTCTAATTTGGGACAGTCCATATGAAGCAAGGTCTTTTGAAAACTTCCAAAAACTACAGTGGCTACCAATTGACAAGGTTTTCCTAATTCAAAAAATCTGCCTCCTACGAAAAGTTATTGAAGCCCGAGCTCCTGCGTATCTAACTGACAAATTGGAAACTTTCCGTTACCAACATAATTACCAAACCAAATCCAAAACCGATTATCGTCTGCCAAAGCCAAAGAATGACTCGTTAAAGAGGACATTTTTCTATTCAGCCATTAAATATGGAATTCTTTAGGAATAGTACTTGGCGACTCCTTTCGTCTTATGAAATCCAAACTTTTCAAACATTTTTTAACCGAATATTCAATTGACAATTTTGGTGTACAAAGACTGTATTAATTTATCAAGTCTTTATCATTAATCTTACATGTATTTTGTTATTATCATCTAATTACTAGTTATCTAATTCTTTATTTAACATCTTTAATTGTATTTTAGGATTTAGAGGGCCACTAGGAAGAATACATTTTTGTAATTAGTGTTACCCTCTTTAAATAAAGTTTATTGTATTGTATTGTATTGTATTGTATGATTCAGCGTAAGATCGCAGACGAACCCGTTTCTGAATCGCTCATCATCTTTTATAGGTCTACTGCGATCGGAGTATGCGATTGAAAGCGTATATAAGATCAAGAGATAAGATCAATTTATGATTAATTCCCCCTACAAATTTCTCTCCATAAAATTTCACGGCGTTAGAAATTCGTAATTTTTCTCCAACTTGGATTTTGGCCGTGCTTTGTTCCAGCGCTGCGCGAGCTTGACATTTTATGGGGGAAAGTTTTCTTGCTGGAGAAAAGACAAAGAGACTAAGAGAGGTGCGGTTTTTGGAACCCAGTAGCTGTAAAAATGAAAGAACGTCCTCCGTAGTCCGTAGAATATATACCTTGAGCAAGGTCTGACGTTGGCGATGTCTTACTTACCGGCGTACCTGAGTTGCACCACTGCCGGTTATTATTGCGATGATCAGTCGTTAGTAAATATTTAGTATGGTGAATTATCTTGCAAAATTGTGCCTTCAGATAATTGTTTATAGTGAATCTTGTCTAAACTACTGTAGTTGCTTAGAAAAATAATCTTCTCAAGTGTCGAAAATCGGCTCAGTGCTAGCTAGTGAAATGACTAGTTGCTTTAAATGGATCAGTGACAGTAAAGACTAAAAAAATATTTGTTCCTTCCTTTGTTTTGTTGCTGTGAAGACAAAACAAAACAGTGACTACTTTATGTATACATGCCACTTGTCTCGGAATATTGTCTTACTGTATTATTGATACAAGGCAGTTTAAGCGAAATTGAAACTATGACAGGGCAAGCATGCAGGTTGCACTATATTTACACACTGTCGCATATACAGTATAGTAAACCAAAACAGATTTGTGGTGCTGTATGCACCCTTTTTAAGTAGTCTCACCTGTTGATCTAACTAGAAACACGTATCCGCAATAACCCCTCGCTCGCCTGTTCTATTCTCCCTAGTTATTATTGCAGATCCCAATCTATGGTCGCCAGACTTCGCACGTCGTGTATTTGTTGTCGTATATTATTTTGGACGTTATTTTGGCCAATATTTAACCGTTTGCAATTCTGAAAACAGGTTTGGAATTACCGAGTCTAAATACATAACAATTAGTGCCTGTTATATTACGCAAACGTGTATACCCTTCGTAAAAACCTGCTTATGTACTTTGCCAGATCAGAAATGGCCATTGACAATCATGTCCGATTCAAACGGATCACCCAAAACGAATTTTTACTTCCTTATAAGTAGTTGGTCCAACCATTTTACAAAAATATTTTTTTTACATTTACACAACCAAAATAGCAAAATTTGAAATCTATTGGTAATGCGGTATATTTAAAAATGAATGAAACAAAAAATGAGGACAGAGGAAAGAAGACAGAGTTTATAATAAATTAATTTTAACCATAAATAATAGTTTCATTTTTCAGTAAATATAAAGAAAGTAAAATGGCAAATAAAATAAATAAAATGACAAGGAAAAAAAATTACTGAATATTTAGAAAAAGAGAAGAAAATGAGCACCATGGGTAAAATGAATGGCGTTAATTTCACGGCCAAAGCCTTGCACCAATTGCGCCGCAGCGTCAAAATTTCAGTATTTAAAGCTTGATCTAACTGCTGTATATTTGTTTACTTTGTTGCCTGGAGCCCAGCTTAAACAAGTCATGTTCGATAGCTTGATATTTGTTTTCAATTGTTCACCATCAGATCAATTCAAGCGATCGACAGTCGACTCGTGTCCAGATCATTTGACCGATATCTACTGAAGATCATTTGCACATGAGTTTGGATACTGCGCGCTATAACAAAACATCTCAGTTTGAAACAGTTAAAACACAGAACTTGTCAACTTCTATAAAATCGTCAAAAGATGTAAACCACGGAGAAATGAGTTTTGAATCCTTTCGACAGGCCTGTTGTTAGGATTTTGGAAAAGGATGTGTAGACCTTATTCGAAGATGGATGCCAATTTAACAGCAACTACCGATAGCGAGAACAATGTGAATTTCCCCACAAAACTTGTTACCTAAACTTTAAACTGATTTTAACACAATTTCAACGAGAGACTTCGTAGGCAATATCAAAATAGCGATTAAACCCGGTGGTTTTATCGACATTACAACAAGTAAACATCAAAACATTAAAACATTTATAAAACCCTTTTTCTTTTTTAAGAATGATTCAAAGCAGCAAGAGGTATGCGTTCAGTATCTTTTTGATGGGTATGTTGAGTTTGTTTTCAAAAAACAGTTGTAAATTACTTGCTTAAATCAAAACGTGAAGGGCAGTAAACTGCCAAATTGAGAAATACTGAAAACACTGACGTTTCAAACAACGGCCCTTCGTCACAATTGAAATATGTTGTCCAATTTTACTCTGATTAAGGCCATCACCCCAGTGTTTCATTCCTTAATGTGGCATTCCATACTTAGTTTTTAAAGGGACACTCCACCCCCAAATACAAGTTTTGCTTAAATGAAAGTTCTTTGTCACCTTACATGATAATGGGTATTGAGTTTCTTTCTGATCGTTTTAGTTTTAGAGTAATTTGGCTTTGTTTGTTTATCGTATTTTTTGTAAATTGAAGGCGTTCTCGGATTGCCGGCGAATGCGGTCACTCCCATTAATTTTTGACGTGTTGAGTCACTGATCTCGAACGAAGACTGGATCGAGCAACTATTGTTCAGAAAATGAAGCCGGAAGTCCGCCATTACTAAGGGACCAACTGAGGATCCTATGAGGTTTTTTGTTGGATTATGTGCTCTTACCATCGACAAAATAAATTAATAATTTTACTATAAAGAGGACCAGAAGACATTTTTCAAATTACTGAGTAAAACGATTCATGGCCTACCTACAGATTTACTGCGACTTTGGTTCCTTAGTTATGGCCGCCGTTGGTTCTAATTATCCAGTGAGGAAGCCTAATATGAGACGTTAAATTAGGTTCAAGATTTTATCCATTTAATGTTAACAAAGAAACAATATTGGCCAGACACTAAACCTATTTCGCGAGCGTCACAGTTTTATTTGCTTGCAAACTCGGAGATCTCCTACCTAATAATAATAGAGATAATGATCTCTCACAATTTACATTATGCAAATATGCAAGCTTCAAAATCAGCTCATCAGATACAATAGAAAGCTCAATCCAGTCCTATTTTTGAGATCAGTGGATTGAGTGATAGAAATACTATACACAAAGAAACCCTTCACAATAGCATGACAATAACGTGGTCTTAGTCTATTGTGCAGGATTTCTATTCATACTATTGTGAATATATGTTTCTATAATAATAATAATAATAATAATAATAAAGACGTATTAGGAGCATTATACAATAGTCTCAATGCTCTTACAACAATATATTCTTAATGTTACTTGTAAAACTAATTACAGTTTCATTATAAGATAAATCCTACTACATATATTACCACTATATGAATAAAAAACTATTAATTTTAAAAAATAAGTCTTAAGTGCTGACTTAAAACTACTTAAAATATCAATGCTTCTAATTTCTTGTGGTTCATTCCACAGTTTTGGTGCGGCAACTGAGAATGTTCTGTCTCCATGAGTCACCGTTTTGGATTTTGGCTCAAGTAGCAGATTTCGGTTAGATCATGGATCTTAAAGTACGAGTAGGTTTATATTTAGTTAGTAAATCAGTAATATAAATAGGTGCCTATCTTAAAAACAATCCTTGAACTCACTGACAACCAGTGGAGATTTTTTATACGAAGCACAGGGGAGATATGATCTGATTTTTAACTCTTGGTCGATTTCTATTACTCAATGGCGTCAAAAATTAATGGGAGCGACCGCATTCGCGCAATCAGAGCAAAAATTGCGGCCTTCAATTTACGAAATACGAGAAACAAAGCCAAATATCTCTAAAACTAAAACTATTCGACGAAAACTAATACGTACTCATTCTCATGTAAGGCGATAAAGAACTTTCATTTAAGGAACATTTGTTTTGGAGGTGGAATATCCCTTTAATAAAGGTTGGCGCGTGATATGACGTAGTGGATTTAATCACAAGAATATATTGAGACATTTGCTAGCAAATATTCTTAGATATTTCCGTGATTATATATCCAAACCACCGTCTCAATGCCGATTTCCTTTGTTTTCGATTCATGAATTATTAATGAGTTTGGGATATATTATGTGAAAATGGCAGACGTCTCAGCATCGTTTGGCAAATCTGAAAATTTCAGTTGACAATTTTTTAACTTTGTAATTAAACTGATGAAATGTTAGAATTAGAGAGAGTTTGCGTCAAATAAATTTGTTCAGATGGTGGTGTAATGGTGTTCAGGGGGGGGGCACTCAAAGCCTTTTCAATGACGAGGTATATATAACAGGTTAATAAACAATTATTGGATGAGGCTGAGTATGATATCAACAATTATCCAGACCGAGGATGCGTAATCCGAATCCAATAATTGTTTTATTATACATTGTTCAAAATAGTCTTACTAAAAATATACAAACAAATCTACTACAAGCCATTTTTTATTTTGGAATTTTCGCGCGCTTAGTCCTAGTGACGTCATCAGCGTTCAATAATTTTTGTTTTGGACACCTTCGTGCAATAATTCACAGTATTGTACGGAAATGACGTCGCACCTGTCGGACATTAAGAATTCACTTGAGTATGTTGACCAATAAGAAACGAGAATGAAGTTTGAATGTATAATAATATAAGATAGCCATGTTGGACAACTATAGTACATAGATGTTGGAGCTTATAGTTCAACAATATTTCCAAAAATAAATGCATTTTTTTGGTGTGGGATCACCTAATTATAAGGTGGTTAAGGAATTATTATTGCAGTAAATAGATGTTTAGAAATTTTAATAAATCTTTTATTAAGACTTTGAAGATCAGACATGTCACCAATAAAAGACTAAAAGACTTCTTTCTGCTATTAGGTTTTCTCCATTACAGCCTGGCAGCTATTTCACAGAATGATTTGAATTACATTTCCAAGAACCTGGATATACGTTACGAAGTACTTGATAACCTGGAGAGCAATACCACTTTCAAATGTCGCATGAATCTTACCAATAATGGAAATAAAACAATTGACGGTGGTCCATGGGCAATATATTTTAACTCCATTCGCATGATCGAACCAACTCATATAAAGGGAGATCAAACTGGATATACTCTAAAGAAATATGGGGTTAGATTTGTGCATATCGCTGGTTCGTTGTTTAAAGTTGAACCAGTTCAAGGTTTGCATATCACTGTATTGTAATCATGTTTACATGTTGATCCCGAGATATGTATTTTAAATATTTAAAGTGCCTATCACCCCATGTGAAAAGTGCCGGCACCTCCATCACCCCATGTGAAAAGTGCCGGCACCTCCATCACCCCATTTGGGGTCATAGGCACTTTAACCAATTTTGTAACATATATTAAATATATAATGCCGCTTTTCATAGCTATGCATGTCGCGCGTGCTCCATTCCCTTCTCAAAAATCTGGAGGTATCAACATTTGGAGGTATACTATACCGTAAACTGCGGAATATAAGCCCTCCCGTTTGTAAGCCCCCCGTTTATAAGCCCATCTATCTACAAACAGAAATTATATTCCGGTCATAAGCCCCCCCCCCCCCCGAATATAAGCCCCCCTCTAAAAATCAACGTTTATCCACCCCTACCCCATTTCTCTTACTAGTAATGTAATCTTACGGAATTTTGGGCTTTGGAGGTGTAACAGTTTACTCAGTATATCAGACTGACGTTAAAACTGTTTAATAATATTTGTCAAGATGAATTCCAAGTAGGACGTCCGTTTTGTTGAGTTATTAGTTACATTCGGGTTGTTACCTTTGTTTTGTTTAGAAAATTGGTATGTGTTTTTGTTGATTTATTGTGAAAGTTAGGTGCTTGATTAATTAAAGACCAGTAAATAAAAAAACGTATATTGATAATGCCGTATGTTAGTCTCAATTTATTTCACTAGCAGTTCGATCATTCCCAAACGTATTTTTTATTCCGCTTATAAGCCCCCTCCGAATATAAGCCCCCCGTTTATAAGCCCACCCAAAACCCCTTACGAAATTGTATAAGCCAGGGCGCTTATATTCCGCAGTTTACGGAATGTCAAAATTTCGGCTATCGAATAGATCAACTGTTACGCTTTAAACAAGTGGCCTGTGTTTCACTTAAGGTAGACAAAATAACATGCCTGAGGTATCACGAGAGCTGTATTGGCAGTATCATGCAGGGTTCATTCATGACAGAGTTAAAGAACATCTATCTAATAACAATTCCTCCGTTTTTAAGCATCTTAATGTTCAGTGTCAAAAGACCTGGAAAGAAATCAACTTGGACATAATCTCCAGAAATAACGATCCGGTTAACATTAGATTATTTGAGGCATATTAATAAGGAAAATGAAGCAGAACATTAATTCACGCGAAGAATATATGGAACTCAAAGACCTTTTGTTATAACAAATGCCATCTAACAAATGTTTGACCGTTTTGTAACCTAATACTGAATGAACTGTGCATAGTGTATACCTACTTGTATCAAATAATTTAAATCGCTCTGAAGATGTTGCATGTCGCAACGAAACGTTAGCTAATAAAATATTTCGCAATTTCTGTCATGTTATGTCTAAAAGTCATTTGCTGGCCCGCTTTAATCTTTATTTTTAAATGCCACTAATCCCATGTGGATTACTATAGTAATCGTTATAATTACTATATATATTATTATTTAAGTCATTATAATGACTATATATTCGCTCGCCATATGTTTTCCACTTCGTCTCTGATGATGTAGTTGATCGATGAAAGCTCAGACAACAATTGGTTATTTATTCACATGAGTAGCTGGCCTCGCTTGATTTTAAATAAATACACTTCATTATTATTTTGTTATTATTTTAGGTTTCCAGCCTCTCTCTCCAGGAAAATCCCTCGAGATTGTCTTTTATTCTCACTATTTCTCTGTGGCCAGGACCGACGTTATGCCAAACTGGTACGTAGCATCGGAAGGTTTACAGGCTGTTAATATTGGCAAAACAACCGATGAAGATCTTGGATTTGTTGGCCAGTTCGATACTAAAGAGAAATGGAAACGGGCAACCTCTGATACGTATAATCCACTTAAACCTCAAGAACGCTTTAAAAGGATTTTGGCGGATGATAAGAAGTCTCAGGTTGCACTAACTATTATTCCTACACCTGTTGAAATGACTGTACACGATGACAAGAGTATAAACATTGAGAGATGGGTCGTTCTTGCTTCAGAATTTCAGAAAGAAGCAGAGTATTTGGGAGAAAAACTACACCTTGAAGTGCAATACGACAGTAAAGATTTCCCAAAGAGTAAGATCATTTCCTTCTTACAAAGAAATATTACTCTAAGCGTCAACGGCCAGAATAGTCAAAGCAAAGAAAGATACATTCTCAATGTCAGTAGCTCTGGAGATATAATAACAATACAAGCCTCGGAACGAAGTGGTGCTTTCTATGGAGTGCAGTCATTGTTGGCTATTATGGATCAGAACAGTAAAGAAGTTCCTAAGGTAGGATTATTGTTATGGGTTGATAAAAAAACAGTACCGTTTTATACAACCAGTATAGCGTTAACTATATACCTTTATTGTGTTAATACAGTATATACACTAGTACAGTATATACACTGCTGTAATCTGTAGTGAGTGTGGTAGAGCTTGGAGTAGACAGACGATATATGGACGATCGTCAAGCTCATATCCTCAGAAAAATGATTCTCAGTAACCTTCTGATTGCCGGTGAGACACTCTAACCATTTAGCCACCGAGACTGAGATGGAGTGCGAAGGTTACAATGATGTACTGGTTCAATTAACGATCGTCCTGCATGTGTCGTCTGTCTACTCCACATTCACTACAGCAGTGAATATATTAACACATTATAGTGACTTCTGCATAGGCAGTACATATATCAATCGAACCAAGTACATCATTCATGATTGTAACCTTCTAAACGGCCAATTTGTGATCTACAAATACACGACGTGCGAGGTGAATGGGGAAAATCCCGCAGGGGGTTAGGATGAAAATCTAGGGAGGGAGGCAGAACAGGCGAGCGAGGGGTTATTTTGGATACGTATTTCTAGTATATGTAGTAATGTTTTATTTGTCAGTAACATCTCATCTGTAGTAACATTTCATTTGTAGGTATTTATCAAAGATGCCCCGCGGTATGATTATCGTGGTATAATGGTGGATATTTCTCGTAACTTTCATGGAAAAAACTCGATTCTCAAATTGATGGACGGCATGGGCATGTACAAAATGAACAAATTACATTTGCATCTTTCGGACGATGAAGGTTGGCGATTAGAGATCCCAGGATTAGAGGAGCTGACACGTTTTGGCGGACAACGTTGTCATGATACGAGCATTTGCTTGGCACCCCAGCTTGGTTCTGGAGCAACGGCACAAACATCCGGGACAGGCTATCTTACAATTGATGACTATAAAGAAATTCTCAAACATGCTAGAAAACTCCACATCGAGGTAATCCCTGAATTTGACATGCCAGGTCATTCCCATGCGTCAATTAAAGCTATGGAATATCGATTTACAGAGTACAACAGATCGACAAATGCGAGTCTTCGTGAGAAAGCAGGCAAGTTTCTTCTAAGTGAACCTGGAGATACATCAGAATATCTTTCAATTCAATTTTTCAGAGATAATGCTTTGAATCCTTGCCTTAATTCAACATACGATTTTATTGAACACATTCTTGTCACTCTAATTAATATTCACAAGGACATCTCTCCTTTAAATGTGTTTCACATGGGTGGTGATGAGGTTGCCAAAGGTGCTTGGCTTAATTCATCCGCATGTCAAAATCTCATCTCACAGAATTCACGAATCGGATCAGTGAAAGACCTCAAAGAATACTTTGTTGGTAAATTGTCGAATATAACCAGCAAATATAAAGTTGATTTGGCTGCATGGGAGGATGGACTAATACAAGATCAAAAAGTGTTCAATCGAGCAAGCTTACCAAACAATAATGTTTTTAGTTATGCGTGGGACAACGTATGGGAATGGGGTAAGTTTAACCGTGCCTACCTTTTAGCAAACTCTGGCTATAAAAATGTGATGTGTCAAGCAACACACCTTTACTTTGATATGCCGTACGAGCCTGATCCAGAGGAACGGGGATTTTACTGGGCAACTCGGTATATTGACACACAGAAAACATTTGGATTTTTGCCCGATGACCTCTACGCTAATGCTAAAATTGATAATTTTGGAAATCCATTAAATGAAATATGCAAAACGCATTCTTCTTGCCCTACGTTGAACAAACCTAGTAACATAATAGGGATGCAGGCTCACCTTTGGTCAGAGACCGTTCGCACAGAAGATGAGTTATTCTATATGTTATTTCCAAGAGTGTTGGCAGTGGCTGAAAGATCCTGGCACAAAGCATCCTTCGAGAACGAAAACAACGTTGTTTCTCGCAACAAAACGAGAGACCTCGAATGGGAAACATTCGCGAACATACTCGGATACAAAGAACTAGGCAGGTTGGATAACATGGAAATTAATTATCGTGTCCCGTTACCTGGTGCAAAAGTAGAAGGAGGAAAACTGGTTGCGAAATCAGCTTTCCCTGGTTTGAAAATTGAATACAAGACGGACGACCAAAAAGATTGGCAGGAGTATACATCAGAGTTAAAGGTGACGGGGAGATTGATCAGCCTGCGTACAAAAGCGGCAAATAATAAACGAAGCAGCCGGGAAATAGCCTTGGATATTCCAAAGTCTTCGAGAAATAGTGCTAGCGCTATGATGGCATTTCAACACGTGATGGCATTCATCGGCATATGCGCGGTATTGTTTGATTCAATTTAGACTTCAACATTTTACTCTTATTAGAAATATGAGTAGAAACAAACAACATTTTAAAACGATTCTGAAATTTTATAAAATCAGAAAAATCCCGATTACCTCGCTAATAATAATTTTACTGTGATTAACAATTGAATAATAATAATAATAAAGATGTTTTAGGAGCATTATATAATAGGTTAGTCGCATGAGTGCTCTTACAATAACACATTCTCAAGGTTACTTAAAGAACATTGGCAATATAAATCACAATTTCGAATTTTTGACTTTACGATTAACAAACAGGCTTACGAAGTAATCCAAGTAAACAAAACTACTCTTGTGAAAAACAACAGCACTAATTTTGATGTAATACTTTGCCTAATTAACTGGGAAGTTGGTGACGTCACAACGGTCACACCTGGGGTAAACCTGATGAAACTACTCTGTGGGTAGCCGAGTTTCCGCGGAATGCTTTTTAAAATGGTGTGGTTCAATTGAAAAAGGAAGACATTCACAAAAATCTGTTTCGATTCAGAAAAGCAGGGTTGTTATTTGTTAAAAGCAGGGTTATTACTGAATCGAAACAGAAATTTAAAGCGGGGTTTTTAAAGAACGAAGCACTGGTGACTAGGTGCTCTACCGTATCTGAAATAGCCTGCACCTGACGTAACACGCATATTGAAATTACAAAATACAGGGAAACGATTTGCCACGGGCGTAGAGGGAGGCAGAATCCGCGGTACTACAGCGGTTTAACTCAAAAATGTTGATGAATATTAAATTACGCTCACCACAATCACAACCTCTGAGGGTTTGAAAAGGAGGTTAATATTATTGTTAGGGTTATTATTAGCCATTAGGGTTAGTATTAGAGTTAGTATTACGGTTGGTTAGTATTAGGGTTCGTATTACTATTAGTGTTATTATTAGGGAATTAGTATTACGGTTAAAAAACTCGTTAGGCGGCGGGTTAGGGTTAGAAAACTCGTTAGGCGTGGGGTTAGGGTTAGGATCTTTGTTGTTTTGGGGTTGGTTACAATCCAATAATTTACTGCTAACAATGCTTTAACAATTCCGGTAGTTTGTACATGGCTTACAACGTGAGGAACGGCTGCTCCTAGAGGATGTGATTTAATATTTTCAACATTTTTGTGTTAAACCGCTATAGTATCGCGGATTCGGCCTCCCTTTCTACGATGAACAGGTTAGCAACTTTGACAGTGCAATTAATACGCTTGATGAGCATTTTTACAACCTCAAACTACTATATTCCAGCTATTGAAGTTACGTACTTTGATAGAAAAGGTACTTATTTTTTGTTGCCAATGTCCTTTAAGTTACTAGTTATAAAAGTATAAAACTAATTACATTTCATTATATAAAAATCAAAACTACTACATGTATAACGTATTAATTCGAAAATAGAAAAGTCTCAAGTGCTGACATAAAACTGTGTTTCTAATTTGCTCTGGTAATATCAATGATTATTTTCAATATATTGTTGATTACTTTCAAAACTTTACATGATCAGGCTCCTATATATATCAGTAATTTACTGACTCGATATAACCCTACTTGCACTGGATCATTTAACCGAAATCTGCTATTTGTACCAAAATCGACTGATACCGTTACTAGGCTTACTAATGGAGACAGAACATTCTAGGTCCTACTGGCAGTAAAGATTAATGTTATAAATGCCTGCACTAGCTTCTCACAGTCCTGTTTACTTAGATATTTCTTGGTCTTAATTGCCAATATCATTCTAATAGCCAAAGTGGCTGATTTACAAATCAGACTTGCACTTGGATGCATTTAAGGGCCTTGCCATTTCACAGCGAAGGGTCCCCCATCAGCTTGCCCCATGAAGGTTTTTAATGGAAGTAGTAGTCAACAATTCTAACTACTGCAAATTAGTATAATTTCAGAACTGAAACTAATTCTAATTGGTTGACTGGCCAGTGACTCTGTGACGATAGTTACCGCATAGCGTGATTACTATTGAGTTTTCCAAAAACATTTATAAATGCTTAAGAGCAGCCGCACTATTTGCTCTTTTTCTTATGCAAATTCACTGAGTGTACCGCAGGGATGACTAAAAGGGATGACTCAAAAGGACCTTTCTGTTTTTGTCTGGTCTTTATTTTTCGTTAGCAGTTAGGGTTAGGTTAGGATCATGGTTAGGGAGAAAATGTGAAGGTCCTTTTTTTAGTCATCCCTCACCGGGAGCTGTGGTCGATCACATATGTGCGAGAATCTGAGCGAAAGTAGGGTCCTGGGTACGAGGTTGTACGATCTCGTACCCAGACCCAAGCATCCCAGGCCGCGCGGGAAATGTCATTAGGCCAAAGGGAACGCAGGCTCTTTTTATTGACAACAAAATTAGCAGAACGTTTTAATTTTAAAACAGTAGCAGAAAAGGAGCAACACGACTGTGGGAACATCGTTTATTTCTTGTCAAATTTTCGCGAGCATGTCCAAATTGTTTACGCCGATACAAAAGTTCATTTACCCTGTCGGAGACAGCTATGCTGGTACCTGGGACGACAAAGGAAGAAAGCATGGAATTGGTAAGCTAAAATTAACTAATGGCTCATTCTACGTGGGACACTTCGAGCATGGCTTATGCTCTGGTTACGGTGTGTTAAAATTGCCAGATGGAGCACGTTACGAGGGAGAATTCATCTATGGCAAGTTCCACGGTTTTGGGGTGTACACTCGTACTGACGGAATGAAATACGAAGGTGAATTTTTTGAAGGCGAAGTTCGTGGATATGGATTGCTTACTTTTCCTGACGGCAGTCATGGTATACCGAGGCATGAAGGAAAATTCGAAGGGACCAAGTTCTTAGGACATGCAAAAGCAGATACATTTGTCGCAAAAGCAAGGGAAGCTGCAACAAAAGCTTACCATTGTACAGACACTTAAAAATACATTATTATTTTTTCAAATGTCATCTTATGACATGAACAATTTTATCTTGCAACCTTTCTTAAAACCCCGTGTAAATATGTTGCAATTTATGTGTTAATTTATTGTCAAATATGCTTCTCAATACTTCGCAACACTACTCACTAGTACTTTCAAAATACTATATATTATATAACTTGAGAAACATCATTCAGTGGTCAGTGGTTGTAAGCTGCTTAACAATATTAAGTCGTAAAAGTGATTTTTCGTTTGAGTACAAAATAATGTTCATTTATAATTACATTGATTTATGTCTCGATCAATACCAAGCGTGCTCAATGCTCATCCCCACCCCGGGCATGACTCAAGTGTTCCCATGGTTGGGCATTTGCCTCTATAAGTTGTCCCCGGGGTGGGGAATTAAGTGTCTAAATAGTTAATAATAGATGCTAGTTGGCTGTTATTTTCATGAAAAGTAGCCCCGTTTAAAGAAAGCAGATGTGTATCCCGTAAATCTACTGTATACTGAATTTCAAACACCACACATTTCATTTAGTCCTTTGCTCTTTAATTTAGCTTATTACTCATTGACTTTTTAATAATAATATCTTAAAATATATTTCCGCACCCAAATGATATAATTAATACAAAACGTATAAAAACTATAAAAAACTTTTATTATATTCCCATGGGTGGGAGGCATTTGCATAAATTTTAAGACCCCTCTGTGGGGATTTTGCATAATTATGCTGATCCAATGGTGTGGCATTTGCGAAAGGGGGATGGGCACGTTTGGAGTTGATCAAGACATTACTGTGACTTGAGTCGTGCATGGTTTCCCTGCGGCTGATATTTAGAAATGCTGAATGTTCATATTATTCACTCTATTGCTTCATTATTCATGTTTATTTTGGAGAGATTTTTTACATCATACAATATGTTGCAGGGCCATGGCTTGTTTTTTTTGCAGGACATGTTCTGGCTTGTTTTCAATCTACCCACTCCTAGTTGTTGGAGGTTTTTTATTTTTTATTTATTCTTGATTAAGCAGAACCTTAGCCATATCATATACCCCTTCCCCAACATAAATAACTATCGTACCAGTTTTTCAGTTACCATGTTTGCATCAGGCTAATATTCAAATATGGTTATCACAGTACACAATTTCTTAGTCTTATTTTATAAAATAAATTTGAAATGGATGTATTGTGTTTACATAACCCAATCCAAAAACTCAAGGGAGTTTGGGACAATTCTTGTAACCCTTGCCTATCAATGGCTCAGGTTTACATAAACATTCAATTTCTCGTATATGAAACTACATGTATGCACTACCATTTTTCCTTATGATTGTCATCTTGGTGTAAGTGATTTACTATAAATACAAGTGTTAAAAGACGTATTCAACATTTACAATGGCCTCATTCCTGCGGGCTGCCTCATCCACCTGCTTGGATGATGGGTTGCTGGCACTCTACTCTATTGCTAGCCTCTAGATGCCCTGTGGAGGAGGCAGATAGCCTGCTAGCACAACAATTGACAGTGCCATGTGAAACAATTTCATATGCCAGATGATGTCAATCGTCAGTGGTGGTGAACTGGTGTCACTCCCACAAAACCTCTCATGCACTGACCTCTATACTGGGGGAGGTGAATAGGGGTGAGATCTTACAATCCTAATACTAAATTCACCTAATTGAACTGAATAAATCCCAAGGCAAAGGGGAAATTTAATCGCGAATGCACTGATCAATTCGAAGGTGTAACATTCCCTCTCATATGGGGCATTTGATAATTTGGTTAAGCCAGAAAGGACTGGAGAAATTATCAAATTAAGAGACACTTTTGAAGCTAGATATATAAACTGCTAGTGGGGCATTTGACTGCTAGTTGGACTTGAAGTATGGGGGGATAAGGATTTGACCACATTTTTTATGGTGGAGAATTTGATCATTGGAATTTATACTAAGGCCAAAATAAAAAATACCTTGGTTTCCGGTTTCCCGACCCTAACTAGTTTTTGGCCAGTAAAATACCGACCCTAATATTTTTATTGAAATTTTGAGAAGCCTGTTGCAGCTTGATTTGCATCCTGGGATAGCAAACATGGCTGCCGATCCAGGCCAGTGGTGGGCGATTACCACTGACCTATATATAACCACTGACCTATATATATATTACCTGCGTAGGGGACTGAAACTGACGTACAAAGTCGGCCATCTTTGGCTTTTATTTTTTTACTTCTATATCATATATAGAGCCAAGGGCCGTGGAACGGGGTGGGGCACTGGGGGTAGATGCCCCCCACTTTAAAAATGCCCTTCCGGATTGTAATTTTATAAATGTGCCGGTTAAGATTTTACTGCCTATACTGGGAAGAATTAATGTGCCCTTTTCGCAGAAGCATGAGTATGACATTGCTATTTGCTGTGGAAAAGAGTGACTGCCGAGGCCTAAGGGGTGACATAAAAGAATTATTAATGAAATATATATATGATATAATGTAATTTTCCAGAACATTTGTGCCTCTAAAAGAACGGGCGCTGACCAAGAAATTATGTAAAAACAAAATTGTGGTGATCAAAAGTCAACCTGTTAATGAAACAAACTACAAACAAGTGCTTTCATTATGCCACGTGCTGTTAGGCGTAAACGAGAACAAGAAAAGCAGCTTAAAGAATTAGCTCAAAATTGACCAGCTATTTTAAGCAGAGTGTTGCATTAGTAAATGATCTCGAACCAAACTGTCCGGACATTGACTGTGAGGAAGACTTGCATGATAGTTACGGAAATACCATCATCCCCTCGATGCGATTCTACATCTATTCCAGAACTGCCGGCCGTGGTTACATCTACCATCACAATTTCAAACGTCGCAAACAACCAAACATCTATTATGATCAATCGATAGAAGAACCTGCTGAACCTCAATCTACAGAACAAGAAGAAATTATACCATTAGAATCAGCATCTCGTTTACATACACTTGATTGTCACAATTGGTGTTGTACAGACAAAAAGCCTTTCCATCCAACCCAAGAAGACATAAAGCGAACATCCTCAAAGCAAACTACTAGAGAAGGAAGAGCGTCGAATGCATCTAAAGTACGTATTTGTCGGATATCAATTTTTTTGAAATACACCTGGGTCAGTTATTGCATAACAAGAGGTATCATCACCTGCTACTTTTGTAGAAGAGCAAAGATTAACAATCTTATCACTTTCAGTAATAACGGTAATGAAGCCTTTTGTTCAGGAGAATTTGATGACTGGAAAAATGCTATGAAAAACTTAAAAAGCATTCGCAATCCAAATTCCACGCTGAGACTACTGGGAAGGTTCTATGTTCTGACGACTCAAAAGGTGATATTGGAGCAGCATTGGTTGGTGAACTTAAAAAATCCCAGGAAACCCACAAAAGAATGTTGTTGAAACAACTTAGTACCATCAGGTATTTGGCTCGTCAAGGCCTGGAAAACGGAAAACGAACATAGAAAGTAACTTATACCAGTTGTTGAAATTAAGAGCAGAGGATATTTCTGAATTATCAGAGTGGTTGCAAGATGGAAAATATCTCAGCCATGATATTATAAATGAATTTATCAATATGATGGGCAACGCAGTTGTGAGGTCTATAGTTAGAGATATACGCCAGGCATCAAAGTTCAGTATACAGCAATTGCAGATGAGTCTAGAGATATATCAGTAACAAAGAACAATTGACGTGTGTGTTGCGCTGGGTATCAACAGTCGATTTGTCAGTTCATGAAGAATTTATTGGCATGTACCAGTTACAGAAAACCGATGCAGGAACAATAACCCATTCTTTAAAGGATATCCTCTTGCGATGCAATTTGACGGTACAGGATTGTCGATGGCAGACATACCACGATGCAGCAAACATGTGTGGAAGTGGAAGTGGAGTTGCAGCGCGGATATCTTCAGAGAATCCTAGCGCACTGTATATTCATTGCGGAAATCACAGTCTTGATTTGGCTCTGCAGGGTTGCGCAAAGGCAAGTCAAACCATCAGATGCCTTGGATTTCGTTCAAGAATTGTCTGTTTTTATCCAATCTTCACCTAAACGAATGGCACAATATCAGCATATCTTTGCAGAACACAGCGACGCACAAGCGGAGAACCCGCATTTGCTTTGTCCAACTCGAACAAAATCCATCTCTGTTATCGTACGTAATTATGAGGCCTTATACTCCACGTTACTCAGCATTGCAGAAGAGTCCACGTGCACCAAGCCTTCCGTACGCGACACGGCATCAGGCCTTACTACAAAGTTACAGAAGTTCACCACATACTTTGGTTTACGTTTTGCTCAGAATATCTTTTGCGTATGTGAGCAAGTTGGATCTACATTGCAGAGCCCTTCAATAACAGCACAAACTGCAACTCCTTGAAACACAACTTGCAACGGCAACGCGATGATTTCCAGATCTTTTACAACAATGTAGTCACTACGAGCAAGACCATTGCCTTCGTACAAGATCCCAAACTCCCAAAGAAAAGACGTGGATTTAGAGTTGATTGCAAAGGAGTTTGTTCGAAAAAACGAACGTAGGATTAGTTTTTTTGGTAAATTCTGAATCTGCCAAATTTGTTGCTTTTGCTGTATATCAGTATAATATGTCCATATTACGTCACGTGTGAATGTAATACAGGTACTTACTGTTTTAAAGTTCAACTGTTTCTGATTTATAAACAAAATAAAGCAAATGGAAGGTACAACGTTTTAAACTATACAAATATTTTAAAAATAACCAAGGTGTACCTTTTTGGCGGTGCCCCCCCCCCCACCCCACTTTTCAAGTCACTGATCCAGGCAGCATGGTTTGGTAAAACCTATTGTTCATCCATGCTAGGTCGGTTTTTTCTTTTTTTTTCAAACATACCCTACCTAATTTTTTTCAGCATGAAATAGGAAACCTAGGTATTTTTTTCTTGGCCTAATCAGTGTGCATTCCTGTACTCCACGCCGGAGATCTCCGGCGTGGACTTGCGAAATGGTTGGCGTGTCGGCATATTCGTCAAACTATAAGTGCTTGCGGCGCGTCAACCTCGTAACGAGGTTGGCGGCGCGTTTGAAAAGTGATTTCTGTTTTATGAGTACTTGTTTAAGCATATCCTATTGGTTTCAACCTCATCCTTAGGGTCTTGTGTGTTTTGAAATTAAGCCACAAGAACGCATGTTATTTCCTCAGAGTTCAAATGCCTAAAATCTCGGCGTGACTATCACTCTCCCCAGACCCCTCATTTTTTATATTGCGTAACTTGGCGTGGCGTGGAATTGTTCGGCGTTATCTCCGGCGGCAGAAATTTTTTGGGGGATCACTTGCCATGGGAAGCAATCTGATTGGTTACCCGAAACAACTTTTATCCTAACCCTAACCCTAAATAACCCATCCTAACCCCCGTATTTTCATATTATATAGCGTAATTCGAAAATGGCCACGTGTAAACTCCCATATTTTGTTCGGTAGCTAGTGCAGTATTTTTCATGACTTTTCTGTCACCACCTTGTTCTCAATATACTTGAAATGTGCCGTGATTACTGATTAATACACAAATTGTGAAGGTTACGAGACACAAATTGAAATTATGAAACTTACCATCGAGAACGGAGCCAATCTCGTTCCCAGAGCCTCAGCCGCGCCACGCAAACAATCCATCACTGGAAGTGTTTTGATTGGTTAACTAAGGATTGCCTTTAATTAGATTAACTCTTAATATTTACGCGAGTGTTTCGTTCAAACGGTATTGTACTTCGTTCTTATGGCAGAGTTTACACCAAAAAAGTTATCTTCGGACAAACTTTTAGTCGTGTCGTGTTTCCAGAAAAGCTCAAAAAAACTTGTCCATGTTTAAAGGGATTGACATTCTACGCGAAATGCAAGAAAGAGCGCCTGGTCTAACGTTAAAGAAGACTCTCAAGTCGCATTATGTTAGATCCAGAGAGTTATCCATGGTGCAAAAAATTGCCTCAGTTATTCTTGGCTCAGGAAATGCGACCAAAAAAATCTTGATTTCTCCAACTAAATCATCGGACGTAGTGTTTATATATTGCAGAACAGAAACGAGAAGTTAAAACACAAGCCATCGAGAATCAAAACAAAGATTGATCAAAGATTTTCCCAGGCCTCACGAACTCCGCGTAAAACTTGTATATAGCGTCAGGTGTGTCATGGTCGTTTATAAAAATATGTTACCGTTAATTTTTGTGCTGTCAAGTCTTTTATTGTTTGAAGTTTTAACAATCAGCCAACACCTATTAATAAATACACAATGCAGTGTTTATCGACCTTTTTATTTCTTCGCGAGTTACATAATAAATTCTAAAATCATATTCTTCTGTCCCAAATCCCAATTGGTTGCTAATTTAAACACCAGACAACAATTTTTTCCACCTCTGAAGAGATCCTCGAGAGTTATTAACGTGTCTAGGGAAGATTCTTGTCGAAGAACTCGATATTAGCACAGATAGTTCTCATGTCCCAGAAACTACGCTCGGTCTATTACTTGCGCATGCTCTTTAATTTCAATCGACGCCCTGTTTTCCGGCCCTCTGGCGATGGATTATCCCAGAGCCTCCGTTTGCGTGGCGCGGCGGAGGCTCTGGGAACGAGATTGGAACGGAGCAAGTGACCCTCGTTCCCAGTACTCTCTGGCCGAGTGTTAAAGTCCCGGCAAGCTATTTGACTCGGGAAAAAGAAGCTAAGGCTGTTTTGGCCGAGGCTGCAGAGAAATGCGCCAGGGGAGGGGAATGGGGCGAGGCGAACCTGCTGTCCTAGCTTCGTCGACCAATCAATTTTTTCGAAATATCAAAGAAAGGGTTGCGATCCCGAATAATGTCATTTGCCTTTTGGAAAATATCTACATATCCGTTGTAACTTGTGACTATCGATCACAAAATCAAATTTGATTGAATATTTGAGAGTAATAATTTAATTACATATTTTGATTTTTGAGATGTCACCGCTGGTTTAGTGGTGTTGGCGGGCTCAACATATTCTGCCTCACAACTGGATATGGAATATGGATTGTAAAACTATCACCTGTGGAGTGTGGCCGAAGCAGTAATATTATAAATTACCAAAGCAGAAGATATGGCAAACTCAGACGCAACGTGTGTGTCAGACTTGCTGAACGAAAACATGTCAAAGTGGATGGAAAATTTGCCAAATGAGAAACAGTTATGTCCGCTAAGTAAACTCACGATTCCCGGATCCCACAACTCCGCTGCATTTTGGTTTGACACTTCTTTAGAAATTGCGCCTGAACAGCCAAAAATTATTCAGACTCTAGCTGGCTTGAACTTTTTGGGAAACACGACTAAAAGTGTTGTAAAGAACTGGTCTGTGACTCAGTCGTGCGGTATCGACGAACAGCTATGTGGAGGGATACGTTATTTTGACTTTAGAATAGCCTTCAGAAAAGAAAGCGATGATTTTCGGTTCGTCCACGGTTTGTATGGCCACCCAGTTGAGATCGCTTTAGAGGAGCTAAAGTCATTCCTTCTGCAGAACCCCAAGGAAATAGTGTTACTAGATTTTAATCACTTGTATTCAATGGAAATTGAGGAACATCTTCGTTTGTCCACACTTCTAATGGCAAGCTTTGGTGACATGATGCATTCTCCCAGAGAGGATAAATCGATGGCGAGTTTACAAGATCTATGGTTAGCTGCGGAGCAAGTGATCATATTTTACCCGAATAATACTATCCTGGAAATGTTTCCATCTTTTTTCGGAAGTGAAGCCATCTGTTCCCCATGGCCTAACGTGGATGATGTGGAGAAACTCCTGGAGCACATATCTTCACATGGTTTGGCAAGCAAAGCACATGGCCAGTTTCATGTTACTCAAGCCGTTCTTACTCCACAAACCTCAACAGTTATCAAGAACATTAATGGTTCTCTTAAAAGTTCTCTCGCTTCTAAAGCAAACATGGTCATTGTGTCATGGCTAAAGGAAAATTTGGGTGATAACAGTTTTTCCTTTAATATTATTTTGGTAGATCATATGGATTTTGATGATTTGATATCTACAATAATTGGATTCAACTATATTTATTGATTATGGCTGTTAGATTGACAATTGTGGATATTGTAATGTCACCACTTATTCTACTACAAAGCAAATTGAATACATGCAGTAATTATGTCACATTCAGTATTAAAGGTGCCATCAAGTCCGTTCTGCGCATGTCCACGTTTCTGTTTACATCGTTTGTTTACAATGCATTATATAAACAGTGAACATGAAGTATTGCGGATTGCCGGATTTGTTTTCCATGCTTGAGCTTTTCCACCTAAATAGCATTTTATAAGAAGCTGTTCTGTTCCTAAATGTGGATAATATATCAAAGTACCACTCGTGCCTTTGCCACCTTTGACGAATACTCGCTTTCAAACTGTTGCAAATTTATTCTGTTAAAGTTTGTTGACATATGGAGTCCCCCACGTTTGAAATATCACACATGCGCAGAACGGACTTGACGGCACCTTTAAATGTGAGAATAGGATATAGAAGAACAAGGAAGTCAAGGGGCTTTTGTGTCCTACATAATATTTAGGTGTGTAGGGCTACACATCATGGAACCAGGCATGTGATGTCTTTCATTTGATGTCTATAATTTTCAAAGGTTTTTATAATATACAAAGCAAACACATTAATGTGAGAATACATCACTCATGGAAAGAAGTAGTACTGCCTACTTTACAGTGATCATTGTTTTAATTTTTAATTCAGAACTAGTTGTCATCAGGGCAACTTAGCTCAGCTACAGCCATTCCCACACCCCCAGTGATGGCTGTGTGCATGAAAGCTTGGCCATGATGGCCTATGCTGACATTGTACGAACAAATTTAAAGTTGGGGCTGGAAAATTTTGAAATCTATAAGCTCGGAAAGACAATTTGCAGCAATTTGAGCAAACTTTTCCATCTAATTCTACAGCGAGCATAGTTCAAATGAATCCAAGCTTGCCTGCTTCCTCTACTGATAGAAGGGTCTGGGAACCAATCTAACACTTGCGTGACAAGGGTTTAGGGGTTGGCTAACACTTGCTTCTCTCCCAGCCTCTATAGTTACACTAATACAATTGGAAAAACATTAAATTTAGCAACGCTTGTCCTGATTTTTGGGGGGCTCAGCCCCCCATTTAAAATTTGGTTCCTACACCTCTGGCTGACATAAATAATCAATTACGCTTTACTCCAATGTTTCAGTAATACAAGTGTCAACTAGTTCATCAACATTTGAAGGCTAGAGGTTTTTCAGTGTTTCAATTACTGCATTTGCATGATGGTTTGAGATATGCCATTTCAAAATTAACATGATCAATTTTGCTGAAGGAAAAAATTGAAATGAAAAAAAACCCCAAAAAGTATGTCACTAAACTTGCTCCAAGTTCTATTCATAATTCAATTATAGAGACAATTAAGGACGACATAACAATGTACCAATCTCCTTATTCGGAAGAGACATGCATGTTAAAATTGTTTTTCGTAATCCAGAAGTTAGAGCAACTCGTAAGGCAACTCGTACCCAGGGGGCGCGTTCGGGGGAGCGGAGGTAAGACCCTGGGTACGAGGTTGCTTGTAAGGGATTGTAGTCACTCCTGTATTTTCATTTGCTAAGCGCATAACAGTTAATTATGGGAATCAGCGCAACCTACATTTTAGTGAATAATCTGCACTAATCTGTAGGTTGCGCCCGCAATGCGAGATTTCCTAACGAGCGGTATCTTTCCACACAAGTAAAAACAACATGACTGCTCGATTTTGGTCTTCGACTGTAGAAGAAATCGAAATATTACTTGCAATATATAATAAAACAATTATTGGATTCGGTTTTTGTATTATCTGGATAATCAGGTCTCGGTAAGTGTTATCAGCCTTAGCCTTCGGCTGATAACACTTACCTCGACCTTGATTATTCCAGATATCACAAAAATCTCATCCAATATGTAATTGTTTATTATTGTTTAGGAATTCAAAATATCAAAGTATATATGCATCAGTGCAAATATTTTTCTATATGGACAATAGCTATAAGACAATTAATTATTAAAAAGTAATTAAATAGCCCAAACTGTTTAATTTTTGGGTGCAGTACCAGCTATTGCACTGAACAGCACACACTGGTGTAAGAAGAGCAGGGGGTGCAGCTCCAATGAAATGACTGATATTTGTGGCTTTCAGATTATGTTAAAACTCGCCTCAAAATGCATGCGCTCGGTCTTCCGCGTTTTCAGCCCTTACCCAAAAAAAATTTCTGGTATTTCTCCCATCGGTTACTAAAAAATAAATAACTTGTCATCTTAATCTTAACCGTAATCCTAACCCTTATCTAATTCCCTTCGACTGCAAGTTGCCCCTCCCAATACATTTAAAAATAGGTACGCAATGCGTACATGTGTCCACTCAATAGTCAGTACAGTCTCCATAAGACATTCGTGAAGATGACATATATATATATAGTCATCATAAAGCACATGCGTACAAGGGCGCAACGAGGGGGGGGGGGGCGACCGACCCCCCTTTTGGAGGCACGAGGGAAAATTTTGGAGGTCAAAAGTTACTTTTACAGCACTATTTTGATTTTTTTTAACTTGAATTATATAAAGCTCCAAATTTATAAAATTTGCAAAAGGGTTTGTCACGATCTTGTTACGTTGTTCACGATCTTGTTTCAATTTCATGCATATGTTCCTACGCCGATGTGGCCGAGGGCTCGGGACTGACAAATTTCCGTGCGCGACCGGAAGGCTCTGGGAACAAGATTGGTGCACGGCCATCTTGTTTTATACGAATTTTTCGAGCACGATCCATATGGACTTATAGTACGTATTCCATATAAGGTCATAACGGACGGGACTGGGAAGAGCAAATACGTACCAGCCCACTGGATGCGGATACGTAACACGTTACGATATGTTCGATTATCCGCTCTTTCTAAGAAAATTACGTTCGCTCGCCGGATAAGCTGTACGCATATTGTAAACAGATAATTTACCTTTGTTTTAATATATATTGTAGCTTTGGGAGTTGATTATTTCTCAAGAAAACGTTCGTCGAAGTCAGCCGAAAGTTCGTTTACAAGATGGTATCCGTAATACGAAAATTATCTTTTTGGGCATGTTCGATTACCCGCTTTCAAAGAGAACTAAGTTAGCTACCAGGATAAGCTGTATCTATGTTGTAAATAGATCATTTAACTTTAAAAGAATATATTCTATAGCTTTGTGGGAGGGTTAGGACCTTTGTTGTTTTGGGGTCGGTTACAATCTAATTAACTTGGAGGCTGGTACGAGGGCAATGTGTTTGCTCGTCAGGGCAACGTATATGCTCGTTAGGGCAACGTATTTGCTCTTCCCAGTCCCGTCCGTTATGACCTTATATGGAATACGTACTATAAGTACCTATCGCACGATTCGATATTTCGCTAGATTGGGTGGAATACTTGAGGTTAATATGGATAAAAGAAAACTGTGCCCACCTAATTTACACTTCCAAATTACCAAACGTTTTCTCAAACAATATTAAAATGCAAGTCTAATCTCATTTGGACCAAATGTTTCTTAAAAATAAGACTTTCGTTTTTGCTCAAAAGTGTCCTCAAAATGCAGGAGACCCAAATTTCAAAAAATTTCCGGGGGTGCATGCCCCCGGACCCCCCTAGAGCATCGTCGTTACTGTTGTGAAAACGACCCCCCTTTCAAAAATCCTGGTTGCGCGCTTGCATGCGTAGATCAGTGCTTTTCAACGGAGAAAAGCCTTGGGATAAAAAAAGACGTTTGACGTTACAAGTTGCAGGGAAGCTTCGACTGTGCGGTATATGCTTTAAAACTAGAAATTACTATCGCAAGGAAAGTGCTGCCTCAAAGGCCATTGCATGGGCAGTGTAGTCAGTTTTGATGAAATTTCAAAGGTGAACCCTGGGATTGATTCAGATTGTATAAATTGTAACGGACATGTTAATCAAGAATGATATAGATGTAGAGTCAGCACGTAGGTCTCATGTTGTAAGCCTGCCCGCAGCCCGAAATTTCGGGCTGCGGGCAGGCACTCAACTCGAATTACTTTTTTTCTCGCATTACTCGCACTTAACTCGAATAGATTCGAGTCAACTAAAGTGCGACGTATAAAGCCGTTGACGAATCATACTCGCACTTAACTCGAATAGATTCGAGTCAACTAAAGTGCGACGGATAAAGCCGTTGACGAATCATACTCGCACTTAACTCGAATAGATTCGAGTCAACTAAAGTGCGACGGATAAAGCCGTTGACGAATCATACTCGCACTTAACTCGAATAGATTCGAGTCAACTAAAGTGCGACGGATAAAGCCGTTGACGAATCATACTCGCACTTAACTCGAATAGATTCGAGTCAACTAAAGTGCGACGTATAAAGCCGTTGACGAATCATACTCGCACTTAACTCGAATAGATTCGAGTCAACTAAAGTGCGACGGATAAAGCCGTTGACGAATCATACTCGCACTTAACTCGAATAGATTCGAGTCAACTAAAGTGCGACGTATAAAGCCGTTGACGAATCATACTCGCACTTAACTCGAATAGATTCGAGTCAACTAAAGTGCGACGGATAAAGCCGTTGACGAATCATACTCGCACTTAACTCGAATAGATTCGAGTCAACTAAAGTGCGACGTATAAAGCCGTTGACGAATCATACTCGCACTTAACTCGAATAGATTCGAGTCAACTAAAGTGCGACGTATAAAGCCGTTGACGAATCATACTCGCACTTAACTCGAATAGATTCGAGTCAACTAAAGTGCGACGGATAAAGCCGTTGACGAATCATACTCGCACTTAACTCGAATAGATTCGAGTCAACTAAAGTGCGACGTATAAAGCCGTTGACGAATCATACTCGCACTTAACTCGAATAGATTCGAGTCAACTAAAGTGCGACGGATAAAGCCGTTGACGAATCATACTCGCACTTAACTCGAATAGATTCGAGTCAACTAAAGTGCGACGTATAAAGCCGTTGACGAATCATACTCGCACTTAACTCGAATAGATTCGAGTCAACTAAAGTGCGACGGATAAAGCCGTTGACGAATCATACTCGCACTTAACTCGAATAGATTCGAGTCAACTAAAGTGCGACGTATAAAGCCGTTGACGAATCATACTCGCACTTAACTCGAATAGATTCGAGTCAACTAAAGTGCGACGTATAAAGCCGTTGACGAATCATACTCGCACTTAACTCGAATAGATTCGAGTCAACTAAAGTGCGACGGATAAAGCCGTTGACGAATCCTCGCATCTATTCATTAGAAGTGCGAGTAAAGTGCGACGTCGATCTAAAGTTGGCCGTATACTTCCTCAGCGTTGACAAGTTCCGAACGGCGAAAGGTAGAAGTTTTACACGTGTATTAAAGTTCTACGTCACAAAACGTCATAAAATGGAACAAATATCTCGACAGAGGCAATTTACACAAATCGAGATTGCGTTGACTATAATAGGTCCGCGAAGAGATCTGGGTACGAGGACACAGCAACCAGTGAGCTGCCTACGGCAGCAACCTTTAGTTGCCAGCTTGCCAGCTTGGCACAGCATGCAACCATTAACATCTCAAAAAAAGAATGCCAATGGTTTAACCCCCTGTAAATTCAGTACTATATGTTCTCTTTTATTGTCTATAAACACTCTAACATTCGCTATCCCTTCGTCTCCAAAACATAACACAAATCTCCCCCCCCCCCCCCCCCCCCCGCAGTATCACGTACTGCGCATGTCCCGAGTCAATTGCCGCTGGCCAGTCTACTTATACTCTTACACCCCATTTAGCAAGAACGTCAAGATCAATATTGGGCGCGTAAACCTGAAATGATGAGGAATAAGGCTAATATTCAACAGAAAATACATTAAGCAAACGCAAAATTTACGAAGTTATGAATTATGATGCAAAATCCATTTTAAAAATCGTCTTAAGACTTTGACAAACCCGACTGAATTGTCAACAGTTGATAATAATGTTTCGTCAGACAAAATAAATAGGATAAAAGTTAGCTAGCAACATATATTTATTACAAATATCATGATTATTATTCAGTAAAGATAATTTTTGAAGTAATAAGCATTATGAATGAAAACTGTTGTAGTTTTGGGTTGCTTTTAATAAATAAATAAATTTAAGACACTATATTTAGGTTACATGAAGCTTTTGTAGTCGGATAAGACCGCTGGTCTATATACGCACTAATTAACAATTAGACAACGAGAACGAGTTGTCTATGAGCAGATAGTCAACGAGGGCGAAGCCCGAGTTGACTATCTGCTCATAGACAACGAGGGCGAGTTGTCTAATTGTTTTAGTATCAACCACAAACAACCTTTCTAACATTGTTCCAAATTTTCAGATAGTTTTACCTTTTTGTTTGTAGAAGTCTCCCATTCAAAATGTAGAGTTGCTCGATGGCACATGATAAACAATCGCTCACAAAAAACGAGTTTGTAATTACTTTGCTTCACATTTGGTATAGATATACTCCATAGGCATAAGCGAATTCGTTTTCCTATTCGAAAATGTCAAACTGAACAATTTTCCATTACTTTCGGGCCAATGTTTTCATGATTGCATCACTCGTATATAAATTTTAGCGGGCGCCATGTTTGGACTAGATTTCAAGTTTGGCCGTGCAGCGTGAATATGTCGTGGCTTCTGATTGGTCAGGATAGGAATATTCCAGCATAAGAAGGTTTGTGATTGGGTAACGCTACTCACCGTCTATCACCAATAGACAGTGAGTAGCTCAGCCAATCAGAATGCCGAATTTGTAATAGACCACTAGTTGGTTGATACTAATATTAATTATTCAGATCACAACATCCCCTTTTTCTCAAAAAAAAAGGAACAGTGGGATATATTGTGTAATATGTGACTATTGAAAATGTAGGACTATTAAATTTAAAAAATGCATCTAACATCTGTATGTATAGTGTATGTCTGTAAATGTATCTAGCAAATAATGTATCTCACTACTTTGCGGATCTTCACTTCTGATTTGCATTTCAGACTGGGCGTGATCACCAAATCGCACGTCGCCATTACAACTAAAACTATATATATATATTATAATTTACTTGAAACAGTTCGTTGTTACACACGGTTTCACGCCGAGAGACGATCTTCAGACAACTGTTGGGATTCTGGTTTAACTATTCTTTTATAGGGTACTCATACGTCACGGTGTCACTAATGGTGATGATGTCATGATCTAATGATATTTTGCTTATGTAGAATTTATTCCTGTAGCGGCATTTTGAATAAATTTCGGTTCGTTTGTTAAGATGTCCTTTGTCGGCTTTCGTAATGCATAACTTTTCTTCGATACAAAGATTGCACCGCCTCACTCCACTTTCGTATGCTTTCATGCGTTTTAAGATGGACCATTTTATCGAAAATTATTTTTCTTCGTTTTTTAATCCCCAAACATAACTCGAGAGTGCCGTCTCATTTGAGTATCGAGTCGCGAAAGGATTTCTTGTGGTTGTTGTAGCGGTTCTTGAATGGGTGTGCAGTCATACCAATGTAAAGTTTCTTATCTAAGATGTCAGCTCTGCTAACTTCGGCTTGGTAAATCACGTTTGGGACTAAGCAGTTTCCTTGCACTGGACATGCTTCTTTGTTTCGGGCCTTCGGCAGTTACATTTTCTTTCGCTGGTGCTGTTGTTCTTTTTTGTAAGGATGCGGGTGTTGTGTTTGCTAACAATACTTCTCATGTTTTCCATGCACTTATGTAATTTGTTCGTGGTAGGGAAGTGCTTATCGATTAGGGTGAGGAATTTGTGTCCAACGTTCGTTTTGACATTTCGGCTGTATAGGGTGGATTGAACCACGTTATGTTCCTGTATCGTTTTTTCTTCTGACTAGCTACTGGGCTAACACTCGGGTTAGGATCTTCGTCGGGAAGGTATTCGATGTCAGAGTGGAAACCGCTGTGTTTAAAGGCGTCGTTGTAAGTGGGGCAGCAGTCTAAAAGCTAGGTCGCATGGTCGGAGGAGAGTTTTGAAATTCTTTGGCTGATAGATTTGGGTCCTGTCTAATTATGGAAAGAGGATGGTTGGAGTGGCTGTTTATGTAGAGCGTGTCATCAACTGGTTTTCTGTAAGGTTGGAATTTTCCGGCGCGTAGGTTCAAAGTTATGTCAAGGAGGTTGACAACTTTCTGGTTGGCTGTGACAGTTGAAGTCGTCAAAGGATCTAATCAGGTCTTTCTTCGCTTTTTCCGCCAGTCTGCCTGTGGCATTCTTCAATAGGATTATAGTCCATCGTCTCTGTAAAGTCCGGTGTTTTTTTTGCCGAATTTCTGGGATATGTTGTTCAAAATAAATAGACCGATGAGTTCACACACTTGTGCTCCGTCACTACTTCCCATGCATGGTGAAATTCCTCGCCCTAATCGATATTAAGCACTTCCCGACCACGAACAACGTGATTTACGAAGCCGAAGTTAGCAGAGCCGACAACTTGGATAAGAAACTTTACATTGGTATGACTGCACATCCATTCAAGAACCGCTACAACCACAAGAAATCTTTTCGCGACCCGAAATACTCAAATGAGACGGCACTCTCGAGTTATGTTTGAGGATTAAAAAATGAAGAAAAAGAATTTTCGGTAAAATGGTCCATCTTAAAACGCACGAAAGCATACGAAAGTGGAGCGAGGCGGTGCAATCTTTGTATCGAAGAAAAGTTATGCATTATGAAAGCCGACAAAGGACATCTTCTTAACAAACGAACCGAAATTTATTCAAAATGCCGCCACCGAGGAATAAATTCTACATAAGCAACCTAAAGCGCTCCAATATCAGTAGATGACATCATCACCATTTGTGACACCGTGACGTATGAGTACCCTATATCAGAATCCCAACAGTTGTCTGAAGATCGTCTCTCGGCGTGAAACTTTGAGTATAACAACGAACTGTTTTAAGTAAAGATTCTATATTCGCTCTATAATTAACGATATTGAGCACTCTATTTAACGTCAATAGTCAATATTCAGTGTTTTCAACGAGGGCGAAGCCCGAGTTACTATCTGCTCATACACGAGGGCGAGTTGTCTAATTGTTTTAGTATCAACCATATAAAACAACCTTTCTTTAACGTAAAAAAGTCCTATCGAACATTGTTCCAAATTTTCAGATAGTTTTACCTTTTTGTTTGTAGAAGTCTCCCCATTCAAAATGTAGAGTTGCTCGATGGCACATGATAAACAATCGCTTACAAAATTAAAAATAGGTCCGCTCAGGCGTACATGTATCTGCGCTAATATGTACAGGGAGCCAGTAGCGAAGTTGGCCATAGCAACTGGTCATGCTATGCAAATTTTTGAACGATTTACATATTCAGATCTTTAGAAATGTATCTGCCTCGTAACCCAGGCGTCTCAAGCCGCTCCTCCTCCTTACGAGGCAGGAAATGTATTGTTTTCAAAATATGCAGATGTTTATAAATTAGCATAGCATGACCAGTTGCTATGGCCAGCTTCGCCACTGCAGGGAGCGTATGTATATAAAGACATGTTTTCGATATTCTCATGGCATTTTTGTGGCTGGGAACACTGGTCCAAAGAGCGAATGTTTTATTGCTATTTTGAGTTCTTCCAATGTTCCATGAATGTTTCTATATTAACTTGAAGGACACAAGGATCCGAAACACAGATCCATTTCATTTATAAAATAACCCTTTGAAATTTGATAAAAGTGCAATTAATCATCCCTAACCCGGATTGAGCCTGCAGTACATTATACCACTGTATTTTGCAAGTATAAATAGTATTAAACTTGAAAAATAAAAGATTAATCCAACTTGGTTGTAAACATGCATGTAAAAGATTAAAAAATATATATTAAATTATAACTTATTAACTGTTTTGTATGAAATAGATTAATAGATCTTATAAACGTAAACAAACTGGAGTATTATTGAAATGTGTTAAGTGTTAACTGTTATGGGCGACTTTGTCTGTGAGCTATATTGTTACTAAGTTTCATTACTGAACTTAATTTTTTGTGTTTTGTTGTATTGATTTGATGTCTATTTTTTATATATTTATTTGAATTAACACAAATTTAATACACCTTGGAAAACATATAATAAAAAATATATTAAATGTGACTTATTTTAATATGATAAATTGTTTGCTACTAGTAGTATAGAAAGTGGGGCTACCGGCGCATTTTTCCATTTTTTCATGTCTCAACTTTTTTCTCTGGATAACGAAGCACTTTTTTCGTTTTTGGATTCCACATATAACTTTCGAGCAAATATGTGGAATCCAAAAACAGAAAAAGTGCTTGGTTCTCCAGAGAAGTTGAGACATTCAAATGGAAAAAGTTCGCCGTTAGCCCCACTTTCGAGACTACTAATAGACGATGTGTCGCATGGTTTGGAGTCTATGAGACATGTGTCAGCTAGTAGGCTACAGAGTGAGGTGTCTAGACGTGGGGCTGCTGTGGGTGAGGATGTCGCTCGTAATAAGACTATGTCAAGTGATATTACACGTGATCCTGATATGAACTTTATTTCAGGTCATGAGTCGAGTGGGGCTCGTGGTTCGAAAAGGTCTAAGGACTTAGCTATATTAAATAATAAAACGACTCGTGTGAAAATGTCTGAGAGTAAACGTAACTCTATTATGGATGGTAATGTTGCTCGTAGTGGTACACTATCGAGCGGTGGTGCACGTGGTTTTGCTATAGGTTCTGGTGAATTAGTTATGCCTAATATTAAGATGAGTTTTCTAGAGAGGATGTCTGGCTATCTAGCTGACGCTAAAGCATTGGGGTATAAGTGGATGGACCTTATTAGAAAGGTATCTAGAGAGGACGTTATTAATAGAGTCACCAGATTTAGGGAGGTCAGAAAGATTCGAAAGGCTAGACGTGATCTTAGGCGATATGTTAAGAGGTCACGATTAAGTCAGGAGGTCTCAGACAAAGAGTATGAGAGAATCACTAACCTTATTGCTAAGACACTTCCTACTGTAGTGCAAAGGAGAGTTGCTCTAAAAGGGTACACCAAGTCGTATAGTGTTGAGGTGGTCGACGATAAGGAACCACTAAAACAACTAGTCAAGACTAGAGGAGTAGTGAGCTCAACTTTACAGAAAGAGTTAGAAAGACTGAAAGGTTTAAAGTTTTCTGAGACATTGAAAGTGACTCTAGAGAAACAAATTGGTGACGGAGAGTCTGTGTTTAAGACAGCCTTCTTCAATAGTGTGGTCAAAACAGTGATTAATAGTGTTGATATTAGTGAGACTACGAAGCAAGCTAGTGAGGAGATAGTGAATCGTATAGCTGTGTGGTTGTCAGAAGGGTCTGGGTGGGTTGTAGATAGTATTAATGATCACTATATTAATGTGGTAGTGTATAAGCCTCTTAAAGGATCGAGTTATATTAAGCTACCGGAAGAGTTGAGGAACGCGTCGAAAGGTTTGATTAATATAAAGAATGAAGATGACAAGTGTTTCATGTGGTGTCACGTGTTGCATAAGTGTCCTGTGGGAAAGGATCCGCAGAGAGTGTCGAAGCATAAGAAGAACGTAGGTTCTGTCAATTATGAAGGAGTGAGTTTTCCAGTGGATACGAAACAGTACAAAAAGATAGAGACGCAGAATAATATTAGCATTAGCGTGTTTGGGTATGAGAACAAGCAGACATTTCCTATCTACGTTTCTGAGGAGTGTGAGGATTATATGGACCTGCTGCTAATAACGAATGGTGTTAAACGACACTACGTGTATATCAAAGACTTTGATAGGTTTATGTGTAGTCAGTCTAAACACAAGTGCCGCAAGAGTTTCTGTAGGTATTGTCTTCAATGCTTTACTACCAGTGAGATTCTTGAGAAGCATAAGGAGGTTTGTATGGTGATAAATGGTAAGCAAGCGATCAAGATGCCAGCTGAAGAAGACAGTACTCTTGAGTACGTAAATTATCACAAACAATTAGAGGTACCATTCGTGATATACGCAGACTTCGAGGCTATCACAGAGAAGGTCGACAACGTGACACCACTTACAGGATCGTACACTAGTGAGTACCAAAGACACACGGACTGTGGGTATGGGTACAAAGTAGTGTGCTGTTACGATGATAAATATACAGTAAACCAGTAGAGATGTTTCGAGGTAAGAACGCAGTTAGGAAGTTCATGGAAAAGATGCTAGAGGAGGTTAAATACTGCAAGAAAGTCAGAAAGGAGCATTTTAATAAGGACATGGTTATGAACATAGCTGACAAGGTTAACTTCAAGGAAGCGACTAAATGTTATATTTGTGATAGAGAATACAAAAGGGGACAAGTGAGAGTTAGAGATCATTGTCATGTCACTGGTAAGTATAGAGGTTCGGCACATCAATTATGTAATAGGAACTATAGACTGACTGATAAGATACCTGTCATATTCCATAATCTAAGAGGGTACGATAGTCACTTCATAATGCAAGAGATAGGCAAGCTAGGTCAGAAAATCAACGTCATACCAAATAATATGGAGAAATATATGGCATTCAGCATGTTAGGTAAACATCTAGTATTTCTAGATAGTTTCCAATTCATGAGCTCTAGTCTAGCCAACCTGGTGAACAACCTACCAAAGGAATGTCTCAAGTATACGTCTGAACTATTTCAAGGCGAGGAGCTAGAGTTGGTGTCGCGAAAAGGTGTGTACCCATATGACTATATGGATAGTTTCGATAAGTTTAACGAACTTGAGTTGCCACCAAAGGAGAGTTTCTACAGTATCCTAAACGACGAGCATGTGTCAGACACAGACTACAAGCACGCTCAAGAAGTGTGGAAGGCAATGGGTGTGGAGAATATGGGTGAGTACCACGACCTATACCTAAAGTCTGACGTGTTACTACTGGCTGACGTGTTCGAGAACTTTAGAAGAACGTGTAAACAGTACTACCAGTTAGATCCTTGTCATTACTTCACATCACCTGGACTATCGTGGGACGCTGCTCTAAAGATGACAGGAGTGGAACTAAAGCTAATGACTAACATTGATATGTTTCAGTTCATCGAGAAAGGAATGCGGGGTGGTGTCTCCTGCATAACACATAGGCACGGAGAAGCTAATAACAAATACATGAAGGGGTATGATAGTAGTAAACCATCGAAACATATCGTATACTTAGATGCTAATAACCTTTACGGTTGGGCTATGTGTCAGTATCTACCAACTGGTGGGTTTGAGTGGGTCGAGGGTTTTGACATCAACAATCTAGACAAATATAACAACGAATCAGACAAAGGTTTGATACTTGAGGTTGATTTAGAGTATCCAAAGGAGTTGCACAATCTTCACAACGACTATCCTTTAGCCCCTGAGAGGATGAAAGTGAGTAGTGATATGTTGTCAAAATATTGTAAGACAATCCAAAACAAGTTTAAGATATCTGTAGGAGAGGTTGCAAAACTTGTACCTAACCTAAACGGTAAGAGTAAGTATGTCGTTCATTATAGAAACCTACAGTTATACAAAAGTTTGGGAATGAAGGTTAACAAGATACATAGAGTACTTCAGTTCGATCAGTCACCATGGCTCAAGCAATATATTGACTTTAATACAGACAAGAGGACCCAAGCGAAGAACGACTTTGAGAAGGATTTCTTCAAGCTCATGAATAATAGTGTATTCGGAAAGACTATGGAGAATCTACGAAAGCGTGTGAACGTGGAGTTAGTAACAGACAAGGAAAAACTGAGGAAACTAACGTCAAAACCAACCTTTGTGAGCAGTAAGATATTTGACAATAACTTAGTAGCAGTTCACAAGATCAAAGAGACACTAACTCTAAATAGACCAGCATACGTAGGTATGTGTATTCTAGACTTGTCAAAGACATTGATGTACGACTTCCACTACAATAACATCAAAAAGGAGTATGGCAACAAAGCCAAACTACTGTTCACAGATACGGATAGCCTAATGTATGAGATTGAGACGGAGGATGTGTACAAAGATATGTACGCTAACAAAGAAGTGTTTGACTTTAGTGGATATGATAAGTCATCTCCTTACTTCGATCTAACCAACAAGAAGGTTATTGGTAAAATGAAGGATGAGACATTAGGAGTCCCAATCGTTGAGTTCGTTGGTTTAAGGTCGAAAATGTATAGCTACATAAAAGAGGATGGAAAAGGTGGGAAGACTGCTAAAGGTATCAAGAAGAGTACCATTAGAAATAATATAAGACATGACAACTACAAGAGTGTCCTGACAAATGGTGAGCAAATGTCTCACATAATTAAAACTATTCGCAGCAAGAGCCACCAACTAGGAAGCTATGAGATAAATAAGATATCCTTAAGTTGCTTTGACGACAAGCGACATATACTACCAGACGGTGTATCTAGCTATGCGTATGGACATTACAAAATAGTCCAGAACTAGCTGTTTAGATTCCTAAAATGTTTTTTAGTCTTGAGGTGTTTATATTTAGAGGTCACGTGGTATGACCGATCGCACGTCTCACACATCCACCTATGAGTTCTCATCCACTCTTTGGTTTGAGCTCTGGATGCTATCAAAGCTTCTTCTTTGGTTTGGTAAATTTTTGGTCTTGCCATTGTATATTACCATATATTTTATTTATCCACTCGTTGTAGTATGGATCTTCTCTCCCATACCAACCTAGATTCTTGTATACTACACTATACAGGTTATACTCGAATCGTACCTTAACCTTACCAGGTTTGAGGTCGTTAAGACTACCTCTCAACTCTATACCTCTTCTAGAGCATATTCTTATGGCATAGAAAATATATTTCGATACGTTCTTGACAATCAGTTTGTTTCTTTTAAGAGACCATACTATCTCTATAAAATCACTGACAACTGTCGGTATGTCACTCTCGTTAACTAGTCCAGCCAACATTCTATTTAACCACTTACTGTAACTATGAGCCGATTTCTTGTACATCCAAATGTTAAATACAAAGTTTCTCACGTGTCCGTAGGTAGTCTCTCCACACTTGTTACAACTAAATACACCATCTTCGATTTGGGTTCTGTGGTATCTAAGTTAGTATACTATATATATCTTTAGACTATAGTGTAGTAACTTCGTGGTTGGTTAGTATCTCCCACTCACACTTTATTGTTGTGACCTGTTTTAGAGCGTCTGATAGTAGTTGTTCCAACTCTTCTATCTGACGAGTTTGGTAAGAGAGTGTCTCTGTCAAGTTACGCTTTTTATCAAATTCCATAGCCATCTCCTTCAAAGTTTTAGTGCTCATTTCTATAACACTCTATATATTAAGTAACCTAAAGGTAGTCCAACAACTCCAACGAATACCGTTTGGTATTCTTTCATCTCATCTGAGGGTTTGTAATAGTCTGACAACTCAGGCTCTTTACTAAATGTCTTCCCATCATACTGTATCGTCAGTACTTGTCTTAGTTGGTCCAGAGCGTGGTTCGTGTCATTTATGTCTGCGTTAGCATCTGACAATTGTTGTCTTAATTCCTGGACTTTGTCTCTCTGACGAATCTCGTTCTCGTAGAACTTTTCTTTCGCTCTTGCAAGACTTTCCAATGCTTTGTTGTGTCTCTTTATCTCTGTCTCGTAGCCTGTATGGTTTAGCTTGCTGAATATAAATCCAGCTCCTGCGAATGCTATAGCGTTGAACAAACCACCCGCTATCACACTAGCCATTATATATTACGCTGTGTTATTTTGAGAACGGGTCAATAGGTAAGTATTTCTTGCTCTGCGCCCACTTAACGAGTAGCGTCGAAACGCCTACAGCAGTCGCTAACTTGAGGGTGCCCTTCACTGATTCAGGAGTGCCTAACGGTTCTTTTAGTACTTTCTTTGATGCCATGGATACGGCTACGGCTCCAGCAGTCACAAGGGCTGCGTCGTATAGCTCGTTCATCAGTTATTTTCTGTCTATTGATGCCATATATTATACGACATGTTTTAATCGAAGCTGTCGAGTTTGCGTGGTGGTTTTATAACGACGGTCTTAGGCTCCACTACTTGTTTGTCTTGCCTAATCGTATAGTACAGCGAGCCAGCGGCTATTACCACTCCTATAGTGCCTATGATGTATCCGTAGTTAAAACTATCGTCCTCATTTATCACTCTCTCTCTCATCTTCCTCTCTTTAGCTGCTTTTGATATAGCAGCCAAGCGTTTGCCTGCCTCTACTCTCTTAGGGTCTTTAACCCTTGTTGTCGACGTTATAATAGGTACGGACTCACTGTCAGTCATCTTATACTATACGTGGTGTCTTGTTATAGATAACCTCACAGTCATCTCACAGATTATCTCATAGATATAGTATTCGGTGAAAGTATTTTTGGTGATTAGACAGTGTGGTTTCACTCTTAAATCTTCTGTTACAGTACTCACACAGAACTCTGGAGTCTCTCATATATGTCTCTATGAAATGTATTATCTCATGTTGGTCTGAGGATAGTAGTGTGTTGTACCCTTGTGATCTTAGTCTCCTTAATACCCTCATCTGGTTATTCCTAATAACTCCATTACCTTTCGGTGTTTTGAACTCTATAGCAAAACCGTTGTATCTCTTGTGTAGTTGCGGAACTATCAAGTCTGGTTGCCCACCACTGTAACCCTTCTTCCATCCATCTATTCTTTTAGTAGATGTGTCTTGGTACTCACCCAACCCTGGGATGACTATTGTTGGATGGTACTCTCTAATGTACTTCACAATGTCATAGTGCAAGTCTGTCTCATTCATTATCGATAACTGATTGCATTGTGTGTAAACACCTGTCTTTCTAATAGATGGTAGGACTTCTGAGAACACCCATGTTTTTAAACATCCTAGCAGACTCTAGTTTAGATGAGAATATTAGAGCGTAGACTCCAGACTCGTTGATTTGCCAAACTTGTCTGTTTTGACAGTCTGTATCAATTGGTATACTCTGAGGTGTTACTTTACTAACTTTTCTTCTCTCATCATCGTCGACATGATCTGTTATAGCCTTATACGGTCTCTTATATCCTAAAATCTCTGCAATTTCTTTTCCGTAGAACCAAATATTGTCTCCATCTTTTATAGCAGTGACTGACATGTCGTTATTTCTAAATATTTTAGTGATACTCATCACCTATACTATAACGTATGTTTTATTTTAAACTTAAAGTAGTGTTTTTCTTTAGGTAAAGCTGACCCCCCGTTTTGGGGGGTCAGCTATTCTTAAAAAATAACTGCTCAATACTCCTGGTTCTGATATATAGACTGTACTTGGATGTATATTTTTAAACCCCGTTGAAACGACGGGGTTTAAACAACAATAATTTGCTTTGCATAAACACACGATCTGACCAACCCCCCAAAATGGGGGGTTGGTCAGAATAAACTCATAATTGGTGATGCTTCTAAGCATCTACTCTTGGAACTTGTCGACTGACACATCACTGGTTCTTACGTGTAGACCTGTGTTTAAAGAGAGGTCGGAATCGAACCCCGCTTGTGTCTCGTATATTTTATTGTACCTTTTCACCATTCCATTAATTGGTGGGCATAAGTCAGTCACATTATCGTCCAACACTTTAACGTCTGAGAGAAACATTGACTCATTGTAAGGAAGACCTCTAAGATACGATCTTAGTTGTGTCAGTATCTTTTTGTAGCTAGTGTGAGCAAACTTGCAATGCTCCACTCTACTCGTCAGATTGGATTTAGCCAAGTAGCCTTGGATGATCACGCCAGGACCACTAATACAAGCAATGATTAGAGGGTTAGCGGTTATCGATCCAGCTACAATCCCTACTGTCGTTAACCCTATGCTAGTCATGTTTAACGACAGTTTAATTTTCTTAAACCTCTTGTATTTCCATTTGTAACAGGCTTCTAGTTTGTGGTAGTACGCGTACAAGCGTTTGAGCTCTAGCACCTCTTCCTCTGACATATCCTTTGATATGTGATTGAAAACAACAACTGACTTCTTCCTCATATATCTTAGCTCACATCATATTCCTTCATCATATCTCTACCAACTAATATTATGTCTCGGCTCGTCATGTAGCCAGAGACAACCCTCACACCGTAGAACTCTATCAAAGACGGGTACTTATACGGTGCGAGTGGTATTTTTGGTCGATACACTCCAAAGATCGTTACGTAAGGAGACCCTATCTCTTCGTGGTTAGCTGTGAAGTCTGAGTCTGTTGATCTTACGTTGTTCACCTTAACGTAGGAGTTACCCATCCGCCAATGTATTGATATCATGTGTCTCTTGGTGATGTCGATGTTATTTGGGATTGTACACGTGTACTCCCTTGCTGGAGAGCCACCACCATATGATAATTTATCGTTTTCGCCTCCTTTGTATCCTATGTATTTGTCCCACGATCCATCATCGTTTGAGATAATTGCATCCCAATCTATCGTAGAAACCCTCGTGACTAACCTCACTACCATAAAAACGGATATGTCACAGTATTGCATACGTGGACAGTTAAAATGCACTCCAGCTTCAAACGGAATTGGAGTTAGCTCAGGGGATAGGAAGCTGTATGACCATTGTTAACACCAATAATAGGACCATACGTTGGATCGTATTGAACTAACATGTTCGTTTTATCTCTAATGGTTTTAACTTTATTTGTTCCACTATGGTACTCCACCATACTCACAGCATGGTTTGTGACGTTAAAATCAAATAGAACGTTATAGGACTGCGTTCTAAAGTATTGTGATAAGTATACAGACTCCAACACTTTTTTATTGATAGCATCCCAATCCTCTTCTGGATCTGCTACGTTTTTGAGTGCCCTGAACGCCATATCTATGTCTCCAGACATCCTCCCACCGCTAACGCTTAACTTAGGGTCACTGTCTAGATGTCTCTTCGCTCTTCTTAATATTTTGTCACTCTCGTAGTCTCTGTCCTCAAATCCATAACTTAGACTCATTATGTTATAACATATATTTGCTTACTAAATAGCCAGACGCAGCCGAAACCACTAGAACTAGCCCCAACTCTGTCGTGTTGTCACCTGGCGTCACTTCTAGACGACGTTCTTGATGTATCACCTTTGGTTTGTCAAGTGTCTCCAGATGCTCTCCACCTTCCTGGTGTGCCACGTTTGATGTCACCAGACGATTCGTCACCTTTGGTTTGTCAAGTGTCTCCAGGTGCTCTCCACCTTCTTGGTGTGCCACGTTTGATGTCACCAGACGATTCGTCACCTTTGGTTTGTTAAGTGTCTCCAGGTGCTCTCCACCTTCTTGGTGTACTTTCCTAACCTCAGTCGTTTTCGCGTAGTTTAACCCACTGTTTACCCCAAACTTCATACTCTGTGTAGCAGTCTTCAATAGGTTGTTATACCCAGCGATTTTGTTCTTGAGGATTACAACATTGCTTGGCATTAACCACGTAGACGGTGACAGCGCAAGGTTTTGGACAACGTTAGTGTCCCTAATCGACTTGTTCATGTTGAGAATCCACGTTGACACGTCGTAGTTTATAACACTATCCTCCACCAACTTTCGGAACTCTTGTTGAGTCTCTAGACTGCCTGCGGAATCACCAACGACTGACACACGTGTTCTTGCTTGTGCACCAAGTGTGGAGTAAACAAAAGCTTCTATAGACTGATTTAGGTATTGTCGCCCAATGTTGGTAAAACCATTCGACACCAGAGGAACGTATCGTTTGTAGTCGTTCTTAACGTCGTTAATCGTGAAGACTCTCTCCTCACCTGTTGTACCATCAGCAAGGACTTTACCCTGGTAGTAATGTTTTCTAGGAATCTTGTCTGTCTTACCATACAATTCTCCAGCGTCAAACTCTCTACTTATCGATCTCATACTCTCACCACCTTCCATCCTTCTGAGAAGTCTTCTAACAGTAAAGTACAGATGAAACCTCATTACACTAGTGATAACAGGGTGAACTTCTTGCGATGGTGACAAGTGTTGTAACGACACTCCACAACAGAAACTCGCACAATACATTGCAAACACGACCCTATAGTAGCTCTCATTATCGTCCCACTTTGACTTTGTCTTTGACGTGGTGATTTGTAATATTGGTAACTTTGAGAGAAAGTAGTTCTTTTGATTAACGAAGACTCTAAAGTTATTCACTGGGTAGTTCAACACGTTTTCCGTTGGATAGCCATCCCAAAGTCCCCAGTGGTTCTTGCGACCTTTTGATAGTGGTTGGATAGTTCCACCAGATAGCCATATTTTTGGAAACTTATCGTCGTGACTAGACTTGTTGTTGTGTAACCAAATCCACATACTCTTGTCGTTTTTGAAGGTATCACTAGTTATGTTAGTGCTTATGATGTCGTTGTTTCTAAAATATATGTCAACGCCATTAACCTCACCGTCTTGTGAGACAGTTGGATCGAACTCAAACTTGCTCAAAGTGATGTGAGGGTACTTTTTGACTAGATTCAGCTTAGCCACGCGTATGGCGTTAGCTATCTCTTCCTGGTCAGGTATAATTGGTTTGTTTATCGTTAGATACTTAGTGTACTCCGGGTTATTCTTAAACCTACTCGAGTCTACACTAACGTCACCAATATTAGTTTTCGTCACGAAGAATATATGTATATGCATATTGTCGTCAACATCAAGAAAAAACCTATTCTTGTCAGCATAAGGATACTTTCTTTTGAACACATCCATCATAACATACCGTACGTTATATGAGAGTGGTAGTATTGATTAGTGGTTCAACGAAAACTATAGACCTACCAGAGTCAACTATAGCAACTAACTCAGACCCTCACTTACTAGTGGAGAAGGCAACCATCTTTTGGGACTACGTTAACGTAACCACAGTCAACAGTAAGATAACTTATAACAGTAACAACCACGTTTTTAGTCCTGGGTACCACACCTTTAAAACGATTGCCGACGACTTGAAAGAGTTAGGAGACGTCAAGCTAGTGGCTAACAGATATAACTCGACGTGTACGATAACAACTGATCAACAAATAGAACTGTTTAAATTTGGACAACTTCTAGGGTTTGACGAAAACACTACAATAGTCACCACAAAAACCAGTCCTAACGTTGTGAACGTTAACAGAGGACTGAAATACGTACAAATAACATCTAATATTGTGGACAGATCTAAGAACATAGTTAATGGTAGCAAAAGCGATTGTATCGCAGTACTGCCAATAACTAGCACACAGACATTAAAGGGCTCTGTACAACATTTTGGTGTTGGGTCGAAAATCCCAATAAACAAAGGAGTCATCAACCAACTAGAGTTCAAGATAACAGATCAGGACGATAACAGTATTAACGTTGGCGAGGTGTTGTTAGATTTACACATCACGTAGTGTATATGGAGCAAGAACTAAGAGATATTTACTACAACCCATCAACTGGTTACCAATCTGCCGAGAGGCTGTACCAAAAGGCACAAGAAGGCGGTCTAAACGTTAGTAGGGTAAAGATAAAGGACTGGTTAAAATCTCAAGACACGTACACCAGGTACAAACCAGTTGTTAAGAAACACAAGTTTAGACAAACGTTTGTTGACTATCTGGGTGAGCAGATACAGATGGACTTGGTTGACATGGGCAAGTACAAGCATAAGAACAACGGGTACTACTGGATACTAACAGCCACTGAGATCCTTAGTAGGTATGCTTTCGCAATACCCGTCTATAGGAAAGACACGAAAAACATGACTAAGGCTGTCACAAAGTTACTAGAGAAGGCTAAGGTTAGATTTGGCGAGTACCCAAAGCTGGCTCAGTTTGACGACGGTAAGGAATTCTATAACGTTGGTGTGAAGGATCTATTGGATAAACTGACGATGTTAAGTACTTCAGCACTAACTCTGATAAAAAGGCAGCAGTCGTGGAACGGTTTAACAGAACACTCAAGACGTCTATGTGGAAGTACTTCTACAGTAAAGGAACGTACAAGTGGATTGACGTTTTAGATCAGCTCGTTGAGAATTACAACAATACCAAACATAGTACTATTCTAATGAAACCTAAAGACGTTAGTAAGAAAAACGAAAACGAAGTATGGACGACGTTGTTTGGGTACCATTTCGGTGACTACCCACTACCAAAGTTTAAAGTAGGTGAGACTGTCAGGATATCAAAGTACAAGAGCATATTTGCAAAAGGGTATGAGGCTAACTTCACTGAGGAGCTATTCAAAGTGACAAAGGTCATACGTGGTGACCCTACCGTGTACGAGATAGAGGACCATGAAGGGGAACCTATCGTTGGTAAGTTCTACGAGGAAGAGTTGTCAGCTGTCGATAAAAAAGACGACGTATATAAAGTTGAGAAGATAGTGAAGAGAAAGAAGGTGGGAGGTAAGAAAATGGTTTTAGTCAAGTGGCTTGGCTATGATAGTAAGCACAACTCATGGATACCAGAAAGTGATATTCAAAATATCGAGTAGTATATAATGGCTGAAGGAGGATTTGATGACATTGAAATGAAAAATCGTAAGGAAGAACGTGACAAGTTTAAGGAATATGATGACGAAGAACTAAACGACGAACTTTCTGACACTTTCGAGTATTATGTTGATATTCGCAATGAGTACGCTAATAATAATATGCCGAGTGAAGTCCGTGTCAAATACGATAAAATTAGTGACAGGATAACTGAGATAAAAAGAGAGATAACTAGGAGACAACAACCTAAGGAGAGTGAGACATCATTCATAGATAGTGATGGTGGAAAAACGGTGACAATCACCAATAAGGTCAGTGGTAACACCATGAAGGTTCCTTCAATTGAAAACCTACCAATCACCGATGTACCTAACCACCCTGAAAACGACTTGCGTACGGCTTTGGGTAAATTTATGTACGACGATAATGTACTCGAGCTAGTCAAAAACTCAAGCATAAGGATAGGGACCAATAATGTTGAGTACAAACCTATTTTAAAAAATAGTGAGAGAGGTATACCACACATCGTCTTAAAACGAAACGATGATGGTAGTTTAACTATTAACAGAACAAAGAAAAACGATAAGGCATTAACACAGTTCCTAAGTCTTATCGATAGAATCGTTGAAAGGAACAAGACAAGTAGAGGACAGCCGATGATTGACACAACCCCTAACGACTCACTAATAAGAGGTCTAACAGATAGCGAGAACCGTGAGCTACAAGGTGTGGTAAACTCGTCAAATACTATAGACCCACAATCAAGAGTTGGTGATGACGGCGCTTTACAAGTTCAGGCAGATCACTATCAAGAAACAGTAAACAAAACACTAGAGCAATTAGATACGACTGAAGATGTGGATAAAATAAGTGAGCTAGAAGTAAGAATCAACGGTTTAAGAGAAGCGAGAGACAGAACAATTAATCAAAGAGAGGTGGAGGAGGTTAGGGAGCGACAAGAAGAGGACCTCACTCGGTTACAAAAAATAAAGGAGTGGTTTAGAGAAAATTGGTTAGGCGCTTCGGCTTTAGGAATAACCATAGCCTCTTTCATCACCACGATTATAATATCCGCTAGAAGCGTAGTCTTCAAAGGTGGTCAAGCACTTGGAAAACTAGGAAAAGCTATAACTAACCTAGCCACAAAGGCTGGCCCTCTACTGGCTGGACTGCTAAACGTGGTGGCAACTGCGCTAAAGTGGGGAGCTGCAGGCATATCTTGGTTAGCGTCTAATTTATGGATCCTAGCGATAGCACTAGCTTGGTTCGTCTACGATCAGTACAAACAGAGGAAATAAAACATGTGTTATAATATATAGTATGAATACTAGTGAAAAAGAGTTGCTTCCTGGATATAGACGTCGTGAAATATCTGCTATCAAAGGCACAAGAACCCGTCACGTTGTGACACTGAACCCTAACAAAGCCAATCCAGAGGAGGAGTTATACATTGATATCCCAAAGACAAAGGGTAACACTTGCTTGGTACCCTCCAGTTTCCATCTCCTATTCGACTTCAAAAGTGCGAACGCGAAATCATGGTTTCTTAATAACCTCTCAAGACTACTCTCTGAAAAACTGGTTATAAAACTAGCAGGTGAGACTGTGTACGACAACTGTGGTGAGAGTGTTATCGGTACGTACAGAGATTTGTGGAGACCTAAAACAGAGCGAACGGCTATGATCGAATACGGCCTAGCAAACGAGAACCTTCGAAAGTTAATCTCGAAGGATGACAGCGGTGCGGCCAGTGGAAACGTACAAAAAGTTAGCGACGGTCTGATGTTCTCTATTCACGGCACAAAACAAAAGATTCAACTTGACAAGATTCTGGAAGATCATGGCTTATACTGTACGCACCGTATAACATGAACAATAATCTCAGGTATATAATCACACTTCCCAAAGCAACTGATATTATGGTGGCTCAATCTGGATCAGCTGTAGCTGGATACACGTTGGAGAACCTCGAATTGGAGTACGAAACTATCGAGAGTCAAGAGATCGCTGATGAAGTATCATCTCTATACGCATCCGGTAGATCTCTATCGTACGAGCACGTCACGCTAATGAAGACTGTGGAGTGGGATAAAGGAATCACACTTGTGAACGAAAACATTAACCTACCAAGAAAGTCAATGAAAGCTATCGTTCTACTCTTCACAAATAAGACAAGAACTGACAGTGAGGAGTTCGTCTACCCAAACATAGAGTCAGTCAAACTTACTATAGAAGGCGTGCCAAATATGGTATACAGTCAAGGAATACCAAAACCAAGACTATGGGTAGAAGCGAAACGACTATTTGGACGAAAACTAGACTGTGACCAGCACATGACTGTCCAAAAGTTTTACAAAGACGGTTTCGCTTTGGTTGTTGACCTTAGATCTATCGAAGATAACGCGAAAGTAGCCACTGGAAAAAAGATCGTGAATACTCAGTCAGGAATACTGATGGAAATCATTAAAAAAGTCACAACAGCGAACGTCATGTGTAGAATATTCATACTCTCCGACGGACTCGTAAACCTTATCAACAACGATCTACAGTCAATCCAATACTAAAACATATAGTATTCTATATGAAAACGCCTTTTAACATGCTAATTGTTGGTATGACAGCCTGTGGTAAAACGCACTACCTCTTGGATATGATAGAGAAAGACTACATGAATCACTTCGATTACATCATTCTTATATGTCCAACATTTGAATGGAATAAAACGTACATAGAGTGGAAATACTTGAGAGACCCAAACTTTATCGCTATTCAGTGTGAGCAAGACAAGGTCGACGTATTTCTTAAATATGTGACTGGTATTTACAAAGGCACCAATTCATTGATAATACTAGACGATTGTGCTGGTGGGCAGGACGTCAAAAACAGAACAAGCGAACTAGTTAAACTAGCCTTTAGCGCTAGACACTACAACCTATCCACAATAGTCATAACACAACAACTAACCTCAATTAGTAAACCATACCGTGAGAACATCTCAAAGTTAGTAACATTCTACAACCCTAACAGAAACGATATGAAAATTATCGTAGACGATTATCTCAACGGAGTTGATAAAGCGGAAATTGAGAAAATAATAAAACAGTTGAAAGACAACGAGTACGCAAGATTGGAGATACTTCTAAGACATCCGTACTCGTACGAACTAGTTATTCCGCAAAAACAAAACACGTCGTATAGTATAGGACATGCCAAAACGTAAGACAAAAAATACTGATACAATCGACGAACTCATCGAAGACATACAAGAAGCAGAACAGGAAGTGATCGATGAGTCACAAACCAACACACCACAAGCCGACGACACTCCACAAACTGATGTAGACAAGAAACGAGACGAACTAAGAAGACTCTCAGAGGACGGTGAGATAGACAAATCCGTCGCTTATCTCAAAAAGGCTTCAGATAAAGTCATCAACAAGATCTACGAAGAATGGGAGGTAAAAAGAATGGAGAAAGCGAACGTGTTTCTCTGTGACCTTTTAATAAGCAAGTTCGCCCACGCGTTAGGAGGGTTCAACGCTATTGAATCACCTGAAAAGCTAGAAAAAGAGTTGATTACTGACCAACTACTTAAAAGAGACGTAGAGAAGTTTATATCATACGTATCCCCCTACCTCCCTTGTTTAGGGTTGTTATCGGGTGGACTGACAACTAGTAAACACGTATTTAGCCACATGGCTAGAGAGGAAACCCCTGAGGGGAAACCACCGAACGAAGGAGACAGTGCTATCTAATTACAATAATTTACAAAACGACCTAAAGACATGAGTATACACTAACTTAATGAGTGTAGAACGTCAGGAGTCAGTGGAGGAAAAGACAGTGAGACTAAACAAAGAGTTGTTATTTATCTACCAGGTTAGAGAGATCAAACGACAACTCTTCGCTAAGACTATCTTAGAACGTGAGAAACTAGACGAGAGGTTTAAACATACTATACTCGGGGAAAGGATGACTAGCCACGACAGAGAGTTGCAGCTTCTACGTACTAATACTCGAAAAACTATTTTGGGAAACGCGTGTGATGGTTTTAGAGTCTAATTTATTTTTGTTTCATTTAATGAATTTTATTTAACGAAATTTATTTCGTATCGTTTTAGTAGTCTCGAAAGTGTGTGGTAACAGCGCAAATTTTCCAATTTTAGTTGCAAAGCACGAAAAATTGGAAAATGCGCTGGTAGCCCCACTTTCTATACTACTGCTACTCAAGCTTTTAACGCAAACTCAGAAAATGTTTCTGAGCCCCAGATGGGAATCGACTGCAACCTTCATGATCTCTGGTTAGACTCTCTAACCATTGAGCTACCAGAACTCAGATGGCAGAATGAAGGCTACGTTGCGTACTAGTTTGTACATGCGACATACCGTACGTACTGCTAATTACGTAAATACAAAATACAGGTTCGATTCGCGTCTGGAGCTTAGAAACATTTTCTGAGTTTGCGTTAAAAGTTTGAGTAGCAAACAATTTACCATATTAAAATAACCAAGCTGCAAGTCACATTTAATATATAGACATTATCGAGAATGCTGAATTAGCAGTACGTATGTTGCATGTACGAACTAGTACACAACGTAGCCTTTGTTCTGCATCTAACTGGAGATCATGAAGGTTGCGGCTTCGATTCCCGTCTGGGGCTGAGAAACATTTTCTGAGTTTGCATTAAACTCTTGAGTAGCAAACAATTTACCTTGTCAAAAACAAATTATCCAATATCTAGCCGGATAATAGAAAATATCCGGACGGATATTGAGATTATCCAAGGCACATTTGCGGATGACTCACGTATCCCCCCCCCCCCCGTTGACTCCCCGGCCCCCCTGTTGACCCCGATTCACATCATGAACATGTAATATTAAACATGTAATATTAAACAGATGTAATATTAAACAGATGTAATATTAAACAGATGTATAAAGTTGAACAGTTGAATAAAATGCAGTTGAACATAAAGATAAAATAGTTGTATAACATATTACAACATATGTTCAATTCCAGCCGGAAGGCCGCTAAGTTGCATTTTTCGCAACTGGTCCCGGTTTGGTCTTAAAATGTATGTATTCCAACACTCGAAATTTTCCTTCACCATAAATCCTTTCAACATATTACAACATAGATACAAGAGGTTCCGAAGAGGTTGAATTGTCCTTCGAAGAGGTTGTTTAGTCCTCCGAAGAGGTTGAATTGTCCTCCGAAGAGGTTGAATTGTCCTCCGAAGAGGTTGAATTGTCCTCCAAAGAGGTTGTCTTGTCCTCCAAAGAGGTTGAATTGTCCTCCGAAGAGGTTGAGAGCTCTTGTATAAACTGGTATCTGGTCAAACACGTGTTGCCGGCTGTCTTGGCTGAATATTTTGATTTTAACGAGGCTTTAAAAATCTTTTGGCGTCATGTCGCTGATTGAATAATATTCTTGAAACAATGGCGTCGAAATATATCAAAGTCGGAAGTTGTCGACATATTCTCGGAGCGCGCTGATCGCTGATTGGCTACAAGCTAACACACACAAATTACTTTGCTTCACATTTGGTATAGATATATACTCCATATAGGCATAAGCGAATTCATTTTCTTATTCGAAAATGTCAAACTGAACAATTTTCCATTACTTTCGGGCCAATGTTTTCATGATTTCATCACTCATATATAAATTTTAGCGGGCGCATGTTTGGACTAGATTTCAGGTTTTGCCGTAGAGCGTGAATATGTCGTGGCTTCTGATTGGTCAGGATAGGAATATTCCAGCTTATTACATGATTGAGTCGGTTTTCTTTGATGTACCGCGGGATGTATATAGCATACATCCCTATGAATACTAATTAGATAAGAAATGAAGAAAAAAATAGGAAAATCTTTGTCCAAGGTGGAAAAATGGACAAAACTTCGTTAGAAAACCTCCTTAATCATGTAATAAGTCAGATAAACACCTCGAACGTCGGAACGTATGCAATATACAGCCCGGTTGTATATAGCATACATCCCTCGTTCTCGGTGTTTATCTATTACATAAGAAGGTTTGTGATTGTATAACGCTACTAGTGGTCTATCACCAATAGAATGCAGTGAGTAGCTTAGCCAATCAGATTGCCGAATTTGTAATAGACCGCTAGTTGGTTGATACTAATTTTCAATATTCGGGTTTCAGTCTGGCAAAAGAATATGATCATGAAGTGTTAATTGATGCTTTTTCGCAGTTTTAATTTTTCTGTACTAGCGAATTAAATGCTAATAAATTGAAATTGAAGTCCTCAATACTACTTTGTCATATAGCAAAGTGAAAAGGTGGTAAACTGCCAAGAATTTAGTGACGAGATACTGACGTTTCGAGCGGAGCCCTTCATCAGAGTATGAAGAGCTCCGCTCGAAACGCTCTGATGAAGGGCTCCGCTCGAAACGTCAGTATCTCGTCACTAAATTCTTGGCAGTTTACCACCTTTTCACTTTGCTATATATTCAAAACACTGTCTACGCAGCACTCTACTTTTTTACTACTTTGTCATACGTGTTTATTGTTCAAGGCAATGGAACAAAACAGATTACGTTACGTACGTATGTTAAAACAAATTTGTTGGCTATTTCATCTACATTTCTTCATCGTTACGTTGAACTGTCGCAGCGTGTGGAAATATCTCCACCCAGTCACCTAAACGATCCTGTGATCTGGAGCAGAGTCCTCGGGTAAACATTTTTGTAAATTGATCTCCTAACTGTAGTATAAACTATATAATACATGAATGTGTCTGAGTCGCTCATATTAAAGTAACGAGTTCTTCTGCAGATGTTGGATGAATGGCAACAGCACTATCAAAATCTTTCTTTGTGGCACCCATCTTTATAGCAACCGAAAATCCTTGAAGCATCTCATCTGCACTATTTCCAATAATATGAAGACCAATTACCTATCATAAGAAAATATCAAATACATGATTTATTAACGTAGCACATTAGCGTTTCTCTGCAAGCTAGATACTCCTTCAATCGTACTATGTAACGTTCCTAACACCCAGATACGTCATTCGCAAAAATGCTAGAAATGGCATTGTTGAGATCTTACATGTATATAGTTGAAAAGTTTCAGTTGGGATCAGGACGGTAGTAAAGGACAAAATTCAATAACCGGTCTAGGTATATAGCCAAATTCACGTCATCAGTCTCCAGAAATTTAACTGAGGATAAATTTCCCTGCCTCTTCCGCAGGCCCTTCTTAATCGGGAGTGTGCAGGCAGGGCGGCGCAGGCTGTCCTTCCTCTCATATTTGTAGGCAAGCGACTGGGGACGAGGCAGTAAATTTCCGAGTATGATCAATAAAACACTTTACTAAATCTAATTTGAGTTTTGTGGAAGAAAAAGAATCAAAGCGGGTGTATAAGCCTATGGAAGTAGATTTACGGTAGATACTTGTAACAAATTGAGCATCTTATTGATGACAAAGACATTTATATCGCTCAGCATGGCTAATACGTCAGAGTAATATTTAATTTTTACCACGACAAGTTCATTATTTTATAAAAAAGATAAAAGGATTTAACAAGTCCGAAGTGATCATAGAAGCTAGGAAAACACGAATCTCGGATTTAACAAATTTAATTGTTAAACAGCAATGAGAAAAGGAGTGCAAAATACGAAATTACAACTTACATGAGTAATTCCCTCGTGAAAAGTTAACTTCAACGTATAATCACTTCTTGTTTTAAGTGCAGGGTTTGGGGATTGGGGATTTTACTTATTTGTGATCTTTGGAATCTCTTAAGAAGAATTGTAAAATATCTTGTTGTGCGAAAATTTAATCTTCATACCTTTTCCCCCTGCTTAAGTGATTTACTATTTAGGGGGTGCACCGGAACTCGGTTCCGGCCGGGTAGTTCCGGCCGGAACTCTGATTTTTCGGAGATCCGGTTCCGGCCGGAACTGATTAAAAAAGCATGGCCGGAACCGGAACTCTGTCGTTTTCAGAGAGATTGAATATCAAGTTTATTTATTAAATAACATCGATCAAACAGACTGAATAGATGATACAGATCACATTTCAACAACTGTGAAGTATAATTTACATAAATAGCAAGAAACAACATGGCATCCAGTCAAGTCCAATATGCAGTTACTTAAATCATAAAAAAATGAACCAAGAAACGGCGAAAAGCTAAAACGTGTAACAGACGTAATCACATTAATGATATATATAAATATCTTGTGGAACACACCACAAATGTTTTATTAAGCAAAGCTTTCAGTCTGTCTGATTGTGTTTTAAATACATGAGCAATGAGCATTTCTTGAAGACGTTTTACACAATTACGTTAACATTATTCAATATTTTTATTCCAACTTTTGCCCCCCCCCCGGATCTTGATAAAATAGCATATAACCATATATGGCTTCACAAACCCGGAAGTTCCGGCCGGATTTCTTTTTCAGTTCCGGTCAGATCCGGTTCCGGCCGGATCTTAAAATAATGGTTCCGGTGCACCCCTATTACTATTCACAGGAAATGACGTCAAAGCAGGGACACGCAAAAACATTGCACATTGATTCAGCAGTTAAATACAAAGAAAGTTTGTGAATTTTGTCTAAACAGGTGTGTTTAAAGCCAGACTTTATTGTATTTAACTGTTAAATTAGTGTGCAATAATGTGCAATGACTATAAGGTAGAACTACTGTAGTTATCAACCAAAACATTAACAAATAATTATTTTTAAATACAGTGAATGAACACATATACCTTTTCTTCTTTGCCCAAGCAAATTAATTTCATGGTTGTAGCCGATTTGTGTTCGGTCATTGAATAGAATAGTCCTGTGAAAGTCGCACTGTAAACTTTAATGTTATCAGCACCATGTTTCGTTTTAGCCTCCTCTGTAAAAATGTGTATTCTACATTAATGCGAACTCGTTACTCGTGGACAGAGAAGAGGTTGAAGGAAAGTTAAAAAGAGCATGTATAGACATTGCGCAAAAACTGGAAAAAAACAGCACAGCATGGTGAAAAAGACAAAAGGTAAGATGAAGGAAAAGAGTGAGGAAGGGGAAACGAAAGGAAGGGATGGATGATAAAGTTAGCAATTGTAGATAGATGGGATTGTGGGGTAGCGATTGTAAATAAATGGAACTGAGGGAGAAAGGGACTGAGGGAGAAAGGGACTGAGGGAGGAAGGGACTGAGGGAGGAAGGTCTGAGGACGGGAAGGGGGGGGGGGGGGGGGGTACTGCGGAAGGGACTGAGAGATTGACGGGGAGGGGTACGGGAGCAAGGAAGGCATGGAAGGGAGAGAGGTAGGGAAGGGAGAGAAGGTGAGGCAGAGAAGGGAAGTGAGAGAAGGAACGGAACGGGGAGAGAGTGCGAAAAGGACTAAGTTAGGAAGGGACTGAGGGAGGGACTGAAGAAGGGACGGAAAGATGCACAGAAGGACAGACCGACGGGAAGGGGGACACGGGAGGCTAGGAAGGGAGGGAAGGGATAGAAGGTAAAGGCGAGAATGGAAGGGCGAGAAGGGAAGGGCGAGAAGGGAAGGAGAGAAGGGAAGGAGAGAATGGAAAGGAGAGGAGGAATGGTAAGGAACGGGCGGGGAGGAAGGTCATTAGGGAGAAAGGGACTGAGGGAGGAAAGGACTGAGGGAGGAAAGGACTGATGGAGGGACTTAGGGATGAAAGGACTGAAGGGAGGGAGTGAGAGAGGAAGGAACTGAGGATGGGTCTGGCCGAGTGACTAAGAGAGGAGGGACTGATGGAGGGACTGAGAGATGGAATGAGGGACGGAGCGAGAGAAGGGAAGGGAGGGAGAGAAAGGAAGGAAGGGAGGGAAAGGAGGGAAGGAAGGTTAGGGTTAGAAATAGAAGGAATAAAGATAAAAATGAAGGTACAGAATAACGATAGAAAGCTGTTTTTGTTATTTTGTCTCACATCATCTCACCTTCGGATAAGCCTATTGTTCCTATTGCTGGGTGTGCAAATACAACTGTAGGAATATTATTGTAGTCCAATTTTGAATTTTCTTCTCCATGAAATAAACGGTTTGACAACTTTCTTCCCGCAGCAATAGCAACTACAAAACAACGTTATGCAAAGGATAAATCCACCTTTTTGCGCTTATCAAATAGTGGTATGTAATATCTGTGCATCTATAACTATCAATATTATTATATTATTATACCTCAACTATAAATTGTCCAAACAGAGAGCTAGATTTTTACCAAGTGACCAGTCAATTTACGAATAATAGTGATTCCGCTCTTTGGGGGGGGTGGGGGGGGGGGGGGGTGGTGGATAATAAAAACCAAATACCACGCGCGAAAATCAAATAACACGCGCTTAAACCAAGACGAGCCTATTATAAAATAACATGTACACAACAAGCGCTCTGATTGGTCAATACCAGTATTTGGATAAGAGTATCCAAACACGGGAATTTTGAGGTCGATCTTGTACACACAAAAAGCAAATCATGCCGACCTATCATCGTTTTTAAACATTTATTAACATTCTATACATATGCACAATAACTATAAATAAAATATAGCAATCTTCCCTGTTAATTTTCACAAGATTTTACAAAAATAGGCCGAAATTATAAGTATTTAAAGTGGACAAAGCAACGCTAAAAGTGAACGAGAATTTCCATTTAATTTGTGAGGATGACGTTTACGTTATCGAAAGTTTCAATAAAACCCCAAAATACAACACTTTTATAGAAATAGTCCACCAAGAGAACATAGAAAAGGTGTAAAATTATGTTTATTTTACCTCTCGTCGGGCAGGATATTCACGAAGAAACAATTCATTTTGTTCTTGTAGCCAGCAAAAAATCACCGAACAACACTTCGACAGTGAGAGAAAACCACAAAAAAGATTCTGTGTTGTAGGATATAAAGGCTAGGCAAACTCACAACATCACTTTACATCTGCAGCAATCCAACATAAAGTTAAACGGCATATTTTCGCGATTAAATCCATATGGAAATATCTTTCTAAGCATGTTTCCCTGATGTTTTTACCACTTCAAACTTATTTTTGGCTGTTGCTGTCGTCAGCATCATAAATCATAATAGAAAACCATCCATGATTGGCCGATTAGCTTAGAAGGACATGAAAGACCTCCCCTGATTGGTAGTTGACGGTTTTTGGGAGAATTGCAATGTTGATCTAATTATATTAATAACTTTTAGTGATATTTCTCTGTGGTTATTTTATAAAAGAAATACCTAATGGTTTTCCGTGTTTGGATACTCTGATCCAAACACTTGGGATGTTGCTCGACTTTCGAAAAGCTAAAAACACTCGCCTAGCGGCTCGTGTTTTTTTACACTTTTCTCAAGTCTCGCAACATCCCGCGTGTTTGGATCAGAGTATCCAAACACGGAAAACCATTAGGTATTTCTTTAGTCAACAATGGAGGAACAACAAGACGTTTCAAGACAGCATTCAAGACACCACGAAGGCCCAGGGGACGAGGTTGCATTCAAGATTGTTTCGGTATAATATATAATTTATAGACCCTCCCCTCGGGATGATATGTATCCCTCGAGGTAATATTTCGTCGAATTCCCTCGCTCCGGGTCTATAAATTATAAGAATCATGGAGGTCGGCAATATTGGGAGTTGCGAGTTTTTAGCAATATTGAAATAATGGCCACCAGTTACGGGTTGGAAACAAGTTCACGGTAAGTTTAATGTGTTTTATCTTGTTTTGTAAACTTCTGTGGAAAAAATCATGATCGAACGTTTCTTTCCTTATCGATTGACACTTAATGATTTTGTTTGATTCACAATGTGTTTCACTGGATGAGCAGGATATACAACTGCAGATTGTTTTCCGTATAGCCTTTCTTATCTCTCCTTGTTTTCTTTGCGTTCGACAACATGCGATAAAAACACCTTGAACAAGTGTATGTCAAAGAAAGGTAGAAGTGTCAAAATGAAGTTATTTTTCCCGCAGAAGTTTACAACACATACGATAAACAAGATAATAACATCTCATTAAAGGGGAACTATAGTCAAAAAAATTAATTACTTTTAAATAAAGGGCCTTTAAGCATAATGTTTATAAATGTTAATAATTTTACGGTATCTGCTCTTGTACTCGAGAAATAACGTTTTCACTCTCCTCCGCAAAGGCTTCTTGCGCTTTTATATAGTAATATACTATAATTCGCTTGTATTGGGCTCACAGGGTGTTTTGGGGACGCGTGCACATTAAGAAGCCTCTGCGGAGGAGAGTGTAACGTTTTCATTCTGGACGCCGCCATTTTAGAGTTTGCTCGACGGCTCAGACTCGATGTACAGCGGGAACAAGCACTCAATGAAAATTGGGTTAACCTTTCATGTTACTCCATCACCAAATGAATCGAGGTATATAATCGTCATGAAATAACCGCTAACCCCAAAACAACTTTAGATCCTAACCCTAACCCTCCACCTAATGAGTTTTTTACCCTAACCTCCCGCCTTAAGTGTCTTCCTAACCTTCCCACCTCGATTCCCTTGATGTTATCCAGTGATGTTTATATTGGTGATGGAGTAACATGAAAGGTTATCCTAAAATGGAAAAGAAAACCACCGCTGTACATCTAGCTTGAGCCATCGAGCAAACACTAAAATGGCGGGGTGCAGAAGCATAAAATACGAGAATGAAAACGTTATTTCTCGAGTACAAGAGCAGATATCGTAAAACTATTAACATTTGTAAACATTATACTAAAAGGCCTTTTATTTAAAAGTAATTTGTTTTTTTTACTATAGTTCCCCTTTAACCGAGAGCGAGGTAATTAGGGGAAAATATCAGACCGAGGTGTTGTATCACATGAAAGACCGAGGTCTGATATCTTCCCGTGATGACCAAGCGGACGAGGTTAATAAGAGGTTTATTATATGGCACTTTTGGACAGCAATAGCGTGACAAATAGTGAGCGTCACGGGCTATTGAACAGTACACACCGAAAGGATAATAAAACTCACTTTCTAAGTGTTCATCCTCTGATTGTTGCTCATTCATGATTTAATTAAAACACAAACAAATTTGCATACTTTTTTTGCTTTTTAAAAAAATACATTGTAATAGTATTTGTTGAAGGAAAAAGTTTATTGTCTATTCAAAAATAGCCGTCGAATTAATATTCTTTTATATACATATAAATTGGCCCTTATGAACTCGTTTTCATGTACGAAATTGAAAAGGATTCTTACTTTAAAACGAGGTCATAAGATCGACCATGTGATTAGTAATTACTGTAATTAGTTTTAAAAGCAACTTTAAGAATATATATATTGTTGTAAGAGCATTGAGACTATTGTATAATGCTCCTCATACGTCTTTATTATTATTATAAGGGCCAATTTATATGCATATAAAATAATTTTAGATTATCGGCCATTTATGAATAAGGTTTATTACGGGAAATTATGGACCGCCACGTGATGCGTCTCAGCCAATCAGAGCGCACGATTTCACCGGAAGTAACTTATGCCATGTAATAAAACACATTAAACTTACCGTGAACTCGTATCCAACACGAAACTGTCAGCCATGATCATTCAGGACACACGCCAACTCGCAACTCGCATGCAAACTCGCAACCTTGATGTTAAAGTGCCCCTGCGACGAAATATCACATTACGTTTGCTGGCATTTTTTGTTACAGAATATCATTTTAGGTTAATAAATGTTCGCATTTGCCAAAAAAATTGAACAACAAACATTCTATCACAAGAAATTTAACCTCCAAAGTCTCCCTAATTTTGTCCGCCATTGCTCAAAACTTGTTCCAGACGAGCCCGCGATTCCACAGCAGAGTATGTGATTATGACGTCAAAGACTCAACACGTGACAAAGCTTTATGGAAATTATACGAATTATACCACAAGTTACAATAGAAAGTTTTCCCCAAGTAGCTTTATATTCATATATAACTAGCCACGTGTTGAGTCTTTGACGTCACTTCCTCTAATCGCAACCTAAGCGTCCGGAACATGTTCGAGTAATGGCGGTCGTATAATCTCGTATAAAAACAGTCTGAAAAGGCGACTTCCCATGCTCGCAATTGCTTGAAATTTGGCAAGTTAAGTAACAACACCATGCTCTTTACAAATATGTAAAAATTCGGGATACCAAAAATTTGATCACAGGGGCACTTTAAACATACATTTTTAAATGCACAATCTGAGTTCGTAAATTATTCTTACCAGGAGTAAGTAAAGCCTTTCCACACACATCTCCAAGGGCATAAACATATTTCCGAGTTGTATTTTGAAACTGAAAGAAAAATTGTTGCGATTTCTTGCAGAAAATCAAAGTCCAACGAAACAACTAGTAGTTGTATAAAATAAACATGCACTAAAGTACAACAAAGTTTTTCACGTTGAATAAACTATTCGCCTATACCTCGTCTACTTTAATGTGACCACGGTCGTCAACATCAACGCCCTAAAAATAGAAATCAAGGTTGCAATTACCATATATGGTAAGGAAGAGGGGTGGTTAAACGCTATCATTAATTCCCATACATAACCAGCTCCATATTACTGCATCGTTATGACTAAAAGCCTTAAACTTGATTAATAAAAGAAATACTGAAAATGAATTATGTGGATACAAAATATATTAGTTTATATTAATTTTATATATGAGAATATTTGGACTTAAAACATTTTAATTTAGGGGCTGTTTATATGGGAGGCGAGCTAGCCCAGCAAGCGAGATCTCACCGCGTAGTTATAGTGTTGTTAAAAATTCCGGTGCATTTATATGGACAAGCGGGCCAGCCCGGTTAGCGAGATCTCGCTTGAGAGAGGCGAGATCTCGGTAAGCGGGATGAAAAATTTCTCATATAAACACTCGCAGCCGGGCTGGCCCACTTACCGAGATGAATTTTCCAAGGGGTGCCATCTATATTGTTTGGCGCTGAAATCATCTCGGTTAGCGGGATGAATTTTTCCCATATAAACGCGAGCCAGAAATCATCTCGCTTAGCGAGCTAGCTCGCCTCTTATATAAACAGCCCCTTAATCAGAAAAGTTAGCAATAAAAAAGTATTACGACGTTCAGATGCCATCTTAACATCATTAGAGACCTTTAGATTTGAGGACGAAGACGAGTACAAAGATGAGTTTACCATTGCGCATGGTTCTTTTCCATTGTTGTTTCTCCACTGCGCAGAAAAGTTCGTCTTCGTACTCGTACTCAATTTAAAGGTCGCTATTATCAAGTAAGAACTACAACATAAAATGCAATTGGAATATAAACACAGGACTATATGTAAATATATGAAAGACAAAGGAAATCAGTGGCATGACGGAGGTTTTAAATCTGATAAAAAATCAAAAAATCCTTGATAAAAAATCACTTTCACACATTTTCTTGGCGAAAATGGCTTGAATCACTAAAATGGTTGGGAAACATGGTTATTTAGATGTAGTAGTTTTTTAAGCTGTTCAAAACACTCGTAGTGCGCGTTGATAAAACCATAGTTAGTAGAGGGGGATGGTTTGGAAGCTCCAAGGACCATTGTCTTTCAAGATAACGCATGGTCATGTTATTGTATTGGAGAAAGTGTTTGTTATTGGTTCGAGAAAGGAAATTCTATGGACACGTGACGATGAAGGACTACACTAATTATATCCGAACGTTGTTATTGAATGACTGCTTCATTATACAGAAAATACAATACGTTCAGTGACTGTGAACAACAACATAGAACAATGACTTTTGCGCACCTTCCAAACCATCCCTTCTACTAACCATGATGAAACGCTCCTACCCGTGCAGTTTGAAATATTACTTTGTAAAGTGCCAGGGAAGTTTTCATTTTTATCGTGAGCGGGCGGAATCCTAGATTTTATTGCAATTAATTGGCTTCCATGAACTTGCGGTTTTTTTCGATATTTTACAACGGTCACGGAATCCTAAATGCTAAATTCATTTTTATGATGATTTTGTTTTATTTGGAAGATTAGTACATAATTTGATTTAATTGAGGGGAACTGTAGTAAAAAAAACAAATAATATTAAAGTGCCCCTAACCTCAACACTTATTTGGAAGAACTTTTAAAATGATAAAGTAACTTCTTTTGAAGATTTTCATTTCTTCGCTTTCTTTTTAAGATATATCAGTTTGTTTGATATGCAAATGTCCGGAATTTACGTCAACATGCATAATGACTTTTTGGAGAAATGTGTGTATCTCTTTCATTCTCGAACAAAATCCTTTAAAATCGAGAAGATTGGTGTTGTGGGAGAAACACACACACATGTTATTCACACTTTAGTGTTTTTATTTGATGAACGCAAAGATATATAACATTCTCTGATAACTCATTATGCATGTTTGACGTAAATTCCATACATTTGCATATCAAACAAACTGATATATCTCAAAAAGAAAGCGAAGAAACGAAAATCTTCAAAAGAAGTTACTTTATCATTTTAAATGTTCTTCCAAATGAGACAATAAAAAATTCTAAGGTTTGGGGCACTTTAAGACCTTCAAGTGTTATGTTTAGAAAATTATTTGACGATATCTGCTCTTACTCGAGAAATAACGTTGTCATTCTCGTATTTTAAGCTTCTGGACGCCGCCAGTGGCGAAGCTGGCCGTAGCAACTGGTCATGCTATGCTAATTTATAAACATCTGCATATTTTGAAAACAATATATTTCTAAATATCTGAATATGCAAATCGTTTCAAAGTTTGCAAGCATGACCAGTTGCTATGGCCAACTTCGCTACTGGACGCCGACACTTTAGAGTTCTAAAGTACTGTGATAGCAACATGAATGACGTCATTTCTAGTAGAAACACGAGACGAAACCAAGTGTTTTCAGATATTTCTCCGATTTGAATGACGTCATTCATGTTTCTGTCACAGTACAGAGACACAATAGTCATTTTCTATTTGTTTTATAAAATAGCAAGTATATGGTAATCTAATACAAAATAAAAATGACGTCAATAGAATACGTTCGCCCGGGTCTCTATAACGTGATCGAAACTCGAGCGACGTAATAAAAATACGAGAGAAGTGTAGGGGGGAGCACGAGCCACCAAGGAGAGTGTTTTCCCAACTTCTCGAGTGTATTTATTACTTCACGAAAGGTTTTCTATTATTTTTATAAAATAATTCAGAAACAATTGCTTCTATAAATTGAATAATTACACAATACTAACGTTTCAATTTAATGCAAATTCTCATTAGTTACTGACGACATTCTCAACGCTAAGCTATATATACTGTGGAACTTACAATACTTGAAAGGTTCAAGTCCATGGTGTTTGGGTTTCGTCCAATGGCCAACATCACTTTATCAACACCTTCAATATGATTGATATCGTCTGATCCATTTTTTTCAAAAGCTACCGATAATAACCCGGAGCTATCCTTGGTTACTTGTGAAATCTATGTGGAAGAGATCAGGAAAAACATATTGAATTTATTATAGGCAAAACAACATGAAGCTTAAAAGCAGGTGAAACCTGATGCTTCATTTTTTACTGCCACGACGATTTTTTTAAATAGTTATGAACTGCTCTTAGTCTTATTAGAAACACACTTGGTTTTCGATATTATTTATTATTATTATTATTATATATTTTCCAATATGGAAAATCTTACAAGTGTAGATGACATTTATATTGCGCCAGATAATAGTTAAGTATACCCACAATCTTAATAATAGTAACAATCTTATACCAAACAGAGACAAATATTTTGCAATTGGTTATTAAACATTTAAATGATATTAACTGCTTAGCCTTCATTCATTCTATTGTAGTTTCTCCTAATCACGAATTTCCCTGGCAGGCATAAACATTTCCTAAAAATATCAATAATTACCAATAAGCTACCGCGACTATGCGATATTATATACCGCCTATGTGATTGTGTTATTTACTGCCTATGTGATGGGTGATATACCGCCTATGTGATTATGTGATATACTGTCTATGTGATATACTGCCTATGTGATACACTGCCTATGTGATATGTGATATACTGCCTATGTGATTATGTGATATACTGCCTGTGATAGGTAATTATGTGATATACTGCCTATGTGATATACTAATACTGCCTATGTGATACACTACCTACGTGATTATGTGATATACTGCCTATGTGATATACTGCTGCCTATGTAATTATGCGATATACTGCCTATGTGATATACTGCCTATGTGATTATGTGATATACTGCCTATGTGATTATGTGATATACTGCCTATGTGATATACTGCCTATGTGAATGATATACTGCCTATGTGATTGTGTGATATACTGCCTATGTGATATGTGATATACTGCCTATGTGATTGTGATATACTGCCTATGTGATTGTGTGATATACTGCCTATGTGATATACTGCCTATGTGATTATGTGATATACTGCCTATGTGATTGTGTGATATACTGCCTATGTGATTATGTGATATACTGCCTATGTGATTATGTGATATACTGCCTATGTGATACAGTATACTGCCTATGTGATTATGTGATATACTGCCTATGTGATACAGTATACTGCCTATGTGATTATGTGATATACTGCCTATGTGATATACTGCCTATGTGATTATGTGATATACCTCCTATGTGATTATGTGATATACTGCCTATGTGATACAGTATACTGCCTATGTGATTATGTGATATACTGCCTATGTGATATAGTGCCTATGTGATTATGTGATATACTCATGCTTATGTGATATACTGTCTATGTGATTATGTGATATACTGCCTATGTGATATACTGCCTATATGTGATTATGTGATATACTGCCTATGTGATATACTGCCTATGTGATTATATCATATACTGCCTATGTGATTATGTGATATACTGCCTATATGTGATATACTGCCTATGTGATTATATCATATACTGCCTTTGTGATTATGTGATATACTGCCTATGTGATATACTGCCTAATATACTGCCTATAGTATGTGATTATATGATATACTGCCTATATACATGCAAATATTGGGATTACTCTCGGGAGTAAAGATTATTCATTCTCTTTGTTTTGCATGAAGAATTGTTTTGTTTGAAGGATCGTCATCGTTGATGAGCGCAGCGTAAATCTTGAAATCTTGAAGGCAAGTGGTATATATAGATCGTAACCGCGGCGATCAGAAGGTATTACAGGTTCGATCCATGGGACTCAGAAGGAATCTGATGGAACTCAAAACTAATCAAGTACATAGTTATGAAACACGAAGCTCATGTTTATTTTATCTAATTAACTCTTTCCTGACGGGCTTAAAAACATTCAAAATTGAACCACCTGTTTGTTCTATTGATATATTTAGAAATAACAATAACTGTTGCGAAAGCTATACATTTCTGAAAGCCCCCAAAACTGGCTGTTACCAATGCTTTTAAATTTCTCGAACAAGCCACATTATGTTAATATAAATTAGCAATAATCATCACACATCAGGTTGAAAAATATCCATTTTTCTAGAAAAGGCCATCTTGCATACCCGCGTAGCATCATGAAAATTTAAAATGCCACCAATCGCAGAGTTGTTTATGAAATCAAATCAAACTTGGCGTGTGAGTGGATCTCAGTTGTGTGGCGCTTGTCGAGTTTCAATTTTTACTCTTGCGTTACCGTGTGCCGTGTTTTTCGATTCACAATTTCGTCAGTCTTATACGACCGATTAGTTTGACAGCGCCAGACAGGAAAGATTTAAATTCAATTCAATCTGAGCATTTGAGCTGACGATCGTCCATGTATCGTCTGTCGACACTCCAATCTTCCACTACAGCAATATATACAAAATAAATACTTTGTATACAAACCGTGCTGTTAGCCATCACGTTTACTCCAGCTTTAATGAGATTTTCAGTCGCTTTTCTACTGATCGAAGAATCAAAGCTGCGAAGAACCTAGAAAACATAAACATTCTTTGTCGCATTATAAAAAGATCATATTGTACTATCTTTTTACATTCATTTGTTAAGAGTTCAATTGACTCCATGCAAATCAACTGTGCAGGATATAATATGAAAAGGGGAAATAAGACGAAACCTCGATGTGTCGAAAAATACTTAAAGTGCCAATGAATCGAAAATTAAGTTTGCCTTATTTGAAAAAACTCTTAAAACAATGAGGAATAACAATTTACAGTTCTTCCATATTTAACACACTTCTTGAGATATTTAGACTTAGGTGATATTCAAATGAGATAATCTACGACGTAAGCAAGTTGTACACAATATTGGAAAATCCTGTATATCTTAAAGATTATTGAACGAAATCACTTGAAGCTTGTCTTTAATGTTTTGTTTCATGAGCTATAGCAATTACAAAGTTTTGAGTGATTTCTTTTAATAATATTGGAAAGATATACATGATTTTCTAATGTCGTGTACAACTTGCTACGTCATAGATCAGCTCATTTAAATATCACATAAGTCTAAATATCTCAAGAACTCAGTGAAATACGGAAGAGATGTAAGTTGTTATTCCTCATTGTTTTAAGAGTTTTTTCAAAATTCAAATAAGATAAACTTAATTTTCGATTCATTCGCAGTTTAAGTAAGAGTACTTTGATCACAAATTGGAAAAGATGTTTCATGGTATTTATTCATGAACGACATTTTTAAGTACTCTTAAGTATTTTTCGATCCAGTTCTTTTGAGAACTTATAGCAGCTTTCATATTTATTCTTATAATCAACTGTGCAGCCCATTCATCATGACAGTGTACCTTGCTATGAGACAAGATTTCACCACCATGCAGGGTGCATTAATATTCCAAGGGAAATATTCCCACCGGAAAAGATTATCTTGTTGATGTTGAAAGTGACATAAACTAAGGGTTTGGATTCAAGTAATTGACTGATGCAGTCAAGCAATCTACTTAATACACCTTAATTCTTGTCACTCTGACGAAGGGACTTCACTCGAAAGCTCTCCTACACACATTTTGCGACAGTACATCAACCTTTTAGAGTACAGTAAAAACCCGCGAGTAAGAACCTGCGTTTTCCCAAGTTAGCCTAAACAGGTTCTTATATAAATGGTATTTAGCACAAATTGAGGCTATTCAGGTTCTTAAATAGGTTCTTACTTTCTAAAGAAAAAAATACATTGTAGCTAATAGAATTTAGTGGTATTCAGCCTGTATTCCTTATAATATAACATCTGCATACCATGTAAGTATTTATAAAGAAATTCATGAAAAAAACAGACTCTTCCATATGCTGATGTGTATAGCCATGGAGATACTGTATAAACAATATATATATACAGTTACAGTATTTATGTGTAATTACAACAATAACAATTCTATTTGATTTTCAACATTGGCATTTACATTGTATTAAATTGGAGTAATAAGGCACCTGTGTCTCCAAAAATGTTGATCTGTATCTTATTCACCCACCCAAGTGCATGTACACATCTTTTTATATAGATTTTAGAAAATAAGAACCTGTTTCAAATTTTAGGCTAAACAGGTTCTTGTATAGAGGGGGTATAACTGGCAAATTTTAGCCTAACAGGTTCTTAAAAACTAGGTTCCTTACGCTGCATACGTGGCACAACAATTACTAAACATAGCGATGTATAATGGTTGAATACCAAAATCTATAATTTATATATCTAGAGCGGAGTTCCCACGCCCCTCGATTATTTAGTTGAAAATCCTGCACAAAGTATATTCAGAGGGATGGTACAGGGGTGTTACAGGGCTAGGGGATTTGTCTCATGTAGACAAGTCTTCACTCCAGGTGATGCGACGGTGTAAAAAAGGACTGGTACTAGTAGCAGAATAAAAGTCTAGTTTTGCATTTTTAAACAGTTGTGAATGCATGTATTTGTTTTGAAAGTTTGCATACAACTTCTTACCATGATGAGTATACTCTCATGTGTTAATTTACGAGCATTGCCGTTAATAAGTCGCGAGCATGACTGTTCTGAGTAAGAGACTGGATCGAAAACGCATTTTTCGATGCTGCAAAAAATGAAGCCAAAATATTTCATGGCGGCCATCTTGGAGAGAGACCACCTGCACTATGTAATTTCTGTCATGGAGTCGTAGTTTGTGTGCTAACGTACATGTAAAAGAATGCCTTGCAAAGGAATGCTGATACCGTAAGTGGGAAGTGAAATAAAAATGAATTAAGAAGAAAACAAAATGAATTAATTGAAAAGCCAGTGTTTTTGTCCGCCATTGCTTGACAAAAATGATGATTTCAGAGAGATTAAATAAAAGGAAATCGTTCGTTAAAGTCCATGGGGGTGAATGTATAGTTCCAAGTTTGAAAATGAGACACTTTTCTTGTCTTTTACGGCAATCATTTCCACTAGAAATGGGTGAGATGACACAAGCTTTCATATCCGAAATCGAATGGTTGGTAATATTAAAATGTCGGGCGACGGGTTTATCAACATCATCGTTCCTTACGGAGTGAAGATGTTCAACAAAACTGTTAGAGAGACGCTGGCCAGTTTCATCGATGTAGAATATACGTACATTCACTAAAACCCTCGTCAACTGATTCACTTTAGCATTGTAAAAGATCAGAGTTTGAATACTGCGAAATATGAAGTCAAAAATCAAGTCCATCTTGGAGAGACCACTGTGTGCTAAAGTACACGAAAACCTTCGAGAGCTGATTCATTTTGACATCTTACATCCAAAAACACACTGATAGTATGCAGTTTTTGGTAATCATTCAGAGATCAGTGACAATCTCGTACCCAGAGCCTGCGTTCCGCGAGCGCAATCTCGTTCCCAGAGCCTGCGTGAGCGAGCGGCGTCGGTTCCTGGTTCCCAGGCCCTAAAGCATTGAAAACATTCTCACAAATTTCTGGCTAGGAGTCCAAAATTGGGCTTTCTGGAAGCAAATATCTCGGGAACTAACAGACTAAATCAAAAAGTGTAAAGTAACTTAACAGCTCTTTTCGCATCCTCTCTAATCCTCAATTAAAAACTGTGGAGGGTTTATATGCACTTTAATGGCAAGTTACACAACCACTTACTTGACGCCAAACTTGTGGAATGATCCTATTTTAAATGATCATCCGATGATCTTATTCGAAAATAGAAAGTTAGTTACAGTACCTGTTCTTTTCGTATAAGAAGAGAAACATCAGAACCAAGTTCTTTAAGTACTCCAGCTAATTCTACCGCAATGTAGCCAGCACCAACAACTACTATATTCCTTTAAAAATAAGAAGTAAATAGTTTGCCATTTCCCTCAACGGCTCCAGAACAAACTTAATATAAACAGATTGAAATGGAGGTTGCATGGTCATGAAAGATTGGTCATGAAAGGTATAACAAGTCACACGCTGCAGTATTAAAATCTATTACGGTCTTATTTCCAAACTCGATTTTGAGCCATTATTTCTTTGGTACCAAAGTGAATTGGGGATAAGAAGAATTAAGGAAGATGGGATTTTCTTTGGTGAGAAAGACGCATGAGAAGCTCACCTTGGCAAATCTTCAAGTTCAAAAAAGCCATCACTTGTAATGCAGTGTTCGGCACCTGCAGAACCAAATGTAACATACTGTATTTAGAAAAGGTGACCATGGAATATAATACAAAACTATATTAATCAACGAATGAGATATAATATAGTGCTGTACCTGGAAAAATTGGCATTACAGGATGGCCTCCAGTTGCAATAAGAATATGTTTTGCCTGGTACACATTCTTGTTATCGACAATAACATCGCCTTCCGGTGTAAAAGATGCCATTCCCTTAATATAATCAACTTTTCCCTAAAATATAAATATGAATTATAGTTTAATATCACAACTAGGTGATTAGTACAGCATGATCTATAAAACAGGAGTGGGCAAAAAATGTGCCACCTATTCCTTGGCCAACTTTCAAATAAAAAAACAGTAATGATTAATAATATGATCACAATATTGAATTAACATTGCGTTAAAAATTCAGTTACACCATTTGATATTGAATCAAAGACTGTTGCTCATGTCAATATAATGCAAAACAGGCAAATTTATGTTTATAAGGTAAAGAATATTCTGTACTAAACAGATCAGTTTGTCACTCAAATATTCAGCTTCATGGGGGCAGGGTTCTTCCCTTCTTGGATTTTGTGCTTAAGATATATATACAGTATAAGCAAGTTTCATCAAACTTTAGCTAATAATAGCAAGAACCGAGTTACCTTTTCCAGATTGTTTTCATAGATACCATTTAACTTTTTTATGTAATCATCTCTTTTTTTCTTGATTTCTCTAAAATTTAAGGCATATATACATCAGGGCCGTACATAGTGGGGCGGGAGGCAGAAAACCAAATGTTTTTTTAATGTGGCAGCACGCGCAACATCGCAAACTAGACTGGGACTCCAAGAGAGGTTCGCGGCAAACGCGCGAATACAAACTTCACAGGATTTGTCTTACTTTCCCCCTGGCAAAATAATCCTGCGTACGGCTATGATAAACATTGACATCAAATTACACGAATGAATCTTGAATACTGAATGTTAGTATCAGATGATAATATTTCTGGTCCAGTTTCGAAATCAAAATAATATGAAAGAAGAGGCTCCATGCTCCAACAATATCCATCAACAATATCACTAAAAGTAAAAATGCCACAAATGGGAAAATTCCAAACAATTATTCTTGCATTTCCATCTAAGATCGCGCCAGACAGGTGTATAATAGTTCCACGACTAACCTCCATGAAAATTTAACATCTTGTGAAGGAATATTAAATCCATAGTCTTTTAGAAAACCATATCTGATGGTTTCTGCAAGAGCAGCAGCATTCCACATTATCTAGGAAAACACATGTTCAGTTATTTTTGGTACATGACGGCTTACAACAAATAGTAGTCGTACGTTTTTCGAGATAGACCCTTTTCATTTTCGTAATGTATATTTAATTTATTGTAATCTAAAATAATTTATCAGTATATAATTACAACATGCAATATATGAATTATTGCACCAGTACATTCTAACAGTATATTCTACGTACAGCTTTAAACTGCCTATAACGTCTGTGGGGGTTTAACATATTTGTAATCTATGGATTCTCCTGAGATAAATTGTAATATATCTTGTCAGCTGAAAATTTCATCTTCATAGACTTTTTGCTGTTAAAGTTGACGGAAATTACATCAAATCTGGAATCTGTCTATATGAAAACCTCTTTACAGATGCCCGATTTGACGTCATTTCCGTCAACTTTAACAGCAAAAAAGTCTATGAAGATGAAATTTTCAGCTGACAAGATATATTACAATTTTTCTCAGGAGAATCCATAGATTACATATATGTTAAATCCCCACAGACGTTATAGGCACTTTAAATGTATTTTACTTGTTTCATGTTCATAAGGGATATTAATTTGCACTTCTGCATAATTTCCCCACGAAATTAGGACAACACTATCAAGTAATAGACGTTCTGTAATAGTGCGGCAGATGGACTTAAAATTCTCCAGTTAGGAAATACGTTATTAACTAATACTCTTTCTTAGATTGTAAATGACAAGTTTCTTAACGTTATGTTTTCTGAAAATGTTTTTTGTAAGAATCTAAACTAATTTATATAATAATTTTGTAATCAAATAACTCATATGTGCAATTGTTTTAAAAGTATTATTAGAATCTTATCGTAATCTTGCAAGATATTGAAAGATTCTAATAAGATCTTAATGCAATCTTGTAAGATCTTTTAAATGAGATCTTGTGAGATTGATTTAATACCCTGGTAGAAATCCTGAACAGGATCCTATCATTATCCTAATACCAGGATAATGTTAGGATCCTATAAGGATCAGGATGAGATCATAATCTTATCAGGATCCTAATCAGGATCCTTCTAGCATCCCAATAAGATAAGCATCCTAATCATGATCCAAATACCTTAATCAACTCCTAAATAAGATCAGGGTTCTTATCAGGATCCTGATCAGATCCCAATAAGATCAGGATCCTAATCAGAATCCTAATCAGAATCCTAAATAGGATCTTGACAGGATCCTAATACCCTAATCAACTCCAAAATAAGATCAGGAACCTAATCAGATCCCAATAAGATCAGGATCCTAATCAAAATCCTAAATAGGATCCTGACCGGATGGATCCTAATACCCTAATCAACTCCAAAATAAGATCAGGATCCTAATCAAGATCCTGACTAAATTCTAATAAGATCGGGATCCTATTTAACAAATTGACCTGAGATCTTTATTATCAGGATCCTAATCACGATTCTGACACGAATCCTGGCAGTATTACGATCCTATCAGGACCCTAATCAGCCAGGACTGGTTATCATGTTAAACCTAATTACTAATTCATAAGCAAAACACACCAAAGGAAAATCACTATCCGTGTCGGATATATATATATATTTAACAATTAGACAACGAGCCCGCGTTTTCTATGAGCGATAGTCAACGAGGCGGAGCCGAGTTGACTATCGCTCATAGAAAACAAGGGCGAGTTGTCTAATTGTTTTAGTATAAATTTACAACTTTCTAACCCAAGAAATAACTTTTATTTCGCATTTTTCATGGGAAAAAAGTAAATATTCTTTCGAAATCAGGCGACTTTTACCCCAGAGGTTTATATCAGCGGATAGTAACTCCTGCGATAGCCAATGAAATTTGAGGATTTGTGATATAAACTTTATTTATACTAAATATCTGATATAGACCCGATCGAAATTTCTCCCTCGTTTTTAACGGCGCATGAAATATTTTCAGCAGATCTTCTTTCTCTAATCATCTTGGTAACATTTCAGCACAGAAGTAACATAATACTGGCTCTGATACATGGTTTATGGACGGAACATTCTCATGTGTATGCACCTGCATTATTCGAACAGATATTTGTCATTCGTGCTCATCTTGGCGAATCCGCAGTAAGCTGTGTATATGCTTTTCTGAGAGTAGTAAAAAAGTAGAGTGCTGCGTAGACAGTGTTTTGAATATATAGCAAAGTGAAAAGGTGATAAACTGCCAAGAATTTAGTGACGAGATAATGACGTTTCGAGCGGAGACCTTCAACGTCAGTATCTCGTCACTAAATTCTTGGCAGTTTACCACCTTTTCACTTTGCTATATATGCTTTTCTTCCTGGTAAGAGTCAAGAGATTTATGAAGAAGTTCATGTGGGTTTTTCATTTTTTGTCTGAATTCCGTAATTTGGGTTTTTTGTCGCCGGGGATATTGTCGTCGGGGATATTGTCGTCGGGGTTTTTGTCATGTGGGGTTTTTGTCATGTGGGGTTTTTGTCATGTGGGGTTTTTGTCATGTGGGGATTTTGTCATGGATTCGTCACCTTCGCCTTCTACAAATATAATTCTACTTTTTATCTTTGAACAACTACGTAACTTGTAAAGCAAAGTTTTCTTTACAGCAACAATTAAAAATGGTAGCCGAGAAATCCAGATGAACAAAATTGATGAACAACAGGGTCATTAAAATGAAGGTTTTGGTAACTGAAAATCTATCATTGCCTTGTTGTATAAAGAGTTCTACTTTTCCAAAGTTCATTTGCCCACCATTTTCTTCAAATTTCACGAGATAACTCGCCCCCAGGTTTCCTTTCTAGCCTAATTAAAACCATGCAGGTAGACTTATTGTTTCAGTATAAACCAACATGCAGCATGTTACCGGTAAAAGAAAAAAGAACAGTTTGGTTCAGTTTGATTTAATATTTTAATAGTCAGTGTCGCGAAAAGCGCACCAATTTCATATTGATACTATACAGTAATCATATTATGGCAAACAACATAAAGTTTATTCATTATTAGTATAGAAACTTACTAGTATACTATAATTTCAAATATTAAGATCTAATTGGCTACGCTACTATACACTATACTATCGACCGATATATATAGAGTAACCACGAGTATAAGGCTGTAATGCCGAGTTTTTTGTAATCAGATCGATGGGATGTTAGAGAACCTTAAAGGCCCGTTCACACGGGCGATTTTTGCTGCGATTTGATTGCGATTTTTATCGCGCTCGCACTGCGATTGCAAACAGCGAGTTTGAAAAAATTCTACGGCCACCATGTGTGCGCGCGAAATCAGCCTCTGTGTGTGTGAGTGTGATCTAGCGGATTTTGGTGCTTTTCAACATAAGATCGCAGCGAAATCGCAGCAAAAATCGCCCGTGCGAACGGGCCTTAAGACAGGAACATTCAATCAACTTGATAAGATGGAGAAGCTTTTGCAGCAGTTTCTGGAGACATTAAAGTATACATTAAACCATATTACAGTCAGTAAACGTTTGTCAACTCCTTTTTCACGCAAGAAGCCAAAATTTAAACCGGGCGCATGGTACAATTGCCCTTGCCAGTGACTCCCAGGTAAAGTTAAAGTTATGCTGCTTCACTTCAGGGTAATTTAAAACAATAATCCTGAGAATAGTGAATTTAAACCACTCATGCATATAAAATCATTCAGACATTTTTAAACATAGAACAAACATGAGATTTATTACTTGTTCTGATTTTAGGTCATATATTACTTTGTACCTTAATTCTTTAGTGCAAGCTATAGCTTTACTTCTTTCTTGGTTTCACTGTTTGCTTGATATATGATTTAACATCAAGCCATCCACTGTTAACATTATCTGGTATATCAAAATATTACACAATTCTCTGTTTTGTTATACAGTATCTGCAGGCATGCACTGGTGATTTTGTACCACAAATTAATACTGATTCATCATAGCTAGGTTTGCACCAGAACCAACTTTATATTAATTTCAAACCAAAAAACTTTCCAGAAGACGTAATAAAGATAAGACGATCAGTATAATGATTTAGGATTGGTGCTACGATTAGGAATATTTTGGGTTACATTTGTATGAAAATTGAACGTTTTCAACAGATAATTTAGTATGGTGTTATAATTTTTATAGAAGTAGGAATATGTTTCATATTATAGGGGGCGATGCGCAAAAATGTATATTGCGGGGTTCGGGAGCATACTCTCCCGAAAGTTTTGAAATCTATAATCAGCTCTGAAATGCCATTTCCTGCATTTAGCAGGGGGAAGAATTTATAGAATTCTAAAGGTTATAAATACTCAGATTACAAATTAAAATTATTTGGGGTGGGATTAAATTATTGTGTTTAATTAAATTATTTTGGGAGGGATTAAATTTTGAACCACATAGGTGCGGTTAATTTTATATAATTTAAATTTATATAATTTATAGTACATTTGCACTACATTCTACCGAGCTTAATTGTAGCGATGGAAATACCAGGCGGGAAGCGTAGTCATGTTACAGAGGTCCTGTTTTGAAAATTGTTGCCCAACAAATAATTTCGAGGATAGTCATTTTATCTTGTAGATTATAAGGGATCTAGGAATTGCATAGCCAGAGAGTAGAAACATTTTAAAAATAACGTTTCGTAATTACTTCACACGCATCATCATCATAAATATTACAAGAATCAACAATTCAAAGCTACGATTAGACAAAAATAGGAATAAAAGGCAACGGGATAATAAGCAAAGTGATCAGTTTGTCATAAAAATTATTTAAAATCATCTCAGAGAAAGTTTACTCAGTCATAGCCAAAATAAATCCTTTGTCGTTTTTTTTTTGTAATATAACACTTAATTAGCTCACTCGAGTCTTATATATATATATATTCATTGTAATAATAACTTAATCACTCTGAAGATGTTGCTGGGTGCAACGAAACGTTACTGGTAAATATATTCGAATTTTTTTGTCATGGTTTTGCATTTGAAGATTTTAACCTGGCCTCTTATTCTTCACCTATTCCTCTTATTCTTCACCTATCTTATTCTTGCCCAGAAAGTCAATTGCTACGATTATAATTGTTCTCGCTTCTATTACATTCTTGTTCCTTTTCCTTTGCGTTTTGACTCATTTTGTATGCCTTTCTATCTGCCACCTTGCTTTTTCACATCTATATTTTTAGTAGTCTACGCTATTTCTATTGTTGGTTTTCTGGTGTTATATGATAATTTTATATCTATAGTTGGCAAATGGTATTAATAATCAATCACAAATTTAAACACACATTTTTGGTGCATTAAAGGGACACTCCGGCCCAAATACAAATGTAGTTCATATGAAAGATCTTACTGACTTTAGATTATTTCCAAAGTTTCAGCATTCCTATCAATTTAGTTAAGAAGATGTGGCTAGTTGAAGTTGGAGAGTTTGTCCAATTTCGACGCCATTTTGTTTCTCAAATATGACGTCACTGAGTGACGTGATCTCGTATTATGCCTAAGAAGCTCCTCTACTTTCCTGCATGATGAACTAAATAGTTTATTTCGACTAATTTTCGTCCAAAGACCATTCACAATAACTATCACTATGTGATCGCCATCAAAACAACTCCACTGACGATAAAGAATCACTCAATGACGTCATATTTTCAAAACCAATATGGCGTCAAAATCCACAAATTTTCAAATTCAACTAGCAATATCTTCTCAACTAAATTGATAGGAATGCTGAAACTTTGGAAATAAACTAAAGTCAGTAAGATCTTTCATATGAACTGCATTTGTATTTGGGCCGGAGTGTCCCTTTAAAGTACTAAAACTTGTTAACATAATTCAATCGGCGACTGTTAGTGCAAAATAATTCCTTGGCAAACAGACAGCTGGAGATCAAAGGACTCCCTTCATGCTGTATGAACGTGCAACAAAAAACAAGTTGTTGAGGCGCTCGTGTGTCATCGAGCTCGTCAAGAAGTTCTTGATCCGACGAAGAGAACGACCTCACAGCAGTGCAGGAACTTGTGACGGAATGCTCGAAGACGTTTGACTATCCCACTCAGGTTGAGTGTACATGGATGGCGGAACCAGAAAAGGTGGTGCGGACGGCGTCTGGCAACATCAGCAGCTGGATCCTCAAACGAACAAGATAAAATTTTCCTCGGAAATACTGGGCAACAGTTTCTGGGATTTCTGGTACATCTTTGCCATTAACACCATCAATCAGCAATGACTCCACCTCACGGACAAAAGCAAAAACAGTACACACAGACAATGGTCAGCCTCTTTCGTCATAAGAGCCTGGATACCTTTCCGCTCACCGCTCATGTTCGCTGCTCCATCTTATATGCTAGACCAATGCCAATGGAATTGAGTTTTGGCAGGGAGCACTCAAGGAACACATCTTTGATGACATTGAACAGGTAAATGATTTTGTTTCTGGCAGCTGAACCAAACCAAGTGCAGCTGTTTCATGGATATCGTTGCTTGAGTCCACCCAACGAATTGTAATGCACATCTACTCATAAGTAGCTTCATCAGCAATCGACACGAGCTACTGTAGCTTGCGGCATGAAGCACTTGTCGCAAAATCGTCTGCATATCGTAATGTCTCGTTGATAACTTCAGGAGATATGGTCTCTCGCTTTTTCAGCCACGAACCCAGTGGTAAATAATCTTTGGCCTGCAGCAGAAGCAGCTGGTACAGATTCTTCGTGATTGCCACGAAATGGCAGGCCCTGTCTTGCCAAATATCGAATGCATTCCAAGAGCTTCAAAAGCATGAGACGGTTGTTGCTCATGTCTGCACTGCGTTGTGTCACTTGTGTGTTGAGCTGTATACCAAGTCCAGTGCAGTCGGTATATATTGGTCCTGGAGTATACACTGTATACTCCAGGACCAATATATACCGACTGCACTGGACTTGGTAGCGACCTTTATCATTATTACTCTCGGTGCATTTCACTCTTCTCATGCTCGCAGAATCGCTTTAGAGCTTTAAACTTTTCCAATAGGAAAACCCACCTGCTCTGAAGAACGGCAAATTGCAGGTGTGTAATGTGATCTTCAAAATAATAAAATTAGCGATTTCATTCCTCAGGAAATTCGTCCCGCCGTGATATCGCCCCCAGGGGGGCAATATTCCTAGGAAATCCGCCCTCCCGAGGGAAACATTTCCTAGGAATATCGCCCCCCTTTAGGAATTTCGCCCTCCGCTTTAGTCGCAAGATATAAATTGGAATCCACTCGCCGTCAATATGTGGTAACAACACGTGGCTTATGTCATTCGAAATAAAACTATTTCCACTCGTCAGCATCCAAAACGGCAATGTCGAAGCGAGCCAATAGTCACTGTTGTGACTCAACGATTGTAAAATATCTTTCTCCTAATGTGCATGGGCTTTGTTTTTAGTATGTTGTTAAATATAGCGTCACTTCATTAATGGGGGTGACGTATTCAACATTTATCGTATAAATACACGCTCTGTTTTGTTGATAAATTATCCGCTGAAATGCATTATCATTCTTTTTTAGTTTAAATGTTTTTCTCCACTTTTTTTCTTAACTCTGACTCTGCTATGTTTTGAACACTTCTTTTAAGAAAGCAAATATTTAATTTTCCAAAGCAATATTTAATTTTGTCACCACGACAAAATCATTATTTTAAGAACTCTTTTCTGGTAATAATATAAACAGATCGGAGGGTAGCTACGTCATGAATATAGGAAGCACAGCCCAGAGAATTAAAAAGCGATTATAAGATAAAGTTAAAACATCACACAATTGGAAGGTCCGATCCAGTCCTATTTTAGAGATCTGTGGAAGAGACCAATGTTCAAATTCTAGACCCTTTTGTTCATATTTTTCTTTTGCACGCGTGAGTCATCGTTCATTGTTAAAAAGTGGTCACAACGAATATATTTAAGTATTATTTTTGTAAAATATTAAATTTAATAAACAATGTTCTTGAGAAGTTTTGATTTTAAAACGAAATTGAGAGGGGGGAAAATTTCCTAGAGGGGGGAAAATTTCCTAGAGTTGGACAAATTCCTAGGAAATTCGCCCCCGGGAGGGCAAGATTCCTAGGAAATTCGCCCCCCAAGGGGAGGGGGGCGAATTTCCTGTGACACCGGCAAATAACATATTTATCTACACTATTCACCATGAAGATATCATTTTTATGTTCACATGTGAAGAAATATCAAATGTTTCTTAATGTAAAGATCGCATTTATTAATATCATAGGAATGAATAATAATTATATCTGTTTTTTATTAGAAAAATAAATGTATGTTTTTGATAGACTATATAATAAAGGGATCCCAAACAGAAGTCTGGACATGATCCTGCAGGGAAATTTAGGACCCAATATATAGAGCTTAAAATTCTGCATGGCAAATGAATAATGAGGATCTTGAACAGGATCTTGACAAGATCTTACAGGATCTTGGACAAGATCTTAGAAGATCTTGAACAAGATCTTACAGGATCTTGGACAAGATCTTTAATTGTTCAAGATCTTGTAAGATCTTGCCTACGATCCTATTCACCATCCTGAACAGGATCCTGTTCAAGATTTGTTCAAGATCTCAAAAAATCTTGTCCACAATCCTATTCCACATCGGCTGAACAGGATCCTGTTCAAGATTCGTTCAAGATCTCAAAAAATCTTGTGCAGGATCTTACAAAAAATCTTGTACAAGATCTTGTAAGATCATACAAGATCATGTTCAAGATCTTCTTCAAAATGCTGAATAGGATACTGTTCAAAAATGCAAGATTTCTAACAGGGTAATATTACTGTACTATTTATTATGCCACATCTTACTACAATCTTTACAGTTCACAATTATATATCAAACCTATTCTGATGTCAGCACTGCTAAGACAGTACTATAACTGCACTCCCTATAACAACTGGTCATGAATTAAAAACTATATATAATTATTATCTGTTACGTTGTACAGTATAGTGTCAACATGGCAGTCAAAATAAGGATGATGTGAAGAAATCTTCTTGAACACAATGATTTGATGATGATTAAATGGACATGTGATGCAATATTGACACCCCTGCAGTTACACTATAACGGATTGCTTCGACTATTGGATTACTTTTCATACCGGATTGGGGTTTTACTTACACTAAAATACCATGCAACACATTGGAGAAAAATCACTGCAAATGTAAAGTCTTAATTAGATAGACTAGAGAATGTGTTTTTGTTGAATTCATGTCAAAATTATTTGTTTCTTGCCGGATACTAGCACCAAATGAAAAATATATCAAGATGATTTGGTTGCTATGGGGCTCCAAAGGCCTAGTTTTAATCATACATGTGGTTAAATCCAGTATTGTGTAACAGCAATTCAAGGTAATCCAATATGAAAAGCAATCCAGTATATACAGGGTTTCCAATAGAATTTCCATCATGAGGTGTTTGACATTATTACAGGTGGCACAATGCGGCCATAACAATATTCTTTGAAAAATTCCTCAAAATAGATGGTGGTGAATTGGCGTACAGCTGGTGGTTTTCCACTGGCTGCCTATTGGAAACCCTGGTATAACTGAAGCCTAAGAGACAGAAAGACATGAGAAAAGCTAAGACCTAGGTCATTATTAGGTACAGGGCATGCAAAGGCTGGAACAAGATAATTGGCCACAAAAGGTCATTGATTTAGATGTGCCTGGAAAAAAGAGGGAAAGAGAGACCTAGGACGAGACATGGGAGTAGGTTGTGAAAACATATTTGGGGGAAGGGTTTGAAACAAGGAACTGGCATTAGATTATGATCTTAGATTCAGATCCAGCAAAACCTATGCAAGCTTGCAGAAAATGGCTGTTAAAACTGAATAAAAATAAATTATAAACAAACCTTTTTTGGAACACAACCAACATTGACCTGTTAAAAAGCAACAGATTAGAAATTATATATTAATGATAATTTTAATTATTAGACAGTGTTACGGTAACACTAGCATTCTAAATTATTTGAACCCAAATTACCACTTCAATTAAATTTAGGTATTGATAAATTTAGGTATTGATAAAATTAGGCCCATATTCTATTGTTTTATTGTTTTAATCAACCAATCACAATAAAGAACCCTGAGCTCAATATATGAATAGCAGAATTTGTTTACATTTCTTTGTTGATGTTGATTCTTCTCAGGAGTGAGTGAAATTTGAAACCCATATTATGTCTAGGTAAATACAACCATTTGGTGTTCTCGAGGGAAGAGTTGCACTATAAGTATAACTGGCAAAATTGTTCATATCTAATGCATCTTATTAATATTTACATGTAAATATGGAAATCCAACTTATAATGTTTTGCAATTATTTGTAGGAACTTGTATAATACTAGATATATATCAACTACATAATCTAAGCATTCTTTTGCACATGTGCAAGCATAGTCAATGGAGATATGGTCTGGAAGGGATCTTGTAGTCAGGGCCGTCGCGAAGGGGATTGAACAGGGGTGTGTGAGAATTAATTTTGCCGATAAATGGGCGTGGTCATTGGGTGTGGTCATTCAAAAATAATAAACCCAGACATGAACGACCAAACTACCAAAAACTCCGACTCACAGGAAAGATGGAACTATCGGTATATTGGCTTCTAGGAAGGCCTGGTGTACATCACACTTCACTTCCTCTGCTGTATATCTCGTGATTTCGATTTTCGAACAGTAATTTGCTGTCTTGCCGAAAAAAGATTTGCCGACAGAAGTTGGGGTTTGCTATAACCCGGGCGATGATCGAGGATGAGCATGAAATCTTGTTGGTTAGCAGTCACATCAACGGGGAATTAGGGTTAGAAAACCTATTAGGTGGGGGGTTATGGTTAGGAAGACACTTAAAGCGGAGGGTTAGATTGGTGTTGTGTTGGGGATAGCTTCTATTTCGACCATTATCATCAAAATAACATGAATGGGCAATTGATGCAGATTATCATCAAAATAACAGTGTTCTAGTAATGTCTGAAACCATTGGGTCGACAGTTTGTTGGTTAATTACCAAGTAACTCTAAGTCAACTTGAGGTTAACTCAAAATTAACTCAAACTTATGGACTACAAGCAGGGCCGTCGCGAAAGGGGGCGTGGGGGGTGTGACACCCCCCTGCAAAACTAGTGCTGTCGGCAAATAAAGGATTTGTCGGCAAATGAAACCTTTGTGGGGTTTGCTAAATAACCGCTAACCCCAAAACAACTTAGATCCTAACCCTAACCCCCCACCTTAAGCATCTTCCTAACCCTATAACCCCTAGCCAAAAACTCGGCTCAAACCGAACTCATAAATTCCCTGGTCCCGGTCTGGAAACTCAACGAAAGTCTTTGTTCTATCTTTTTGTTCGCCTTTACTGTATGCAAATTTGTGAATGGTGACAGTTACTGTAGTGAACACATTGTATTTTCGGTATAATGAAGCAGTCATCCAATAGAAGTTTGGATTCAATCGTTCAAACGTGCTGTTTAAATATTAATAAACCTAAAACAAAGGGTGCACGGTGAGGTACCGTCCAACATAAATCACAGCTCATTTGTTTAACAATGTTCTTTGAAACGTTTGCTGAGTTTCCAGACCATATCTCGATTGACTATGGCACAAGAGACTATTAATAAACTTTAAACTTGAGCCATGTTTATATTTATACTCAAATCAAGATCACAATGTGCCATTGCTGCTTTTCAACCGTTTCAACATACTAACTTCCCCACATACAATCCCTGAACTTCGAATATGGGATCTACCCAACTCTGTACATATATATACTATAATTGTAACAAGTTCTGTATGTTGTACGTAGATAATAATAATAATAAAGACGTATTAGGAGCATTATACAATAGTCTCAATGCTCTTACAACAATATATTCTTAATGTTACTTATAAAACCAATTACAGTTTCATTATAAGATAAAGCCTACTACACATGAAGGCCACTACGTAACAACTAGGCCACTATAGGTTCTCCTCAGTATGACGAACCCGCGAAGAACCAACCAACAAAAAGAGGATAACGTAGATACGGTGATACCTTCCCCAAAATTGTCTATGACTATATGTGAACTAAACCTGACCATAGAGAGTATTAAAATTTTAAAATCTGTTTGTGTGTTGGTCAACTAAGGTTGGTTCGAAAGGAATGTCGAATTATGAATATGTGTGTCATCCCTAGCAGTTTAATACTTACACATGTTCCCCCAAGACGACCATGTTCTATAACAGCGGCTTTTACACCATATGCAGCAGCTCTTCTAGCACTACCCAACCCGCCAGATCCACCTCCGATTACCAAATAATCGTAGACTTTCGCAAACGTTTCTGCCATCTTTGGCTTGTCACCCTGTGAAATAAGTGCTCGAACTATTTGGCGTGCAGGAAATGACGCGTGACTGACGCTTTTATGTTGATGTTTGGCGGCACTTTTATTATTATGATATTTGAGTACTTTATGTACAATCTATTTTAAAGGACTTTCTTCACATTCCCACACATCCCCGTCCAGTCCGTTCTGCGCATGTCCACGTTTCTGTTTATATAAACATTGCGCTTGAGCTTTTCCACCTAAAAAGCGTGTTATAAGAAGCTGTTTGGTTCCTAAATGTGGATAATATATCAAACTACCACTCGTGCGTTCGCTACATTTAACAAATACTCGCTTTCGAACTATCGAAAATCTATTTCGTTAAAGTTTGTTGACATGTGGGGAGAACCATAGAGATCATATATATAAGACTAGAGGGGGCACTGGGGCCTGATTTCAGATATCCGCGGGGAGCAAAAAAATTTTTTGGGATCACTTGACTGCGCATGTGCAGTGATCCCACATTCATAGTCTCGCTCCAGAGGAGGTTGGACACTTCGCACGTGATTATCTTGACCAATCAAATAGCGCCTTTTCCGTTCGACTGAGATAAACTGATCGAGTGGAAAATTCGCATCGAGCTGTATATTTTTGGATATAACACTATTTTTATTACTATTTTTGTCTTCAAAACTATTTTGAGGGATTGCTTTGTTGTTCTTCTTATCATATACACTGGATTTTTAATAGTAAGTACCTTTTTTCTACATTATTTTGATTGTTGAAATATGTCACTTGATGGACACCATGCGCCAAAACGCCTTGGTGTTTACAATTTTCGAAGAAGAAAATATTTAAAATGCGTCGGTAAAAATCCCTAATTTTTGCATAATGAGTTAGATTACTTAATATTCTTTCGTTTTAAACCGATGACCCCCCTTGACCCCTCGCTCGTTTCGGAGTTATTCAATGTTGAATAGCATGTATATTTTGGAGTTTGATCAAAATGGCGCCTAATATTTTAACTGGACGAAGAACAACATTACTCGTCGTTTTCTTACAAAATTATTTAGTATGAATACAAAGCTAGTTTCAGTATTAAAGATATTTAAAAACTTTAAACATATGTTGTTGTATTTTTTTGTTTTTTACAGATTATTTATTTATTTCAACTTCGGTTGTCATCGTGAGCTTGGGAGGATTCATATCAGCTGTGTAACATTTAAGAAATAGAAATAAGAAAATTACACTGGTGTACAATATTTACAACGTGAAGTTTGAGAGAATTTAAAATTTATGTAAATACATCATTCAGTCTATTCTATTTTGGGTTCTCTTAAACATATCAAGTGTTTATCAAGCTACATTTATGTAAATCGATGTTGTATGCTATCACAAAATGTATATAATCTATTGATTAAATTGATTTACAATTATAATATTATTCAGTATTTTATTAATCAATTTAAAAAATTGTGTAATGTGTAAATATGTGTGCCCAAACCAGTATATTTTAACTTAGGCAGTATAAAGAAACAACTGGCACAGATAAAGTCCTGGTGAGAACAAAATTCTCATCTGTACCTTGAAATTATGGCCTTATTATACATTGGTTCATAGTTAATATAACCCATTGGTTGAAGTATTTTAGTCCATATTATTGGTCAAAAGCACTCATAGAATTTTTTTGTTTTATTTGATAGAACTATAGCAGCTATTGAAAAATAGTCACTTAACAATGCAATTCAAAAGGAATAAAACAATATTTTAATTGTACTTTTGCATACTGTACACATGTGAACTATGAATCAGGGGATATTTATAGATACTGTAGCTCTGAGCTGCACTAGTCTGTTGTTTTTTTATTTCAGGGTTAGGACTAGAGTTTTTATTTGGTTATATTGTATATGGTTAGGGTTTTTGTTCTTGTAAAGATTCTGAATCCTGAGAAAACAACCTTGATGTGTCTATGACAAAATATGTGTCTATTGTCTCTCTGGCACAAACATGATGCTCAATAGTGTGTCACATACTGTACATTACACATCAAGTACCTTAATTACCTATTATCCTCGACTATCTACAATTTTATTATTTTCATAACTATTATAGTCCTAACCCATCTTATCAACTTTTATCATGGGAGGAAACTGGAAATCCTAGAGAAAATTCAATACTTTCAGCAGAATGCTGACAAATTCTTCTCACCTGTGATCAAATTTCCAATACGGTGCAGGACTTCAACTCTTAACCTCAATGGTGAAAAGTCACAAACAACTGAAGCACCAAAGTTGCAACAACTTACATATAAATTTTTTTATTTACTATTTCTATGATTTAACTGTACCTAGCAGATTTATAAGACAATACTAAGACCTGCAGATTCAATGACTAATATAAGCAAAGATGGTATATTACAACACTTTTTAATTTTTTATCTTAATAATCTTATAAATAAAAAGAAGTTAAAAAAATAAAAAGTTTAATAGTTGTGAAGTATAATTAGAAGATGCAGGTATATAGACATAAATCAGTGGCAATATGTCCAACTGAATCACACCCTGTTCCATAGTCCATGTCTAAAGAATGACATTGCTGTCCTTTGAGTTAAGCAGCTCATATGTAACCTCCACTTCTTTTCTTCATGAAGTACTTTGTGCCTCTTCCAAGTAATCTTGGTATACTTTCTCATGACCAAGGCCCTTTCCTCTGTAAACATGTAAGATTTCATGTTATATTATTATAGTTGAACTTCCCTGAGCAACCACCTCTCTTATGTGACCACGGGTCCAAATTACCAAACAGTGTACATGTATTTTTCTCATTCAAATAATAAACCTCATTGACCACCTGTAAGCCATAAACTCCCAGTGGCGAAGTTGGCTGTAGCAACTGGTCATGCTATGCAAATTTTGAAACTATTTACATATTCAGATCTTTAGAAATGTATTGTTTTCAAAATATGCAGATGTTTATGACCAGTTGCTATGGCCAGCTTTGCCACTGCCAACTCCTGTAAGCCACCAACTATGCTTGACATTTTTGGTCGTCACTTACAACAGCTTTCACTGAGTAATTATATTGTGTACTGTTAACCACATAAGCTTTCTTATATATAATATCTACAAAATATCTTTCATATTTTAATTTTTTACCATTTTTATAGCTTATTCTTCTTTCTATTTTAAAACTTTGAACTGACTATAAACAAATATATTTAATAAATATAATGTAAATTAGGGGCCTTAATAAAAAGCCTGTTTAGTTCTAGTAGTCCCCTAGCCCTAGCAAATTACGATATTAAACAATGTAAATATAAATAAATAATATGGGCGAAATAAAATTAAACTAAAAAAATATTAATAATTACTGACAAATATCCTGTTATCTTCTGTTTAAATTACACTGTGCATGGAAACAAAATTTACATAAATAATTAAACAAATAGCTCACTGGTTTTACATAATTAAAAGATTATACCAACCTTAAACATAGTTAAAACGTGTTTGTTGTCAGCACATTGATAAGGAACGGAGAGTTAATGCCATCGATTTACTCAATATTCAACTTCTCAAACGACGAACTTGGTATTGTAAAAGAAAATTCAAAAGAAAAATCAAGGAGTGAGAGCAGGAATTTCCTTCATTGTGCGTATCAAAAGCGTCCATCTTGAGATGTTAACTTCGCATGCAACGAGCAAAGCTCAAATGACAACCAACGTTCTAAAATCAGCGGGCGGACCGTGATCCTTTGCGCACTACTGTCCAAGGAAGGAGAAAATACGGGGGGTTAGGGTTAGGATGGGTTATTTAGGGTTAGGGTAACCAATCAGATTGCTTCCCATGGCAAGTGATCCCAAAAAAAATTTCTGTCCGCGGGGGACCAATGGACAATTTGCATTATAGCAATGCATCATGGGTAAAATGGTAGCGCTTCATTTGCAGGGGAAATGGCCGCCACGAAGTGAGCATTTTGCTTGTGAAAATAATTGATTATTTTAAGCATATTTTCTGTAGCGCAGAAGAATTTCGAAATGGGCAATGTAGTTAGGGGATTATAAAGTACGTTGTGTACCAAACACAGCGAAATCAAAATTGCTATAGATCTATTGAAGGAGCGAAGAATATGCCAATAAATATGTTCCTGAAGGGAGGTTCTTCTCGACGTTTACAGGTGAGTAAGCTTAGTGAAGAACGGCTAGCTCACCATTTTACCTCACAGACATGTGTGTGTTGTTGTTTTATTACGATCTTGTATTTGCTGAATCATCAAGTGTTCTGTAATGATTTTTTCGTTTGTTGAAATTGACAAACTTTGGCTGTCACTTGTTCGATAAGCATGTCCTTGAAGACAATGTTTTTAAATTGTTTTTGGGCGAAAACAAACCGGTTTTATCGGTAACGGCTTTGGCACTTTGTAAAAACACCAAGGAGAGAGCACTTTTGCCTGGGTTTCTGCTGTTGTTTTTCTTTTCTGTTTCGTTTGTTGTGGTCGGTTCATATCCTGTCAAATAAACCAGTAGGTTCTAGAACTAGTGTAGGTTGTAAATATAAATTCATAACTCTAAATTCGTTAAAAACGTTGAAAATTTACCAAATTTACCAAAAGTTTTGTTGCTGTGTTGCAGGCGACAAGCTTTTAAAACAGTTACTTGGAAATTAATATAATTTTAGGCTAGCCTGAGTCACCTGAGTGTAAACTATTTTTAGACTTCAAAATTCGAATCATTGATAGGATAATATAGTAGACTAGTGCATTGTTTAAAATATAGTTAATAGTTGATATAATCTTAATTTTTGCAAATTTTAGTAGCAGTTATAAATCTTGATTGTTATATTAACATTTTTAGGTAGGTAACTGTATATATACATAGAGTAAATCTGTATATAAAAGCATATCAATAACATAAATATAATTGTAAATAAGAAATAGGTTTTAGTATTAATTTATATAATGGATAATGAACCGGGTCCTTCAATGGAGTCAGACAATGAATTGCCAACTTTAGGAGGCGGGGGATTAACTACGTGTTCAGAAAGGAAGAGAAAAGGAGGTGGAACATCTTGCTGTATTTCTACATGTGATAGCAACACAAAACGAAATCCAGAGCTTTCATTTTACCAATTTCCAACTGATAAAAAGCTAAGAAAGATGTGGTTGCATTGGGTTGGTAGAGCTAACTTCATACCAAATAAGTATCACAAAGTTTGTTCCAGACATTTTAAGGGTGGGAAGAAGACTTGTCTTCATAACGTTGTACTGTTGTAAGATGCAATGTACTGTAACCTTTCACAAGCAGGACAAAGATAATCATAAAATACCTTAAATGTGCTGTAATCACAGAACCCAGTGTAGAACTCAAAATCACTATCTCTGCTTTTAAACCGTTCTACAGAGAAAGTTTTTTGCTGAACCATTTCCTTAAGACTGCAAATATCTTCTTGCTCTTGGTTTTTCTGTTGAAGAGTCTTAACTAAATGCTCAAGTTCTGAGATCCTGTGTCGTTGCATGTCTTCCAATGGTGCACTTTCTTCTTTCATCTGACTGTGATTGTCCTGTTTTGTAATGGCTCTATCCCTACATTTTGATGTTGGTCTAGGCTTTGTTGGTCTTGGCAATATTAATTTAGGTACAATGGTTGGAATGTTATGAAGACAAGTCTTCTTCCCACCCTTAAAATGTCTGGAACAAACTTTGTGATACTTATTTCGTATGAAGTTAGCTCTACCAACCCAATGCAACCACATCTTTCTTAGCTTTTTATCAGTTGGAAATTGGTAAAATGAAAGCTCTGGATTTCGTTTTGTGTTGCTATCACATGTAGAAATACAGCAAGATGTTCCACCTCCTTTTCTCTTCCTTTCTGAACACGTAGTTAATCCCCCGCCTCCTAAAGTTGGCAATTCATTGTCTGACTCCATTGAAGGACCCGGTTCATTATCCATTATATAAATTAATACTAAAACCTATTTCTTATTTACAATTATATTTATGTTATTGATATGCTTTTATATATTAAATTATATATTTTACAATTGACTATTTACAGATTTACTCTATGTATATATACAGTTACCTACCTAAAAATGTTAATATAACAATCAAGATTTATAACTGCTACTAAAATTTGCAAAAATTAAGATTATATCAACTATTAACTATATTTTAAACAATGCACTAGTCTACTATATTATCCTATCAATGATTCGAATTTTGAAGTCTAAAAATAGTTTACACTCAGGTGACTCAGGCTAGCCTAAAATTATATTAATTTCCAAGTAACTGTTTTAAAAGCTTGTCGCCTGCAACACAGCAACAAAACTTTTGGTAAATTTGGTAAATTTTCAACGTTTTTAACGAATTTAGAGTTATGAATTTATATTTACAACCTACACTAGTTCTAGAACCTACTGGTTTATTTGACAGGATATGAACCGACCACAACAAACGAAACAGAAAAGAAAAACAACAGCAGAAACCCAGGCAAAAGTGCTCTCTCCTTGGTGTTTTTACAAAGTGCCAAAGCCGTTACCGATAAAACCGGTTTGTTTTCGCCCAAAAACAATTTAAAAACATTGTCTTCAAGGACATGCTTGTCGAACAAGTGACAGCCAAAGTTTGTCAATTTCAACAAACGAAAAAATCATTACAGAACACTTGATGATTCAGCAAATACAAGATCGTAATAAAACAACAACACACACATGTCTGTGAGGTAAAATGGTGAGCTAGCCGTTCTTCACTGAGCTTACTCACCTGTAAACGTCGAGAAGAACCTCCCTTCAGGAACATATTTATTGGCATATTCTTCGCTCCTTCAATAGATCTATAGCAATTTTCTCGTCCATTTCTGCTGTGATTTCGCTGTGTTTGGTACACAACGTACTTTATAATCCCCTAACTACATTGCCCATTTCGAAATTCTTCTGCGCTACAGAAAATATGCTTAAAATAATCAATTATTTTCACAAGCAAAATGCTCACTTCGTTGCGGCCATTTCCCTAGCCTACGTCATAGTCTGTGAAATTTTGAAAACCACAGACTATGAACCAGCGCCGTTAATCGTGTTCTGTGACGTAGCTACTATAAGGAATTTAAATAGTAGACCATGATTGGTCGCTTAAAAAATTTAGTTAATACGCGATATTCAATTGGTTAAGAACTACTTCCGTTTTCAATGTTCGTCATGCGAAGACAGTTTCTCACTTTCTCAGCCGCCTCAACGTTTCCTTGTAAACGAGACTATTAAAGAGTTTGCTAATACTTTCAAAGGATGACTGTTTATAGTCGGCATAATTTTGGTTCAAGGATGATCAAACAGTCGAAGAGATGCGGGAATCGAATTGTTAATCATACGATATTTCCAGGTAGCCGTCGAGTGCCGATTCTCGTTTAATATGCTGTTTCGTTTGTCCTATTTGTCTATTAGAACTAAGTTTGCTCTTCATATGATTTCTTAAACTTTTACTGAATACTCGTTAGTTGCTATAAGCATAGACTTGCTCCAAGTCTGCCTCTTGATTGTTTCGGCTTTGTTTAAAGACGGGTTTGCTTCGAGAATACGGGTTTGTTTCGAGACCGGTTCTTTTCAAAACCTTGAAACAAACCCGTCTTTGAAACCGAACCACTCTCGAAATAAACCCGTCTTCTCGAAACAAACCCGTCTTTAAATAAACCCGAAACAATCAAGAGGCAGAGTTGGAGCAAGTCTATACTATAAGGCATAAACACAATCTATTGCGAATAATCGGCATAAATTACAGAACACACAATTTGGCTCTGATGCACAGACGCTACTTAGCGCCGCCTTTTTGCGCCCGCGAGCGTCTGTACGCAGGCTACCATTTCCCCTGCAAATGAAGTTATGAAGCGCTACCATTTTACCCATGATGCATTGCTATAATGCAAATTGTCCATTGAAGGCGGGCAAATTAACAAAGCCCGGATGAAATGTCTTGGTTCCAGACCTTTTTATTACACTTCGAGATCCTCGGTAAATGAACCTTTATTTTTCCTGATGCATTTATTATTAAAGCAGACTGTCAGTAAGTTTTACTAGGACTACGACGTAGATTTGTAACCCAAATGGTTCGTCTTTTTCCGCTTCCCGAAAAAGGAAATCACAAATTACGGAAAACAGAAGAGAAACATGTTTTTCAAGAGGATTATTAAAAGGTAACGTTTGAAATATTGAAAATACCTTTATCCAAAGAGTTAACTTTTTGTTTATATAATTTGATACGAGCACGAGTAAAATAATTTCCAGCATATGTATTTTTCTTTTTTAGGCCTCAGTCTAAATTTGATGTCAATGCAATGATTACTCGGATTACTCACTAAAGTTATGTGCATCTGACTGACCTGAGTTCATGTGCTGGATTATTTCATGTTGCAAGCATTGTAAACCTAAAATATCAATCTAGTTTATAATAAATGCTTTTCCTGTTTAGTTGTTTGACGTAAAACTTAGTACATGTACCTTTATTTAGTTTTGTAAACACAAATGTTTGCTATGATTTATATGGGACTAAAATGAAAACCCAGAATATGTACATGCAAAACTTTCCTTTTTGGTTTATATCTGATTTATTCCTCTCTCAAGAACTGTTATTTTTACAGATGCTTTATTAAAATTACATCTCATTGTCTTAATACATGTTTGTGATAATATACTGTGCATTATATAGATTTATTTTTACCATAAATAATTCAATCAATTGTAATTTTGAATTTCAAAGTCTTGGTAACATAGTCTTTTATTTGAGAAACCATGGTCATTTTCCGGCTTTTATAAAAAGCTCTCGCTAAACTTTAACTCTGGTTTTGTTTTATACTGCACAATATAAGATAAATCTACAAGCTGTGGATATCTTTACCACTTAAACACGGAGCGAGCGCATAATAGGCCATCAGCCACTCGCCAGAAAACGACTGGAAAACAAGTTTCGTTGCACCCGCCCAGAGACCACAAAATTTCAACGTTATATCATTAAGTGATGTATTTCAATCATAAAACACAAATGTTGTACCTCAGAAAACTCGCAGTTTTCGAAAATAAATAATTTTTATTTACATTGGCTTTTGGCCGCCATCTTGGCCGCCATTTTGTTTCTTGTACACTCGGACAGTGCGGTGAAAAAGTTCATATAAGTTAAAAATATATTGAAAACTAATTTTTCAAAGCAATGAAACAAGTAATGTAAAAATAGTATATAAATATTTACAAATGTGCATCAATATATGCATTGAAATTCTTACAACATGGGGTGTACAAAGTCCCGTTGTACTAAGGCTTGATAATACTATCCACTGAATAGCGATTTTCTTCAATCTTCACAAAAATTGGTCAAAACAGGGTCAAACATTCGTTTTTGGCAACAAAATAATCTTTCTTTCAAAAAATCAATCCCGAAATGTCAAAGTTATACACGTTCTGCTGATGTAAACTGAAATATTTGCGTATATCATCAGCTCATTGGGCTATTTACAAGTCTTTTACGATCATTATCTCATCTCTATTATGCGTATATTGCCTATTCTGGATCTGAATCATCCATCTCAACGTCCTCGTAAACATCCTCATTGGTTTCTTCTGGTTTCTGGTTTTCACATTCAGTGCAACCACATAACTCGGTGCATGTCAGATCTTCTTTCTTGCATTTGCATCTTCTATTCTTGCAACCAGTTTTGCAATTGCAACTGGCACTTTCGAGAATGTTGTCCATTGCAGGTAAACAGGACAACCACTTGACTCTTAAATCACCACTTTCGTAGTGAACGCGTTTCACTACGCGTTATATCTGGCGTCATTCACGGTTGTTGCTGTTTGATCTCCAAAAAGGCGGCAGGTAAACAGGTCCAGGTCGTTGATTGTTGATTGCAAACCATATCTCTTGGAAGAAGCGAATGTTCATCTGATTGTAAGGTTGCTAGTGCTGTTTCATGCCGTATTACAGTGTCATAGGAAGCACAGTGACCGAATGCGTTTAAAATGCTTATCATTTCTGCAGATCCTGTGACTTGTCTTGTCAGCATTCCAAGTGATAACGACTTTGGTGTTTGCTTGTTTCCTTTTGCGGAAATGTACACTAAGTCCTGTGCTATTGAATCCACTTTACGAGCATCTTTGTCTGCAATTGATCCCTCAATGACTCTAAAGATGGTACATCAGAGAGACCAAGGCACCAGCAAAGGAAGTTAAACAGTTGCGTTGGAACTGCTTGTAAAATTGCCTCTTCATTGAAATCATCAGCAGTTGGGGGCCATTGACACTGAAGTGAGGGAACATCTTTTATAGTGTTCCATAAGACCAAAGCAGCTCGGAACAAGTCCACTGAATCACTTTCTTGGGTTGGTTTAACTGGCACGTCCTCCTCTACCTCGTCTGTGTCGGAACTTTCGTCTTCTGCTACATCAATAAACTGTTCAGCGAATGTACCAGCTGAAAGGTCTTCAGCAAAGACAATTTCACTTCTGTTTCGTCTTGTCGGAGCATGGAACACTAGCTGTGGATGACTTTTCTGCAACCGTCTCTTTAGTTTGCTTGCCCTGTACTCTGAACCTTCCAGATTTTCTTCATACTTAATAATGTACTTTCGAAACATTTCCACCAATTTGTTCATAAATACAAGTTCCTTGTTCTTGCACATCCGATCATCAATGATTTCCTTACAGAAGACTTTATATGCAATAGCATGAACTGAATCAACAGGAGCATCGATACTTTCCTTCGACAAAAAACGAGTATAGTTCTTGTAACAAGTCTTGTGGTAGCATATTTCAATTGCTACACAATCTTTATCTCTAATATGGACAAGAATATCTTCATCTTTCTTTTGTTCTACTGCCTCACGTAGTTGACCACAACCGATTGTTTCACACTGGGTTAAATATTGTACCGTCCTTTTTCTTGAATTCTGGTGAAAATTAACGGTAAAATGATATTATTTTTTTCCAATAGTATAATGCCCCCAGGTAGGGCATTTGACAAAGTGTCAGTAAAAAAGATCAAATCCCTCTGGGTTTGCCCACTGTCGGGGTGTATAATAAAAAAAGTGAACCTTTAGAGAGCATAACCTTTAGAAATTTCGCTTCGTCTCACTCATAATATGCATACAAATAAAAATTATAATCTCAAATTATAATCTTGTGTATACATGTTTTATTATTCACCCTGTATTGTATACATAATAGTAGCTTACCTGGTCATTGTAGTATAATTCTTTCGTTTTGCATATTATACATATCCGTGGGAGTATTCCAGTACTTTTCGTTTTAACATTTGCACTGGTTGATTTCTCGGTTGAGCTTCGACGTGATTTTCTTGGTGGTTCGTTTGTTTTCTCCGAAGTTTTCTCTTTGCTTCCCACCCGCTTCTCCGCCATTTCGATTACTCTTTTATTTGTCAGTTTCTGATAGCATTTACGATGGTAAAATAGGTCGAAACGTACTGCTGCTTCATCGCAAAACTGCTTGCCTTCATTTTCGTTCATGTATTCAAAACTTTGTTCGCTTACTTCTCTGGCTTCGCTATCCAAAACAATCCATGGTGACCTACACTCAACAATCTTACATAATGACGTTCCCGTTGCCGTAATTAAAATCTCGTCATCCTTTGAAATCGCGCTAAAATGAATAAAACATTGGCTCTCTTTGTCTCGTTCCTTGTCGGCCATGACAGCTCTATGTTTTGTGACCTTGTAATTTGACCTTGGCGAGATACAAAGTTGACCAATAGCATGCCAGAAACTCTAATATCGTGATTCGTGAAACACGCGTGGAATTACACGCAATTGCAAAAATACTATAAACAATTGTGAAAATACTGCAACTTTGAGCTCATTTTGATTGAAAACTGCATGCTGAATCTAGTACAACATTTTGAAATCGAGTTATATGGACACAAAAGCGTTATTTAGAATGGTTAAATTGTAGTCTCCGTTGGGGTGCAACGAAAAGTCATAAATCTGGCGAGTGGCTGATGGCCTATAAGTAGAGGCTGAGTAGCTCAGCCAAACGCATCTGATTGGTCCGCACGACTAATTTTACTTCCGGTGCATACTTTGACTGAAGAGTGAAGGCTTGTTTACTTGTTTTAATATTAAAAAATTGGACTTTCCCCTTGTTTAAACGTCGAGTTTGTCATTTTTCAGTAATACATCATTACTATTTCAATAAGTCGAAAAATTACTCTTTCAATAAACTAAGGTAAGCGAAAAATACGGAAAATTCGGGAAAACACAACTACAAAAACATCCTGACAACAAAAACATCCCGTAATATACCGTATAGGCTATAGCTTTCGAACTCTATGGACACAGACAATGTATGAGAATATAGTGGTCTTATGTGTTATATTTTCTAAAATGTCATTTTGAAAATGGAAACATGTTTTAGACGAATGTACATACAAGTGTACATATACGTGCGGAAAAATGTCAATTACACCAGAAGCAAAAACAGTTTTATAGTGACGAAAGATTTCGGAAACAAACTTTACTTAGATAAATAACCATAGACAACAAACAAGACTGTCGGGTAAGTTAAAAACAAGCAGTAAAAGACATCGTTATTACTTTACCATGCAACGAAATGCAGGCAGAAAAGTCGATCATGAATATTCAACCAGTGGGGGAATTAGACATGATGAAGGACACCAGTTATTTTTAGTTTTATAGGTAATATTTTCATCAAGAATCGGGTAGCCATTGCCAGTTTAGGTATAAATTATTGAAGAAACTTAACGAACAATAATTGTGTAGAAATCATAGGCCAAAAAACTAGGTCTAGATAGTGCAAATATATGTTTAGCGTCTCACCGTTATTGTTGTTGAATGCAGATATCCTTCGCTTTTTTATTCATATATCCACACTTGTAGTTGTAAGACAGTTCTAACACCAATAATGTTCGGATAATGAATATCTCCATTAATGTCTAAACATTACTTCCTGACGAGACAAACAACTTTGTTTTTGCACGACGCTGGACAGTGAAAATACTAAAATATGGAACCCGCTGTCTGGTGAAAGCCAGACAACTGCTACTTGCAAAAAGGCTTTATATGTTTTGGCAATATATAATAAAGACACTAGTGCCTTTTTTAATTCATATATGGATAATTGAGGGTAAATAATTTCTGAATAGAGGAGGATAATCCATGCACTCATATGAGGGGTGATCAGGGCCAAAATTAATTAGTGATATTATGCAATTAACATACGACGTTATACAATTAACATACAACGTTATGCAGTTCATATTTGTCATTATGCAATTCAAATACGACGTTATGCAGTTCATGTTTGTCATTATGCAGTTCATGTTTGTCATTATGCAATTCAAATACGATGTTATGCAGTTCACTGTTAACAAGTAAACGGGAAATTACACAGTTTAACTACGCTGTCTACCATATTCAGAGGTGGTATTGTTGTTGGGCATCAAAATTCAATATAGTGCATCTATGCGGTTAAGCCATGCTGTTATGCATTTCAGTCGTTCAGTTGGGCACTTCTAATGTTCAGTTGGGCACTTCTGATGTGCTATGAGCCCGCGTATTTACATAAAGTTTTCGTTTACGAAGCTACTTCATGTTAGGACATGTTTAGTGTTTCTTTACACTCTCGCGATTCTGGTAGGCATTTCGGCAGACGATTCTTAGCAAATTATGTGCGATTAATTTTGGCGCGATTTATAGCTTTTCTCGTGTACCAATAATGGCTGACGACCGTAAAGTTCTTAATGAAGCAGCCCATCTATTGGCAAAGGTAGCAGAATTGATCCAAAACACTCAGACGACTAATTTAGCTAACAATTCTGCCGCCAGACAAAATACCATCCCAGTATCTACACCTTTAGTACAAGTACTGGTAGTGGTGGAACTGGATCCCAAATCCAAAATATCCGTGCCGGTGCGGGCGGTGGATCATCAACTTCAACAACAACTTCATCTTGGGAGGATAGAGCTGTTGAGAATTTTAAAAACCTATTCGGAGGACTACCATCCAAAACAACTCTCCAGTCTGTAGGAGGTCGTCCAAAACCTGGAAGTCAAGGGGCGTTAGGGACCAAAAACTGTAAAAAGATTTTTAACAAAAATACTGGAAGATATTTTTGGAAAAAAGAAACTTGGACCCACCGGTTTGTATGTCTCGCCCAAAAAGAACAGATCTCGGCACCTAGTCGAGAAGAAAAGGATGCACTGAGAGTTGCTGGTCTTGGTGAAAAAAAAGTTGTTCTGAATAAAGAAAGCAATGCATCAGATGTAATGGTTGAATTGCTTAATGTCTTCCCTAAATTGGCCCAAGGGGGTGGCTTTGAGTTTCTCCGTTCGGGAAATCGTCTGCGAGATCTAATTCTGATTATGCAGCCTCCGGGAGGTTACTCTGTACCTTTCCTGAAGTGCTGTGGTATTGGCCAGTCCATTATTTATATCCGGCCCATACAAACAAATTTTTTTCCGGGCCCACTTTAGTCTGTACTGGCCTGGGTGCACGTGTAGTGGATACAGGTCCGTCCCACAATGGCACCATGCTCCGGTCCCAACATTGTATTCTGAGACAAATAATAATAAAACGGGACGGGAAATTTTTCATCGCTTTTCCAAACTTGCAGTAATCAATAAACATTTTTAATCAAAATATAGCTACCGATCGCCCATGTCAAGTGGAATATAGAAATAATAAATAAACATAATAGGACATACCGATTCTGCATTATTTTCTAATTTGACAGGATCTAAATCCAAATTTGTTTGTATGGGCCGGATATAAATAATGGACTGGCCAATACCACAGCACTTCAGGAAAGGTACAGAGTAACCTCCCGGAGGCGGCATAATCAGAATTAGATCTCGCAGACGATTTCCCGAACGGAGAAACTCAAAGCCACCCCCTTCGGCCAATTTAGGGAAGACATTAAGCAATTCAACTATTACATCTGATGCATTGCTTTCTTTATTCAGAACAACTTTTTTTTCACCAAGACCAGCAACTCTCAGTGCATCCTTTTCTTCTCGACTAGGTGCCGAGATCTGTTCTTTTTGGGCGAGACATACAAACCGGTGGGTCCAAGTTTCTCTTTTCCAAAAATATCTTCCAGTATTTTTGTTAAAAATCTTTTTACAGTTTTTGGTCCCTAACGCCCCTTGACTTCCAGGTTTTGGACGACCTCCTACAGACTGGAGAGTTGTTTTGGATGGTAGTCCTCCGAATAGGTTTTTAAAATTCTCAACAGCTCTATCCTCCCAAGATGAAGTTGTTGTTGAAGTTGATGATCCACCGCCCGCACCGGCACGGATATTTTGGATTTGGGATCCAGTTCCACCACTACCAGTACTTGTACTACAAGGTGTAGATACTGGGATGGTATTTTGTCTGGCGGCAGAATTGTTAGCTAAATTAGTCGTCTGAGTGTTTTGGATCAATTCTGCTACCTTTGCCAATAGATCGGCTGCTTCATTAAGAACTTTACGGTCGTCAGCCATTATTGGTACACGAGAAAAGCTATAAATCGCGCCAAAATTAATCGCACATAATTTGCTAAGAATCGTCTGCCGAAACGCCTACCAGAATCGCGAGAGTGTAAAGAAACACTAAACATGTCCTAACATGAAGTAGCTTCGTAAACGAAAACTTTATGTAAATACGCGGGCTCATAGCACATCAGAAGTGCCCAACTGAACATTAGAAGTGCCCAACTGAACGACTGAAATGCATAACAGCATGGCTTAACCGCATAGATGCACTATATTGAATTTTGATGCCCAACAACAATACCACCTCTGAATATGGTAGACAGCGTAGTTAAACTGTGTAATTTCCCGTTTACTTGTTAACAGTGAACTGCATAACATCGTATTTGAATTGCATAATGACAAACATGAACTGCATAATGACAAACATGAACTGCATAACGTCGTATTTGAATTGCATAATGACAAATATGAACTGCATAACGTCGTATGTTAACTTCATAACGCCATATGTTAATTGTATAACGTCGTATGTTAATTGCATAATATCACTAATTAATTTTGGCCCTGATCACCCCTCATACACTCACTCACTCATTGCCGACTTGACAGTTGCCATTTCAATTTTCGTGCGTAAGACGGGGGGAGATCTCCCTTTTATGCGCTCGCTCTGTTATAATTCACGCAACAAGAACAAAGCTGGAAATAACAAGCAAGAAAATATACGCTCAAAAAGGCACAATTTATCCAAAATTGAATTGTTCATACCGCTAAAAACTTATATTACGTTGATACAGTACAAGTTCAGTTTGTTTGACCAAAGTCTGACCCTGAAATTGCAAATAGTTCTGAAAACAAACCAATTTCACAGCAAGCCGACGAAGAATGAACATATACCAGTATTTATATATTAATAAAAAACGTCTTGCTGGTGACTTGAGCTAAATCGAAGTACACCATATTTGAAAAAAACAAGAGATTTTCCCTTTATAAATTTTGTTGATATGTACCTCGAGGTACTCGACGTGTAACTAAAAAGGTCTGGAACCAAGACGTTTCATCCGGGCTTTGTTAATTTCCAAGATGGCAGCCTTCAATTGGTTCCCCATAGAGATCATATATATAAGACTAGAGGGGAGAACGGTCGCAGGCAACTCTGTGACTTTAAGGTTTTGGTTGGGATTGCAGGGAAGTATAGGGATTGTAAAGGGATTGGTCGACGAAGAGCCCCGGAAAAAAGAAGCCACAATCTGGCGCCATTGAGGGCCCTTTCTCGATTAATGAGCAACCGAAATTTAAAATTATTATAACATCAACCCAAGTCAGTTTTAGGGTTAGGATTTGGGTTTAGGATTAGGATTAGGATTAGGGTTAGGATTAGCGATTATTTTAATTTCGGTTTATATATCGAGAAAGCGCCCAATTGGGGCCGCCCCGCCGCCAATTCGCCCGCCCCCGGCGGTAAATGTAAATGCCTCAATTGTGTAAATGCCTCAAATGTGCCTGTAAATGCCTCAATTGTGCCAGATTTCACATCAAGGTGAACTTTATTTCTTAATTTATGGCAATATTGTAGCATTTTAACGAAATCGAATGAATTCCCGTTGCAAACTAAAATATATCGTACATAAAGTACTCAAATATAATAATAACAGTGCCGCAAAGACATGACGTCACAATTTCAACACTATTTGCTGGTTATTTTCCAAGGTACAAAACTAACCATTACTTGTTGTTTTGTTTTTTGTTACCTTTATTGGGGATTGTTTTTGTTGTCTTTTGGGTTGTTTTTTTTAATGATACCGAAGAATGAAATCATAGGCGTACGGGCAAAATTTTGTAGGGGGGGCTGAGCATAACTTGCCCGAATAAATGATGACGTCAATATTACTGAAGAACACGAATTGCCATCGTTTAGCCTAAGCATTATTACACATGAATGTTTTTCATTAATGTATATTAACATGCATTGGAAATATGTACATTAGGGGGGTCAGGGGGTAAGCTCCCCCGAGAAAATTTTTGAATTTTTGATTCCCTGAAAGTGTATTTCCTGCAATTTGGGGGCACTTTTCTCGTTTTTGCAGCCGCGGCAGTGTGCGTGGATGATCTCTCCCGCAACGCGCATAGGGAATGCGTTGCACGACGGCAGAAGAGAAGGAAGGAAATGCTATTAGCCACAAAACCAAATGTATTAGGTATATTCAAGTTGAATATACGAGATTACGTTTAGACAACGCCTGGACCAAGGCCTGGCTAAATGCCACTTGTAACCATTGCTAAACGATGAACAACAATAAAATCCCAGATTTCCCTCAATGAGAATTCGTTATAATGTCATTCGTTATAAAGTTGCATTCAAATATTAGAATAATTTAATACAGGACCCTTTTTGATGCATTTGCCCGAATAAAGCTAATTTTTCGGACAACTGGGGGGGGGACTGCAGCCCCCAGCCCCCCGTCTCGTACCCTATGAATGAAATTCCCAAAGAACGACCTAAACTTTGAAACCTGTTCCCTTTGCCATATCTACACAGACTTTGAGTCAGTGTTAAAGAAGGAGGACAAACCCTGTGGTACCTAGCTTTACGAAAAAGGTCCAAGAGCATGAGTGCTGTGGATTTGCCTACAAGGTCGTTTGTTGCTATGACGACAAGTACAGTAGGCCGATCAAACTCTACCGAGGACAAGACGCCACCAAGAGGTTTCTGGAGAATATGGTGGAAGAGATCTCCTACTGTAACGACAGACATGCGGAGAACTTTCGAGAGCCTCTTCGTATGATAACCGCCAACGTTAAGGTCTACGAGGAGGCAGAGACCTAGTGTCACATTTGTGAGGGAGGCTTCACCACAGAGGATGATTTCACCAAGGTTAGAGATCGCTGTCACGTCACTGGAGTATTTAGAGGAGCCGCACACAAGAAATGTATCATCAAGGTTGACCAAGAGGATCCCAGTGTTCTTCCACAATCTCAAAAGGTACGGCAGCCATCTCATCATGCAGGAGATTGGTAACTTCACAAATGTAAAAGACATCAAGGCGATCCCATGTCACATGGAAAAGTATTTGACGTTCTCCTAACAATTCTTAGACTTCAAAGAAAGTGGGCTCGACAAGCTTGTAGCGAATCTCCCAAAGGATGAACTCTTCCACACACTGAGGCAGAGAGATTTAATGGGTGAGAGACTCAACCTTGTGTCTAGAAAGGGAGTCTACCCATACGACTATATGGACAGCTTTGAGAGATTCCAGGAGGACGGTGTTACCACCAAATGGAGAGTTCTACAGTAAACTGTACGACAAGGGCATCTCGGACAAGGACTATGAGCATGCAAAGAGAATATCGAGAGAGTTTGAAATGCAGAACATGGGAGACTACCATGCATGATCTCTACCTCAAGACAGATGTTCTTCTACTCGCGCCGACGTTTTCGAGAGCTTTAGAAAAACGTGTGTGAGAAACTATGGTCTGAACGCAGCTCACTACCTAACATCTCCAGGGGCACGCGAACAATATCTCTATGGATGGGCTACGAGTCAACATCTACCAACTGGAGGATTCAATTGGTTGGATCCCGACAAGGTTGAGCTGGATAAGTTCACCAAAGAGTCAGAAAGTGCACTTCTTCTAGAGGTTGACCTTGACTATCCAGAGGATTTGCATGACCTCCACAACGAGTACCCACTAGCACCAGAGAGGATGAAGATCCAGGAGAACATATGTTGTCAGAATACTCTAGGAGAATCGGTGCCAAGTTTGATATCTCCACAGGTGATGTTGAGGAACTCATGACATACGTCCTCCATGCTCGTAACCTAGAGTTGTACAAATCCCATAGGACTCGTCGTGAAGAAGATTCACAGAGCGCTAAGTTTCGCACAGAGCCCATGCAGGCTAAAGACCTACATCGACTTAGCTTCAACACGGAGATGTGAAAGAACGCAAAGAATGCGTTCGAGAAGGACTTCTTCAGCTCATGAACAATAGCGTCTTTGGGAAGACCATGGAGAACCATGGAGAAAGGAAGAGAGTGTGTGTCAAACTTTGCACGAGTGAGAAGCAAGTCCTCAAGTGGTGCAGCAGACCATCATTTGTCTCTAGGAAGATCTTCGCTGAGAACCTCGTCGCCATTCACAAGAAGTTAGAGGTCATCACTCTCTGGACTTGAGCAAGGAGCTCATGTACGACTTTCACTACAACTACATCAAGAGAAAGTATGGAGACAATGCTAATTAGCTACTATTTACAGACACAGACAGCCTCATCTATGAGATTGAGACAGAGGATGCGTACAAGGACTTCCACAAGGATAATGATCTCTTTGACAACTCAGACTATCCCAAGGAATCTCCTTTCTATTTCGGGGAAAATAAGAAGGTGAGAGTGCTGGTGTCCCCATTACAGAGTTTGTAGCCCTAAGGAATAAGATGTATGGCTACATCAAGGGGAATGGGTCGGGTAACAAGAAGGCGAAAGAAGAACGTCGTCGCCAAGCAAGCCAAGCATGACAACTATAGGGATGTTCTATTTGGTGAGAGACAGATGAGACATACAATGAACACCATCAAGAGAGTTAAGCACAAGATTGGAATCTGTGAGATAAATAAGGTCTCACTCTCCTGCTTTGACGATAAGAGATTCGTCTTGCAGGATGGAATATCATCGTATGCCTATGGACACCGTGCGATAGCAATGGATTGAGTGATAGTGTTGGAATCATAATCACTCACATGACAAGTAGATAGAGTCTATAAGTCAAGAACCCACCTCCCAGACCCACAGACTCAACTACATTAATGTTCTGATACTTTTGCATCTCAGGTGAAGGGGTGTAGTAATTGTTCAGCCGGGGCTCCCTGTCAAACTCCTTCCTTCGAAACTAATCGTCTGGACTTTCCTGAGTAGATCGAGACTATTGTTTGTATCATTAATGTCGTTGTTAGCATCAGAGAGTCGTTTACGTAACTCTTGGATCCGATCTTTCTTTGCGACCTCGTCCCTCATAAGAGCTTGAATGACCATTCAAGGTCCCTCGATACTTGGCGGAGCAGTGAAACACGACTCTGATCTTCTCAGGCTTTTGCGGGTGGAAAAATGGTAATTGGTAGATACCAAGCGTTTCCATCTAGGCTGCAACTTGCCTATCGGGTACCTTCCTGGCGTAGTCTTTCTTCAACCTGAAATCCTCAATGAACTCGGAGTATTTCTTCATCAAAGTGTATCAAAAGGTGGATTCGTCGCATTCTTATGCTAATACATTCTAGATAAGTGCCGAGCGAGTATGATGATCAATTTGCAGCGTAAAGCCCGTTTTCCACTTCACTATTTCGCTCGCCGCTAGAGAAACATTTCGCCGATGACATAATTTTATCCCGTTTTCATTCTTCGACAACTAAAAAAATGATGTCATTGTCGAAATATTTCGCTAGCGGTGAGCGAAATGGTGAAGTGGAAAACGGGCTTTACATGTTAGTTATATTATATAATTAAAACCGACTGACAAGATTTACAATATCTTTAGATCCCATGTGAAATAACAACGGGGTAGCGACCCCTTCTTGGTACACCATGCTGCATGGGCTGAGTTAATTTACCCACCAAGCGCCAATCTATACAACTGAAATTGAAACGCGGCGTGGCTCTAAAAGACGGGCTGGGAAATATAGAATTACAACGGCCGATTTAATCAAAATTAAATTCCGTTGAAAACCATTTATTTTCAAAACTAATTCTTCCTTCATAACTTTATATGTGGCAGGTATCTTAAATTCAAAATATCGGTCACTGGTTTCGACCAATTTAGTATATACACTCCAAGATATTTGCGTCAAAGGAACGGTTATCTATATTTAGGCGATTAAAATACGCGTAACTGTAACGTAGAAAAATATATAATGACAAGTTTAGCTTTTTTTAAACTTTTCTAAGTATGATTTTAAGGACCCATAAGGTTTTGGGGCCCATCGGGAAATCTCCAGGTGGACCCCCTGATTGAATCCCCTGATCGAAGGCAAACTGTATAACCGAGATATTTCACGTCATGTAAGTGAAAATAAAAAGTTCAAAGTAAAGTATAAAATAACAGTTGTAACTTCTAGACAGCGCTGGGGCCAGGGGCGTGGCGACTGGGGGTGAGGGGAGGGGGTGCGACACCTCCCAATAATGATAAATATCAAATAGCTTGTCAAACGAGTAATTGTTACTGGTCAAAATAGAAATATTGCGAGAGAAAAAAGCTAAAAATTTTTCTTTTAAAAAAATATTTGTTGGTTTTTTTTATCCATGGTCTGTCAACAGTTGATCAATAGCTTTCCCAAACATCCCCCCCCCCCCCCCCCCCAACAAAGATGGCAGGCCCAGGTGATCAACTGTATTTATTGAAATGGAAACGAGGTTGTACAGTTGATGTATTCTGTAGTGAAGTATTTCGAATCTAGAGACTACAGACCAGTGAAATCAGAGGCTAGACCGCTTGAAGTGTTTAATACAAACTTCATCACAAGGGAAAGGCTTTGGGATGACTCTGTCGTACCTTTTCCGAAATGGCGCCAGTCGGCTTCGGTCGACCTTCGGAAGACCGTGGAAAGGGTTAGGATTAGGATTGGTTAGGGTTAAGATAAAGGTTGGTTGTGGTCCGAAGCCGACACTAGTCGACAATGACGTCTGGGCACAGAATCATCCCATTCTCTTCTTCATCACAAGCTTTACGATCAAATGTTTACCTATCGATATATTTTTACGTATTTATAAAGCAGAACTGCTAAATATTACTGGGTCGAAAACGTTCTGCGATTCGATGAAGGCAAGTATTATTTTTCTGACTCTGAATCTGGCCGGAGTTGTTATGTCCGCCATTAATCGATCATATTCCTGACCAGCGTAAGGAAGTGACGTCAGACTCTCAACGCGAAGACCCAACATGGCCAATTCTTAGTAAACCATTAGTGATCAAGGTCCTTTTTCAAATTCTTCGTCTGAAGGGCTGGACATTTCATCTACTTCTCGAAGAAAACAAGAAAACAAGTAACCTCGACCGAAATTCAGGCGTAGCATTGAGAGTCTGACGTCACAAACAATATTACCTTTTGAAATTGCGGACTCACTTGGAACATGTTCTTAGTAATGGTGGTCTAAATAGTAGTGATCTCAAAGTTCAAAATTCTTACTTCAAGATACCTGCACTGCATTTTTATGGATTTTTTACAAGATCACTTTCGACCCTGAAATACTATTCTATGCTAAAGAAAATCTAAAAAACGGGGTGAATTTTCATCGTGGTGCCACTTTAAGATTACTTCCTTGGAGGTTTCCTTCAGGCCTCTGATATGATTGAAGTACTTAATTGATCCAAATGCAACGCCGAGTACTGACAAAGTATGAAAACTTGCCCAATGATATTCCAGTCCAGATGCGCTGGCTGCTAGAAGTTTTCCTGTCCTATTGTGATCGATAAAGGCGAAGAAAAAAGACCCGGTTAATATAATAGAGCCGTTTACAATTAGAGATGCAGCAAATCTCGCAATTTAATGTCATCGAACAAGCTTTTTTCAAACGTCGCCAAGATCTATCGTTTGTTCCTAACCTCACCGACATCCGTACGGAAAACCGAAAGGTCTTTTTGCTACTTGAGAAGCACGTTAGACAACCTCATGATGTTGTACTTCATGTGAAATGGCTTCATGACAGTACAACAGCATGAGGTTGTCCAACTTTAAGGCCATTGTTGATACGATTAACATCGAAAGAGCAGTTGACAATTGGGCAAACGTTAGATGTCGAAGAATTAGCATTGCCTAGATAACTAGATTATTATAAGTAATACAATGGTTTTTAAGAATATAGTGATTAAATCTCCCGCAAACCGAGGAATGTTTGTGAAAGTCCCGAGGGAAAGCATGAGGGCGAAGCCCGAAGGCGTCCCCGGGAGATTTGATCACTATATTCTTAAAAACCATTGTATTAGTTTGTAATACCATGATGACCGAGGTGAAACTAGTGTTTTCATTGTACAAAACTAATTGATAGTAGGAGTATTGTGTAATACAATGCATGATCAGTGATGTATTCAACAATTTTCCATTGTAGGAAATTAATATAATTGTGTGAAATGTTTAGTGAAAAGTGAATATTAATAAGTCGAGTAATTAACACTTTATCTTACTGTCATTAACATTGTAGTGTAATTATTTTGTTTGTTGTGTAAAACGTATTAACAAAACTCTTTGTCGTGTCTTTGAATTTTGGCTCATGAATTTTAATCAGGGAGAAATTAGAAATCTGCCCGGCTTTGCCGGGAGATTTAGAGATCTCCCCGCTAAAGCCGGGAATATCGTGATTAAACCACCCGGCGAGAACAAAAGAACCCGAGGTCATCATGGTATTACCACTGTAATTGTTACCTGCAATTGTTATGTTTTTACCTCTGTTTGTCTGTTTGTTTGTTTGTCTGTCTGTCTGTAAGGAGAATATCTCAAAAATTAATGAACAGATTAATAATAAAATAATTCATGTAGAAGGGATGGTCGTACGCCAAGGACCAATCCATTACATTTTGGTTCAATTTGGATGACAATTGGATGAAATATTGATAAAAATCTGTCTGTAAGCTTCTCCGGCTCATTATCCCATTATATTATCTTTACTGCAAACCAGCTGAATAGCTAAGCGCGCGGTAATGACGTCAGTATGTATGTTTGTCTGAGTCTATAATTTATTCTTGTTTATTCTTGCATTCCTAACAATAGAAAATGATTATTTAGGAATCCCTTGAGATTCAATTTTGGTTTGTTTATCTGAGTTTTGGTTCTATAAATAGCATTAACGCGCTCCGCTATTCATGTCTGTGCCAAAAGTGTGGGCATGCATGGCCTAAGGAACAACATATAATTTTGCATACTATTGAGTAGAAATGAGTTCAATGAAGCATTTTATTCAAGATAAAAGAAGTTTGTAGACGTGTAGATCGTACATTGAACAACAACAATATTTTATTGTATATGAAAAAGTGTGGTCATGGTCATGCACCAGGATTTAGTGTGCTAAATTTACCCTATAAAATGTCTTCAATAAATAACCCGCTGACGGAGGTATGCCGTCTCTGAGTGCCTCTAGTTAAACATGTTTTCCGCTTTATTCAGAATACTTTCAAAGTTTCAGAACACTTTCAGAGTTTGAATACTTTCAGAGTTTCAGAACACTTTCAGAGTTTGAACACTTTCAGAGTTTCAGTTTTCAGTGATTGTTTCCATAAAAATAAAATGTTCTGTCTTGTCTTGCCTTGTTTTGCCCAGCTCCTAAATACCAATTTAACTTTATACATTACAGGTTTTTCCATCAATTCTCGCCTTTTTTACACTATGTCTCTGATATGAAAATTTTCATTTGTCATTGCAAAAAGTTGGTCAATTTCATATTACACCCCCCCTGCCTGCAGCGCCCCAGTATTAAAAGGGCAGAGGCAATCGCCCTTTCGCGCCATTTAAAAAAAACGATTTAGCATCAAATTTTTTAATATACTGAATAGTCCTGTTTTTTTTGTCACGATAATTTTGCGTTGTCCGATGGACAGGAAATGGTAGTGGATATTTTGAACGAAACGAACGAAGCCAAAATCAGACTGCCGAAACGAGTAACAAAATATTTTATATATAAAATATATATTACTTTATATTAATATCATAAAGTGTTTTTTTTTATTTATCTGTCGTCGATCTGCCCCAACCGCGGGAATGGAATCCCAAATCTCTCGCCTCCGCAGAGGCTTCCAATGCCTCTACCGCGTCTGGGTTATACATGATTTATTAATTATTCTTTAATTATTCTTTATGCGCTGAAGTTTAGAGCGAGATCGCTCACCATAACAGTTCGACACATGAGGAGATGTAAATGCGCAATGCTATCACAATGTTAGAAAATTAAATACAGTTTCTATACTGTTAGCCATAACAAGCCTATAGGCTAGCTCATATATAATATATGCGCAATTCCAGAGGGCTCATGTGGGATAGGTAGTCGTATCCCACGCCATTCTCAGCAAAATCTGTTATGAGAAAAGCTGCAGAAAATTGAAAAGCAGTTTTAACTGTTGTTAAAAATAATTGAGGAGAAAGTGCTGCCTTTGCAATAATACCAGCAAATGGTAAGACTTTCGGGTCTTGTCGGATAACGACCTTAAATCGTAGGCCCTCGGAACCCCTATCAATTGGGCTTCTAGCCTATTGGGTATTCCGTTCACCTAAAAGAGTGATAAATCTAATAAAATAAAATAAACTAAACTAACTAATGCCCTTTTCTCAATCCCACTACAGTTATTACTGCCCCCAAATTCGACCACACAATCCGTCATACTTTTTCAGGCACGTCCACCAACATCATTTATTGCATTTCTTGCGATAAATGCCCTAAAATCTACATCGGTGAAACTGGGCGACGCCTTTCAGACAGGTTTGCTGAACATTTTCGTTCCGTGAGGAACAATGATGTTGACAAACCTGTAGCCCGCCATTTCAACAGCTCCAACCATTTGGTTTCAGACACGAAAGTCTGTGCCATCCTTCCCATCTCAGGTGGTAACGATAACCGCAAACGGCAAGAGAAGCGTCTCATTTTTAAACTTGGCACCACACATCCTCTTGGTCTTAACGAACGTTTTTCTTTTATTTAATTTCCCACAAGTTTTTTGTTATTTTAGTTTGCTTGGAACTTTTTCATATTATTAGCTTATGCACTTTCATTCCTTTTAAAATTTTTGTTTCTTACTGCTAATATATTATCGCCTAATCCCCCTCAGTCTGTTTGCTGATCAATTGTAAAAATAGCAAATGATTTAACTTTTCGCATCTCATCAATTATTAGTTTGTTTATCTCCCGTGCATTTGATTGGCTACTTTCTACTTGTGACACCCTTTTGGCATATATATAAGCCCTATTTATTTTATTTTCATGATCTCGTCTCGAAACGTCAGTATTTCGTCACCTTTTCAATTTGCTATATATTCAAAACACTGTCTACGCAGCACTCTACTTTTAACTAATTACCTGTTGTGAACGCCAGTCAAGTTTTACCCACAAACTCGTGCCATTCTCGGCCAAAAAATTGCAACCAAATTACAACCCAAAATTTTACACGATTTTCAGACGCAGTTCTTTTCCGCAATCGCTACTTTGAATTTTGGGAAGCATCGCATCTTCACAGTAGAGCGAACCCTCACTTTGAAATCTTCTCTCTGTAGCAGAGTGATACACAACTCTTGTATACAGAGGCGTTTAAATCAATATTTAACGGAGGATTTAATCTGTTCATAACTTATCTGACTCCGAAAATCACGCGTTAAACCAGAAACCTATAACTTGGGCTCTCTCCTCCTCCGCAGAGGCTTCCAATGCGGTTGAAGAGACATACTTTGCTACGCGTTGTGTATAAAGTCTCCCTGCTAGCATAACTTTTACAAGGCCTCTGCAGACCAGGGCGCTTATATGTAATACTGAGAATAATTCTGAATATTCATCTGATTTACAATCACATGGAACAGAGTGGTCTCTTCTTTCGATTTATAATAATTATAAATTGAACAATGCTCTTCGAGGAGGTAGACTTAAGAATATGTTAAATCCTCCTCCGTTAAATATTTATCAATATAAATTATAACAGAGTCGGAGTTAAGAAAGAAGTAGAGTAAAAATATACAAAGTTGCCGCGGAGAAAAGGGGTAATTGGTTTTTCCCTGATATTAATTTTCTTAAATTGGGTATAGAGTGCTTCTTTATAATATTTTTCAGTTGACATTACTCAATAAGAAAATGTGGATCTAAAAAGTTTGAAATGCGTACTAACTTTGCCGCAAACAACTGATTTACAAAGCTCAATGTTAACGTACCCTAATGGCCCTATGTGACCTTTAACATTCAACATCTTTTTCTGCACACACCCCCCCCCCCCCCCCCCCCCCCCCCCCCCGCCACACCAATCTTCGCCACTTGAAATCCCCCCACTCTAAAAAGTGCTCCGCGCGCCCGACAACTTATCAAGTGTGCGTCTGCTGGTAAACTGAAAAACAGAGCGGGTATTATATGATAAATTGTTGAATGACGTCACCCCGTCAGTGAAGGAAGTCACGCTTAAAATAACGAAGATTATGTCCTTTTGACGGCATAATAAATATTGGATCAAGGAACTTAGTGTAAATGGTTCGATTACCTTCAATTGAAACAACGAGTCCAACTAGCCTCCTCCGCAGGCAACTCTGTGGCTTCTTTTTCGCGAGTCAAATAGCTTCCAAGGCTGTTTTGGCCAAGAAATGCGCCAAGGGAGGGGAATGGGGCGAGGCGAAAAAATTAAGAGAAGCGAGAGATGCCTGCCAAAAATCGATGTGTGAGGACACGACACTTCACCGTATGGACCTGTCAATTCACCCGGGGTACGGTGGGGACATTTTGCTCTATATCAGTTTGTTTACCTAACAAGGTGAAACTGAAAGATGCCATGTTATGCTACGAAATTCCTGTGTGTAGCTTTGGAATACAAGAAAGTATTACCGAGCGTTAATAGCGAGAAGCGAACGAAAATCCGGCTATCTGTCAGTTCTCAAGCGCTCTGTAAGTCGATACCTTCGGATGTAAATATAATAGTTCTTCAATCTTCATTTGAACGCTGAACCGGAACGGTAGCATTTTCGCTAGTGCTGTTTGGCAGTGGCGCATTCTTTATCATATAATTTAGTTCAACAAATGGTTTGTTGTCATCGATCTTGTATTACAGAGCATTTATAGCGAGAAGCGAACGAAAATCGTGCTGTCTATCAGTTCTCTCCACTCTGTAAGTCGATACCTTCGGATATTAGTTCTTCATTTGAACGCTGAACGGTAGCGTTTTCGCTAGTGCTGTTTGGCAGTGGCGCGTTCTTTATCATATAATTTAGTTCAACAAATGGTTTGTTGTCATCGATCTTGTATTACGGAGCGTTAGCGAGAAGCGAACGAAAATCACGCTGTCTATCAGTTCTCCGCTTGTAAGTTGATACCTTCTGATATTGAATGCTGAACGAACGGTAGCGTTTTGGCAGTGGCGCGTTCTTTATCTCATATTTAGTTCAACAAGTGTACCAAGTGGTTTGTTGTCATCGATCTTGATGTTGTAAACATAGCGATCACTTCTTTCATAGATAACTTCCACTTCTGGTGGGCAAAAGGCAAATTTCGTAGCGGCCTCAAAATGTGAGCTTGCTTGTACCAGCGACTCTATTTCACTTCCTTTCACTGTAAAGTTCAACGCTTACGAGGCCAAAGTGGATGGACGGCAGAGAGCTTTCACGCGCTTGCGAAGACCTTCGATCGCGAGAGTACTATTACTTTACTAGGGAAGGGTGGGACAAAATAAATGTACATTTTAGCATGCGCGTTTGATATGCGCAGAGCACATTGACCATGTCGATTTTTGGCAGGCAACTCTCCTCTCTTTTATTTCTTCCCCAATCCCCTGCTGTCCCCGCTTCGTCAATCAATCCCTTCACAATCCCTATACTTCCCTGCAATCCCAGCCAAAACATTGCTCGTACGTACAGCCTTGGAAGCGATTTGACTCGGATAAAAGAAGCCACAGAGTTGCCTGCGGAGGAGGCTAGAGTCCAACAACTTTGCCCGTTTTTCAGGGTGACGCACAGCCTCCAGGCCAAGCCTGTCACGTGATAAACAATTTGCCGGCATATATCGGCGTATACTGTAGCTTCCAAAATGGCGATTATGTGTGAAGGTAACAACAGATAGAGAGAGAGGGATCTAACTTTTTTGCAATGTTTCGTTTAACATAGTTATGTGAATTCTACGGTGTATGTGCTTGTAACATCCAGAGGCATTTTATTGGTACTTTCAAAATTCTGTCGTGGCTTTCCCAAAACGTATGTTGAATGTTCTAGCTGGCGGAAACCATAAGACCTCCCAGGATTTTTGAATGGCCGTGGTAAGGATCGTTATCTGTTCACTTATATTTCTTTATGCCTTTGTTATTTGGAGCGTTTTGCTTCTTAAAGGCAATGTGGGCAGTGGTGTCATATGCTTGAAATAGATTATTTATTTAATATTTTTTCTTTGAATGTCTTTATTTCAACGCCACGTTTGTTTTCGTTGACGGAAGTTCACTGTTGAATGTAGTAATGAGGTAGTCTTTCCTCGTTTTTCTTTGATATTACACAGAACAGAATGCGAGATGATCCCGAAGACATTTTTACCAAGCAAGAGGAGATTGGAAAAGGGTCTTTCGGAAAGGTATACAAAGGGTAAGCTGGTGATATTAACTCAATTAATAAATGTGTCCAGGTGTGGGCATCGCGTTCGTAATTTCGTGAGAAAATTATTTAACGTATAAAGATGAACAGTCTGTTATTTTCATAGTTCTTGGACGTGATAACGATTGACGAGGAATAACTTGTCTGGATTTAGGACAAAGTAGATTGTATTCTATCATCGCGTCTTAAATTTCCTCGGTTTAAATTATGTTGTTCTTTTTTAATTGTCATAATGACAGCCTTCGGATAGTGTTGGCAAATATGATCTGTTCTGCTTGGTTTCACCGTTTTTATCGCCTTAGGATGGTACCTAGCCAAGTTTGACAGGATTATATAGACAACTCTAATTCGGTTCTTTGTTGCATTTTTTTATCTCTCACGTTAGTCAAATTTATGCCAAACTTCAAAGTTTGTAGATGAATTTGACAGGTTGTTAATATCTCATGTTGTTATTTCAAAACAAAAAGCTGTTTTAACCACTTGTGACATATTTGCATCTCAAAATAAGTAACAGATGTTCTTGACAACCATATATAACTGCCTTTTATGAAATAACTCACATATTGTGTGTTCTAGCTAGAACATCCTTGCACAAACATTCAAGTTTGATGTCAGTGTAGATCATGTTTTTGTTGGGGTGTTCATCCTTAGATGCAATCCACAGTAATTAACCTAGACTGGCTCATGATCAGGCCCTAAAAGACAGTTTGTGCTCATTGCAGAATTAATAAAAAAACAACTGATGTTGTGGCAATTAAAATAATTGATTTGGAAGAAGCTGAAGATGAAATAGAGGATATTCAGCAAGAAATCACAATTCTTTCCCAATGTGATTCACCCTATGTCACCAAGTACCATGGCTCCTTCTTAAAGGTACAGTAAAACTTGGGTCTTGTTAGTTGTGTTTTATGTTATTGATTTGACTACAGTAGATTGCTGACCATTCCCAACATTGCTGTTTAGTATCTGGATTTATGTTTGAGCCTAAAAATTAAAATAATTTTAATCTGAATCTAATTCTTGTGATTTCCTCTTTACTATTGATAGATAAAGTACATGTATGTATAAAATGTAATACACATATACCTATATATATATATACATATATAAGTGGTGAAAATCCAAATTTGGTGCTGCCGAAATAGTGTGTAGGAGATCTGACATTTTGAGCAAAGGCCTTTTGTCCAAGAGTGAAATGTAAAATTTATGTTTCAGTCTGTGGCGAAGGGCCTTCACTTGAAATGTTGGTATATATAATATATTGGTTAACTCTTTCCTGTCCAGCCCAGTTGACATCAGCCATTAGTCCTACAAGACTGATGAAGTTGTCAATCAAAAAACATGGCACACAATAATGCCATATTAAAAATTGTAACTTCAAAAGCTCCAGGCACATGATATCCACTCACACACCAAGTTTGATTTGATTTGTGGCTTGAATGGCGATTTTGGTGGCATTTTGAATTTTCAGGATTCTACACGGGCATATGCAAGATGGTCTTTTCTAGGAAAATGAAAGTTTTGAACACCCGTTTATTAGGGTTTCAGAAAATGTGGTTATTTTCAGAGATATCAATTGAACAAAGAGGTTGTTCAATTTTGGATGTTTTTCAACCAGACAGGAAAGAGTTAATTAAGGTATGTTTACATATTGAGATTAAGCCTTTAACTATCAACATATAAATTCTCCTTAGTGGTCTCCAAAAATTTCTTATAGTACTGGTAATAGTTGGTAGAAGTTGTTGTAAAAACATGTCAGTTTATCTTCGGTGATTATTGATATTATTGGGAGAAGTTAGGTGTTCGTCGGTTAAGCAGGCCAATTTCTCATGTTACTGTATGTTGTGGATTTACTCATGAAAATATTGAGAAATTTGCTCACAAATACTCCTTGTTACTTTCATGGTTATAACATGCACCTGACCAGGGCACGAAAGCAGCCTGATGAATTGTAGTATGTGTTCTACCTTTTTCCCTGAATCTGATGTATTAGTGAATGTGGGCATACAGTAAACATACAGTATACCTAACCTAACCTTTAGAAAATGGCAGGCTATGAGATTTTATAAATTTTACAATGTGTGCTTTGGATAGGTAAAGGCTAGGAAATGCTGGCTTAATTAATCACTGGTTTTCTATTTTTTAATATGATAATTTGGGTATAATAATACAAAAAAGAGAAATAAAAGAACTTCAATATGTTGAAAAATATTTAAGTACAGGTTTACAAAGCTAAAAGTAATGGCCAGTCAACGGTCAATAACTGGTAAAATTTTTAATATGACCGGCCAAATTTGCATTATGATGGTCATATTGACCAGTCACACTTTTATTGCGCAATCAAATATGTAGATCGCAACGAATATGATTAAATTGCCTAATATAGGCTATTGCATTACTAAATGACTTGAATGAAGGAATACAATGCATTTTGAATATGGTTTGATTCCATAATCTAAACTAGCTTTGCCGTGGAAAAACTCTGGCAAAATAATCAAACAAACAATGAAATGATCTGTTAATGATTAACAATTGCCTTGAAATGTTTTTGTTATGTTGTGTTTCATTGCCTTTTTTTGAGGGGGGGGGGGGATTGACCGGTCAGAATTATCATTTGACCAGTCAAAATGTGTCCTGACCGGCATCACATACAACGTTATTTTTAGCCCTGGGTTTATGACCTGAAGAAGGGCACATTGTCTGAAACATTGTCTATAAAAATACATACAATTAAGTATTTTTGACATATTGAAGTTCTCTCATTTCTCTGCCAAAATTCCTGCCCCAAGAAATGGCATATACGCTACACCCCTTGTTTTAATATTATTTACTGCATAAATCCAATTAAATTCTCGTCATATGCAGAAAATAATTTGTACAGTACATAACTGAAAACATTTTCAATCCAACTTCAGAGGTGGAACAGGCAATTTTCTGCATTTATTTTTTCCACACAATAAAATAATGCTAAAAATTGTGACACAAATATATTTTTATTTCTGCTTGTTTAATTATCTAGTTTGTTGATTCTATGTTCATGTTGGATGATCCTTTTATAAGCAAGTGGTGTTATATAAATGATAATGCTAGTTGTAAATTAATCAAAATGAACCTGTTAATAACAAGATGGCACTGTCTTCCCATGTCAATCTTTCACATGCAGATTTTTCTTTTCTGCAAGACAGTACAGTATATACAGTACCAAATTTTCTGAACTATTATACCTGCACAATGACAAAAATGTCACTTTTGGAAAACAAACCTGCATAATGCATATTATTACTGTACCTGCACTATCAGATAATCTCATCCTGCAACTACCTTGCAAGTCTATAATTGTCCATAAGATTAACTGCACCACCATTCAGGGCTCAAAATAACGGCCGGTAGGTCGCCGGTCAAAATGACCGGTCAACTTGATTTTAGCTCGGTCAAAATCTGTTTTTGACCGGTCATTAATACGCATACACTTACATGAGTGAAACAAATGATAATGAATTGTTTCGAGACATCGCTTTTATTGTTTCACGTTTTAGACGCTCAAGACTTAGCAATCACATTGTAAAAGTGAACAGGCAACATTATCATCGTTGATTAGGTGGTTGTCTAAAGTAAATAAAATTTTATTGTTTTCTAGATATTATAATCTTAATATTGAGTAATAAACTTTACTCATTATACAGGTAGTCTTTGACGGAGTTAAATTTTTCATCCCACTTACTATATTTAGCCTAAAACGACTCGCCTACCTATTACCAATTAACAAATACCAAAAACAAAAACGCAAAAGAAACCAAAGCGTTATTCTGATCAATTGTGTATAAAATTGAACACATGTTAACTTTTAAAGTTAAGTCAAGAGCAGCACAAACTCTTCATTCCAACTCAGCCAGCTCTCTTATCAAAGTGTTATCTTTCTTGACTGAGTCTGTACCCTCGACGTCACTACCCTCCTCTCCATTGCTTCCTCGTCGTCTCTCTGCTCACCTCCTTCCTCCGAAACAAAATCGAAACCTTTCAAGTGCAACCAGCATATATTTACGTTTTGGACAAGAACAAACAAATGTTTTTGTCGTACGAAACTTGACGTACTTACAGTGAAATTGCGTACTCGCTATGAAATATACCTCGAAATATACAGTCTTTCTCTGACAAGATTTCAGTAGATATGCTGAAGAGAAAAAACGATTTCAAATTATATCGGAAGGCATACAAATGTGTCGATCGGTCAAAATGGCCGGTGAGGTAAAAAAGTGACTGGTCAAGAGGCATTTTGGCCGGTCATTGTCCGTTGACCGCCCGTTTACCATTTTACTGTATGTCAAAATCAGCAGATTACCTGTGGGTGATAGCCAATAAAATTGTTTGTCTGGATTACATTTTTACAAGTCACTTTGTACCCTGCTGCAAAAGTTTAGTTTTAAGAAATAGACTATGTTTCTATACCATTTTTTTTATAAATTACAGTAAATATAATGTTTACTGTACATATGCTGTGATTGGTCAGCTTGCCAGTCTAGATCAGGCTACAGAGGCTGGAATGACTGCCCATACAGTTATACTTGGAATGACATCACATGCATGCCTTGGGACATATCTCAGCAGCTCAAGAAGTGATAATTATCAAGTACAAGTCATCTGATAGTCTAACACCATTCACTAGAATTTCCTGTAGCTGCACAACATTTTTTGCACATCTGGCCTGGGAAAGAGTAATTTTCTTGTGTAATTTTCTCAAGCTATCTATTGAAAATGGTGGCTGAAATTGGATCTCTTTCAAAAAACGTTTACAAACTTTTTGTTATGCTTTGTTATTTATAATTTCCCAACGCAACCAGGTGATAAATAAGACATAGTTTGACGCTACTCTGACTTTAAAGAGTTTTTTGAACGTAACTTTAAAAGTTATTGTCCATGACCCATTACGTCTCAAAGCTCCAATCTAGTGTCTTCATGATGATCATTGTAAAGTTAGGATCCCTATTTACACACCTACAGTAGATGTAGCTGAAGGAATGCAAAACAAACTATTATTATTATTATTATTATTATTATTATTATTATTATTAAAGAAACTATTCTAACCACACCAATTTTCAAATTACTTTATTTGTTTGAGTGTAACGTTTCTCTTCTTATAGTTTTATAATCTATCATGTATTTACATTACTTATATATTTACGACAGTACCTCCCTGAAAACCACCATTGGTGAGCGGAGCATCCTGTATTAATATTAAATTAAATAAATAAATAAATAAAATTTGTTGCAGCCGTATGATTTTGTCCTGGTCTGAATGACATTAGTAATGTCACTAAATCAAAAGCATTTGTTGCATAATTATTAAAATATAAGCCATATTGTTTCTACAGTAGAAGCTTGCCTTGTGAAGTATTAAAAACACTCAAGAAGTTGGGAAGCTTTCATCAATGCAGCATGTGCTTCCTGCACAATGTGTTTTTATTATGTCACCTGCATGGGGATACATTGTCCATTATTTAAAGTGCCTACAGTATAACGTCTGTGGGATTAACATTTTTATATTTGTAATCTATGGATTCTCCTGAGATAAATTGTAATATATCTTGTCAGCTGAAAATTTCATCTTCATAGACTTTTTGCTGTTAAAGTTGACGGAAATGACGTCAAATCGGGCATCTGTAAAGAGATTTTCATGTAGACAGATTCCCGATTTGACGTCATTTCCGTCAACTTTAACAGCTAAAAAGTCTATGAAGATAAAAGTCTATGAAGAAAAAGCTAACAAGATATATTACAATTATTTATCTCAGGAGAATCCATAGATTACAAATGTTAAATCCCCACTGACGTTATATATAAGCACTTTAAATACATAGATCAGTATTATACTTTATTATTACATAATTACTTTATGCTCCCAAATGGGCTTTTCACCATAAATTTACAAGATTTGAAAGTTAAAAATAATGTTAAAATTTAAACTATAAAAGGCTACTGGTACTGTATTACAAATATCAATTACATAAAAATGTTCTTTAAATTAAAAAAATGTTTTTTAATTTCTACTTTTAAAAGTTTAAAAACATAATGCATATTTTCGAAATGTTATTTTACAGTATAATTGCTTATACATGTAATACTTATACTTACTGTACTGTACTTGTATACTTCTAGGGGACCAATTTATGGATTATAATGGAATATCTTGGAGGAGGTTCTGCATTGGATTTGGTATGTTTGAAAGTAGTCTGCATAATATGCAAGTCCTGTAAAAAGCTGTAATTATTTTTTCTTAAAACATGCTGAAAATAAGCAGACTTATTTTTTTCTGGTCCATATCCTACCAAATCCTGCTTTCTGATTGGTCCCTATGAGTCCATACGGACTGCTCATACGGACCGCTTGTTTCAGTCTACTTTCTAGAAATTCCATTGACTAGTTGTCCTGACTATAGTAGTTGTAGTTGTAGAAATTCCACTGACTAGAAATACTGATGACGACCAAAAAAACAAGCCAGGATAAATTATTTGCCATTTTTATATAATATCAGCTATCGATTGACCAGGAGGGAATTGTAATCTTAGGATAAATATCAAAGCCCAGCATAATATTTTGACAAAAACCATTATATTGAGTAAAACAGGAGTGAAATCATAATATTTATTAAAGTTCTAACGTTTCGTTGTTAACACAACATCTTCAGAGAATAATAATTACATAAGTGCAAAAAGCCTAAATATATACATGTAGTTACAAAGTTGTCATAAATTATGAATAATTAACAAATCAAGAGAGGAAACTAAAAATACATATTACAGGATGAGACGACACTAGTATACAATGACAAAGATGGAATTATAAGCTTACAAAAGAAAAATATATATATATATATATGTGTGTGTGTGTTTAAACATCTTTATTGAAAACTGATCTAAGTAAAAATATATACAGACATTTTTGGCTGCAAGCTGTCAACCTTCCTCAGCTATTAAAATATATAATACAAGACGTTAAAACTCTAAATGTGGTGTTATTTATACATTGATTTCTGTTACCGTCACTCCTATGGGAATTAAGAAAGGGGATGTAATTACGTGGGAATTCCCTCTGCTCGTTAACTGCGTTAATATCTAAAGTTGAATACCACGACTCTAAAAATTTTCCTTGTTCGTAGTTGGTTATGCCTCGTTCCAAAATTTCAGCATATCTTGGGTGAATGTCATGGTTTGTCGTTTCTGCGTGTTGTTTGAAGGAGTCCCATGTTCGCTTACTTTCTCCAATATAATATATGTAAAGGTACAATCCTTGCATTTCTCCTTGTACATTCAACATTGCATTTCACTTGTGCATTCAACTTTAGATTCATTTTGTATACACATTATGATTGTACTTTTCACATATACAGTACTGCTCAAAAATAACCTAACAAAAAACGCGTGGGAACGCGTTCCGATCGTGTTACAGAACGCTTTCCGTTCCAAATTGCGTCCGGTTTTCAGGCTATCGTTGTCGTGATCGGTTCGGCCATATCCGAAAATTCTCGCCATTTTCCGATTTGTAGCGTCATCTTGTTTCATATCGTCGCTCCGCCATATTTACTGTATACAAGAGATATGTTACGATGGCAAAGCGTTCGTTATATGGATATACTGTATGTAATCAAAGAAAGACTGTAAAAAGTGGGAACGCGATTTGAGAGTTACATTAACTGTCAGCGCGATTGTGTGTATATCCCCGCGGCCACACGATTTACGCAAAAATTGTAACCTTTACAATATCAGCCATTGACTGTTGTAGACGCAATTTTTTGCGTGTTTGCCCTGGGAACGACTTATTTCCCCCTTTCTAAAGAGTTGGATTGTAAATGCAGGGCTGCATAAAATATTTTACTTTCTGGGACCACAAGGCCAACGAAAATATTTTCTGCAAGTAAACGCCTGGGAATCTTATGTTTTTTAAAAATTTGATCACCACTAAACAAGATTAAGTGTATTCTACCCACCATTTCAGTTTCAAAATAGACGTATTTCAACGTGGCTACCGAATAAATTCTAAGACTTTTATGATGTAAATTATCCCTTATGTAAATTAGCCTTTATATATTGATTTTCACTAAAATTAGTAAAATACACAACTTAATAACTTATACTTATGCCTTAAAGTTTATTGTTGCATCATGCATGTGTAATTTTTTTTCAAATTACTTAGCAATGATAGCATATTCGTTTGTAAAAACATAGTATGATGTTTATGTCCGCTTTGTCCACGCTGCAGTCATTCAATGTTCAATGTTCCATGAATGGGAACTTGCTCTTTTCATTGAAAAATCGGTGTAAAACTTTAGAATCACCATCAAAGTCCTTCAGGTGATCCGTTAGTGATGTCCTGTGGAAGTGCCAGTCTTTTTGTTTCCAGTATTTGTCCATTGCTTCTTCAATTACACTATTGCAATGAGCAAGATTTGGGCCATTGACTGAAATAAAGAACTCTTCATTAACATTATCTTCTCCCATGTTTCTGTTGCTGTTGAAGTGATTCTCGTATTGCGAAACTAATGACTCAAGAACTGAGTTCAACAAACCGCGATGGCTTGCATTATCATCTCAATGTTAGTAAACAACTTCTCTTTTGGGTCGAAGAATTTCTTTATGAGATATTTCGGATCGAGATCTTTAAGTTGTTCTGACGTGTATGCAGCTGTAAGTTTTTCCATCCTTTTAAGAAAGTCTTTGTACTGTTCTTTGCGAATGTTGTCTGGAACAGTTTTTAGAGATCGTATCGGGATTTCATTCACTCGCAGAAATGAAGGAAATTTTGTTATTGAAACCTTGATGCTACCTCCATCTGGTGCATGTAATTTATTGCCAATTGTAGGTAAGTCAAGAACTGTTTTCGTTGCTTCGATAACACTAAGTCCTTGGTGTATTTCTTCCACCAATGACTGTATTTTCTTATCTGCACTCTCCTCTGCGTGATGCAGAGGAGAGTGCAGATAAGAAAATACAGTCATTGGTGGAAGAAATCTTTGTTGTTCCTGGTAGCTGCACTTTGTCGTCTTGTTTCACTTTGTAGGCCAGCTGATGGGACTGCATACTGCAGCAAAATGGGAATGCTTTTAATCTCATTTCTCTCTTGCAGTGTTTCTTTGCTTTTGTGATACATGATTCAAATTGTCAAGTTGAAGGTATACAGTACTCAGTACTGTATTGGCACATATTGTTTAGATTTTTTCACTACATTGTGAGAAATCACCACACTTACTGACTGTTTAATGCACATAGTTGTATTCATATATAACTGGAGTGATGTTTTCAGAAGTAGCTAGATTTGGAAAGAGTCACTTTCATTGCTCTGTGCTATTTATACACTGGATGAAATCAATTATAACAACCGCATAGAGGATTTTGTCTTAATATCTGCTGAGGCTGCTGTCTTCCTGTCTTCGACCATAATGTCACCTGCATCAGGCTGCTGGAGCCTGGAGTGCCGGTATATTGGAAACTCGCAAGTCGCAAACATCACTAGTTCACTACCTACAGCTTATTATTCACTCTTATGTCATTTTTTCTCATTTTCGTCCTTTCTTTGTCTATCCTTTCTTTGTCTATCCTCTTTCAAACTTTCTTTACCTTTTTTCCTTTGAGACTTTTAACCTTTCACAGTTTTACCCTCCATTTTTTTCTGCCAACCTCAAAAATTTTCTGGGTCCCGCAGTCCACCATATTATGCAGCCCTGTAAATGATTCAGAATGATTTGACAAAGAGGATTCAGGATGTTGTTTTTGTTGTCTAGTTTTGTTGTGTTTTGGGGGTTCATCTGCAAATTCGTAAAACGGGGGGTTAGAAATTTCAGGGAAAAATTGCGAAGCTGTTTTGGAGCGCTAATTCTGCCATTCATTGTTATCCCATGCAGCTTGGCTAAAATCTACTTAGGAACTCGTCGTACCGCTCCCACGTCTTTTCGCCCCAACATAAAGTGGTTGTCACTTCACTTGAATGCGTTTAAATTTCTCGACAGAGTAGCAAGCATACACGTAAACCTCCAATATTTCAAGTAGGACCCCATTTCTTTTGACCCAGTAAAGGTCAGTGGCCACCCCTTTGAAAGTGTTACTGCCGCAAAAATTCTGGGAGTAACAATAAGAAATGACTTGAAATGGAACGATCAAGTGGGTGTAATTACTAATAAAGCGTCCAAATGACTTTATCTACTCAAACAACTGAAACGTGCTGATGTTAACTAGCTCCGTCGACGTGGTTTGCTTTTACTGTTCTTCTATCAGATCAGTTCTCGAATGCGCATGTCAGCTATACCATAGTAATTACTTATACCAATTACTTATCTGACGAGAACGGGCATATGCAGAAAAGAGCTATACATATGGTTTTCCTAACCTATAACGCTGCCCTCACTAAAGCCGGTCTAACATCACCACGCTGGAAGAGATGTTTTATGTGACAAGTTATTTGACGAGATTGTGAACAATAGAACATATGCTTGTAAACCTACTGTACTGCCATTCACAGCGTCACACCTGGAAAAGGGCTGCCTGAAATATGATCAGTCTTGTGTAAATAATTCAACCAAGACATGTCTTCATTTCATGTCATCCTGCTCTTTAAACAAATCTACTCAACTGTAAATATTCAACAATCATGTTTTATCTCAGATCTTTATCCTGCCAAGCAGTTCCTTATCATCGCCGTTTCTTCCAAAAATTCAGCTCTTACACCAATCGATTAAGGAAGAGAACATTTCAACTCCCTAAAATGCTCACAAACCGATTTATAAACTCTTTTATGTATTGTGCAGAGAAATATAGCAAATGATTGATGTAAATAGTTTCTTATTTAACATATTTATTTTTATTCAACATATTTATTTTATTCATATAATATTATCTATTGTAATTTGTAAATTTTTTACACATGTATTTCAGTCTCTGACTGCAAAATGTTATATTTTAATAAACTATTTATCTATCCATTTAGGATAAAGGAAATATGGCGCGCGGATTATTGTTTTTAGTTAAGGGATGCGAGACATTAAAGCGAAGTTGAGAAAAGTAACGGCATCATAGTGATCATACACACAATTTTTTGTGACTCTAATTTGACGTTCGTTTACACTACATATTTCGACTGCTTTGTCGGCTGTTTAACCTGTTTATATATCGAAGAAAGAAGTGTATACCAAATAAACTGTGGGTTAAACCGTGGATTGCAAATTGTAACGAGATAATAACGAGGGCTGTTTCATAAGCTAATGAAACTATTATCTTGTTGAAGTAAAAAATTGGGACAAACTAACAAGCCACAGCGTCACCACAACTTTGGTTTTAATGTTTGCAAAGATGGCTACATCGAGAGAGCTCTTGGACAATAGCCGATATGAATCATCAACACAACGAGCGGCTACAAATACCAATTTCATTGTTTGGTTATGACAAAAACCATCGCGATTATTAAACACTGAACTCCGCAACAAAGAATTGTTTCGGTGAGATTTTTAACAAAGACAGCGCATTATACAGATAGCGCGCAAAATACTAACTGAGCGGTAGATATAAGCTCATTCAGTATTATCCCTTTACCCTTTTTACGGCTGCACATGAACGCGTTCCATAGACCTATTTTCTATTCTGATGTCATCAGTGTAATGTGTCGTTACTAATATCAGCAGACGCATGTACGCATTGCCCACCTATTTTTAACAATAACCATGAATAATCAATATCAATACACTATATATATTGATTTAAAAAAAGCTTTTGATACCGTCGACCACAACATTCTTATAAAAAAATTAGAGTTGTACGGTATTAAAGGCATCGAGTTACAATGGTTCACTTCGTATCTAAGTAAACGTGGTCAAGTCTGTAAGGTGGGAAGTAAACTGTCTTCTAAGAAATATATGAAGACTGGTGTGCCTCAGGGGTCAAATTTGGGTCCATTGTTATTTTTAATCTATATAAATGATCTACCGAATTGTTTGAGGAACTCCACTCCAGCTTTATTTGCTGATGATACAAATATTACAGTAACCGGTACTGTGACATCGAAGTAAAGATAAACCAAGAACTAGATTATCTACACGACTGGCTGTTAGCAAATAAACTTTCATTAAACATCAAAAAAACCGAATATATGATCATTGGTTCCAGGCAACGACTTTCGCGAATCAAAAGTGACCCACATGTTGTTATAAATAACGAAACAATTAAACGAGTAGATAACACCAAAACTCTTGGTGTTTTTATTGACGAGAAAAATTACCTGGAAAAACCATATTGATCATGTTTCAAAGAAAATATCTAAGGGAATAGGAGTTTTGCGCAGAGCCAAGAATTTTATTAGTAAAGAAAGTCTAGAAAGACTATATAAAGCGTTAGTGCTTCCCCATTTTGACTATTGCTCCTTGTTTGGGACAACTGTTCAAATGAGTTAAAAGAACGTCTTCAAAAGTTACAAAACAAAGCAGGTCGAGTAATCACTGGTGACAGTTATTACTCGTCTGCGACAGAAACCCTAACCAAATTAGGTTGGGTTACTCTTCAGTGTAGGAGAGACGAACAGCTGCTATCATTGGTAGATAAGTGCGTGAGTGGAAGTTCAAATTTAAGTCACTACTTAAGGAGTAATAATAATAAGTTATATTTACCAAAACCAAATACTAATGCCCTAAAAAGAACATTTGGGTATAGAGGTGCCATAATGTGGAATACCCTACCTTAAAATTTGTTTACACATATTGAAACTTTTAGCTCTTTAAATAATTAATTTTAATTGTAAATAACATAGCAAATTTTAAGACATATATCTAATTTTTATATCATATATTAATTACATGTAAGTTAACACGGCCCCATGAAAAACAATCCTTTTTGGATTGATGCGGTTACCGTGTATAAAGATTTTTAAATAAATAAATAAATAATACACAACAACCATTTAAGTCATTTATCGTTCGCTTCCATCTTTTCGTCGATAAATTTTAACTGCTCGTTGTTTAAAATCGGCTTTCGTGTCTAACATCGGCTAATGGTGAAATAAGATAACCGCCGATCGCAATGTCTTAATGCTTTCTTCTTTTAACGATTCTGTTATTTTCATCACATAGGCTTTATATAGACTTTAGATAGACATTAGATAAACTTTATGAAACAATTCTGTTTCTCGCGTAAGATGAAAGCTTTCCTATCATCGACGAACGTGTGACGTATTTATTTGAAATCCTGAAATGACGATTGTTTATTAGCGAAAGATGAGGTTGTGACACGACCGAGGTTCAACAACTTCCGTGATGCAGCTCATCTGCCGCCAGACGCGTGTCGCTCGCGTCCCGCCCAGGTTATTTCTGAGAAGCACTGCAGCCTGATGTACACACAAGACGGAGTACTTTACGTTTACACACTGCAATAGACCTCTTTCATAATGGCACCCAAATTAAATATTCTTTTATATACATTTAAATTAGCCTTTCTGACCTCGTTCGTGTGTCTGTAATTCCAAAGAATCTTTGCTTTGTAACGAGGCCAGAAAGGCTAATATTAATCGGCCCCGATCGAGAAACTGTCAGCGGAATGATTTGTAGGCTCATAATTCGCACTCTTCCTATATCGTCTTACTTACCTTCTTATCTTCTTCTTTCTTTCTTGCATCTAAACCATAACTCGGCCCGATTAATCGCAGTGTATAAACGTACAGTATTGTAATTCTTGTCATGCAGAAAATATCTTGTACATAACTGAAAACATTTTCAAACCAACTTCAGAGGTGGAACAAGCAATATTTTCTACATTAATTTTTTTGCACAACAAAATAATGCTCAAAATTCTGGCAAAAATATTTTTTATTCCTGCTCATGGAATTACAGTATCTGGTGATTCTGTGTTGGATTTAAGACGCAACCTATTTTATAAATACTAGAAATACGTTCCGCGCACGCCGTGTATTTGTAGTCTCTTCAGATAATAAATCGCAAAAGGGCGTTTCGTCGTACGTAGATTTTGAGTGCTATCTCGGCCAATATTTACTCGATTTCAATACTGAAAACAGTTTTGAAATTAGCGAGTCTAAATACATTACATACATGTCTATTATATTGCGAGAACGTGCATACCCTTCGTAAAAACCTGTTTATGTAGTTCGTCAGATCACAAATCGCTGATGGTCTGCCCAAATATTGTTCGATTCAAACGGATCACCCAAAACGACTTCGTGAGAAATGGATCCCTGTCGCGGCGAGATTATCACCCTCGCTTGCGAGGGGATGAACAGTAACATGTTTGTGAACTTGAGTTTAGTTTTATAATAATAATAATGATGATGATCCAACTGGAGCAGGCGGGAAAGAGCATAAGCCAGAAAGTTTCACTGAAAATGTAAATGTAAAACTGCTGTGGAATATGAAAATTCAAACTGATAAGAATATAACATTACTACCGCTTTACCATCTCCCGATAGTCCCTCGAATATTGGACCTGTCATTGCGTAAAAATAGCAAATTATTTAACATTTTAGAATATCATTAATGATCAGTTTGTTTTGTTTATCTCCCATTCATTTGAATGGTCTCCCATTCATTTGAATGGCTACTTTCTACAGTGACACCGTTTTGGCGTATATATAATCCCTATTTATTTTATTTAATCTCGTTTTACTCTAATCAAGGGCTCGACTCTAAACGTCCAACTGTTGTGGTCTAACCAGCTGTTGTGGTCTAACCAGCTGTTGTGGTCTAGCGGTTACCACACATGTCTATGTTTATGAGCTGGGAGACACAGGTTCAAATCCTGGGTCGGACCACCACTCAGGGTCTTAAAAATAATTGAGGAGAAAGTGCTGCCTTTGCAATAATAACAGCAAATGGTAAGACTTTCGGATCTTCTCGGATAACGACCCTAAATCGTAGGCCCTCGGAACCCCTATCAATTGGGCTTCTAGCCTGTTGGGTATTCCGTTCACCTAAGAGAGTCATAAATATACTAAAACAAAACAAAACAAAGTCAGTGTTTCATTGCTAAAAATCTCGGCAGTTAACCACCTTTTCACTTTACTAAAATCTAAATAATTAACATCAGAAATATACATTTGTGTTAAATACAATATATATCTTTTTCTGTTGTGTTATTTACTTATTTTATTAATATTGTACTATTATTTTATGTAGTTAAAATCTGGACCATTTGATGAACTGGCTATCGCAACAATTATAAGAGAAATACTTAAGGGTTTAGATTATCTTCATTCAGAAAAGAAAATTCATAGAGATATTAAAGGTATTGAATTAATATCATGTTTCTTTTTTACCATAATGTTATTTGATATTGCATGTACAAAACTTGCACCTTAAAACTATACAACAATTAGTCACCTAAATCGAGGTGATTATCGGTAATTAGTATAATTTCTGAGCTTAAACGAGTTCTGATTGGCTCACTGGCCAGTAACTTTGAGACGACAGTCACCGCGTAGCGCGGTGACTGCGGTGACTATTACAGCACTAGAAATCATACTTGAAAAAGTAGTCAGCCAATCAGAACTCGTTTAAGCTCAGAAATTATACTAATAAATATTAATAGTCTTGATGGCATTCTCTTTGTTTCACCTGTAGCTGCAAATATTTTATTGTCTGATCACGGAGATGTGAAACTGGCAGATTTTGGAGTTGCTGGTCAACTAACCAATACTATGATTAAAAGAACTACTTTTGTTGGGACCCCTTTCTGGATGGCACCAGAAGTGATTAAACAATCAGCATATGACTCAAAGGTATGGATGTCATATCCCCCCGCTCATCCATAATGTTTATTCTACCTTTTTACCTTTCGTATACGGTCTTACCATCAATTACAATCCGCTCATCACCATCAATTCCAGAGGACGTGGGACCGAATTTCTGTCGATAGTCTATTTCAGTAACACTAACCCTCGTAAAAAAAAGTTATACAACCCTAATTCTAGTACTAACCCTAATTTTAGTACTAACCCTAATTTTAGTACTAACCCTAAAAGAAAGAAAAAAGACCGAAGAAGATAAAGAATAAAGAATAAAGAAAAATAGGGGCGGAATTCTAGATCCTTCCTCACCAGAACACACTAACCATCACACTAACCACCACACTACAAAGAGAACTCAAAAAGTCGTACTTAAGGCATTCTTACTCGGTTCCAGGTTAACATCGTCAGAATTGATGCTAACGACCGTTCATAATAATAACGACCGTTCATAATAATAACGACCGTTTCCGAAAGGGAATATGTAACATCAGCGATCAACATGACCGGTCAGACGTAAATTGGGATGATCAGATTTTAATTTACGCATTAAAAACAAAAATCTTTCTTTGACTTTATATCAATACGCAAGGCCATGAACATTCGATCTTCATCGAAAAGCCCAACGGTAACTTCGATCCCTGTACTTTTGTTTCAAAGTAATCAACTTTTATGTAAACAATATTTAAAGGTAAAGGAAAATGAGATCGCTTGTAGAAATAATTTAACTCGTCATGCCGACCTGATGTGATTGATTTCTTGCGGTCAAATCATGGAAATCAGTGGTCAGTGACTGCTGACCCCCGTTATTTCGAGGACTGTATTTGTTAAACTAGCGACACTCTCTTGGAAGCAACTGTGCAATTTTAGAAATAGAGTTTTTGAAATAGAGATCTATTTAGAAATAGAAATGTTTTATTTATACTCATTTCAAGTCTTGTATTAATCTGAGTCGAGTCTTGTTAACACATATCCTCCTGCTCAGAGTGGGTCAAACTTGAAAACGTCATTAAATTACGATATATTTATATATTTATTGTCAAAATGTGGAGAGGTGTTTTTTCATGGTTTATATTTGTACAGTATGTTATATTCACTTTCCATGATCGTTCAAAATAAAAAACCAAGCATTGCGTACTTGTGCTAAGCCTGTTTCTAAATATGGTTGTCGCCTATAAGCAAGTTCGTATTAATCTAGGGAACGCATGCTCATAACCGGTTATAATGAGATAGTAATTCAGCTTCTTGAAGCATATCGAGCAATATAACCTAGACTGGGGCTATATTTTCAGTTTCAGAAACTTGAGTTTTGGACGTAAGCATCAATTAACAATTTGGATTGTCATCAAGAACATTCAATGGGCAAACGTTGTCCTAACTGAAGACATAAACATAAAAAAGTCTTTGAAATTGCGAAAAGAATTTTCAACACTCATGCGATTCCAGCTTCATGTTATCATTGAACTAAGTTTTATCCCGACGCATGTATGCTTATTGTCCTCAACCTTCCTAGTACTCACTCCCTCGTCGCAATTATTTATTATTTATATCTACATGTGCATCTGTCCATTAGTATTAAATGTTTAAACTGCTGTTGACAAATCCAAGTGAACTACAGAATTCACAGTGGACAAGTGTTCGTCCGTTCCTATGTCTGTCCGTGTGTTTGTGTTGTCTGTCGATAATTCGTAATGATTTCTTCTTTGTTATTAGGCTGACGTATGGTCTTTAGGTATCACAGCTATAGAGTTAGCTAAAGGAGAGCCACCAAATGCTGATCTCCATCCTATGAGAGTTTTATTTTTGATTCCCAAGAATAACCCACCGCAGTTAGATTCACAGTTTACCAAGAATTTCAGGGAGTTTGTTGATTCATGTCTTCACCACGACCCGGCATATGTAAGTAACGCGACCTGCTTGTGGTGTACAATATGTGAATTTATACGTTTACGTACACTAAAACTGCTGTTGAAAAATCCAAGGTACACGACCCCAAGGCTTAAATTTTATCGTGTTTAAATAAAGATTATTATTATTATTATTATTAACAGTACGTGTTGTACAAAGAAAGGTTCCGGATAACATAACCTGCTTTTTATAAATCGTCGTTTGTGTTCTTCGATCGTTTCTGCTTTTCGTTTCTGTTTCATTTTAGTTGTGCTCTGAATTGCGAATTCAAACAAGAGTTCCAATCAAATCATTTAATTCACAAGTAAAAAATTATACAAAAAAATCACTGTCCGCAGATGGCAAACGCTAGTCGAGGCGGACAGTTATAGATACAATTACACAAAGCAGTAGAAATTAAGGAATCTAATGAATAAATCTAAATAATAATTAACATACATCTCTATACCACAGACTTAACACCGAAAGGATACAAAGATATATTGCTGAGGTTTTCCTGAATTTGTCAATTTATTTTTATTTTATTTTGGTATTTTGTATTTTTTTCATTATTATTGGGAAATCAACATAACCCTCCTCAGCGATAAGTATAGATAATAATAATAATACTGGGGACCGCAATAATTGGCGTACGCTACTAAACAGTTGGCGAAGTCTAATAAATAAATAAATAAATATATCATGTAATATTTTCTTGAATTTGTTTTTGGAGAAATTACACAAATCAGCTGGAATACAATCCCATATCCTGGCTCCAGTTCTAGAAAATGATTTATTTTGGTTGTTTAAACTTAGACCATGTTTACAGTAAAGGAAAAGTTACCGGATTCGTGAATTCGTCACGAATGTAGAACGTTTTGGTACCAGATCTATTTTGTCGTCTACACACAAGAGGATGAATTAGGTTGAACCGAAATCTAAAGTGGAAACCTTATATCCCAACCTCGTTCCAAGGGCATTTTGCCTCCACGGTGGAAGGTCGGCGAAAATGGCCCTGGGATCGGCTGGTCCCAGAATTTCTGGGTGTTTAGATATGATAATTTGTGTGGTCTTTGTTCCATTGCCTTTGTCTACTTTGTTGACCTGAATAATTGAGAAATATTCAATGCTCTTCAGAGTTGTTCATGTCAGCATTCGTCGGCATAAAAGCAGCTAAAATTGCTTAATAATCCACCATACATCCATGTTTATCTCTTACAAAAGGTAGGAAGAAGCATATATCCAATTTAGCGAAAGCTATCACCTCTAATTTGCAGTAAAATTTGAAGACAGCATTCAGATTTAGATGAATAAATTATACTCGGCTGAATTAATTGAGTTTTATGACAAGCCAATCGCATTATAGAATGGACCAGCCGATCCCAGAGCCATTTTCGCCGACCTTCCGCCGTGGAGGCAAAATGCCCTGGGTATGAGGTTGCTTATATCCCGGATCTTTTGTACTGTAAATGGCTTACAATGAATCCTGATATTTTACCGCCTGCGATCATACGAACTTGCGGTGTAAACTTACAGAGCTGAGACAACCCGCGAAATGCTTGGTAACCGTTCCCACGTAAATATATCCGGATTCATCGGTGTATATGTATCAGAATACTCATGTAATGTAAATAACGTACGAACCCGAATACTCTTCTAGTGTAAATAGCCTACGAATACTCCTGTAGTGTAAAATGCAGCCTACGAATCTGAATATACTCTTGTAGTATAAACAGTCAGCTACGAATCACAATACTCCTGTAGTGTAAACAGCCTACGAACCCGAATACTCTTCTAGTGTAAATATCCTACGAATCTGAATACTCCTGTAGTGTAAAATGCAGCCTATACGAATCTGAATACTCCTGTAGTGTAAACAGCCTACGAATCTGAATACTCCTGTAGTGTAAACAGCCTACGAATCCCAATACTCATGTAGTGTAAACAGCCTACGAATCCCAATACTCCTGTAGTGTAAACAGCCTACGAATCATAATACTCCTGTAGTGTAAACAGCCTACGAATACCAATACTCCTGTAGTGTAAACAGCCTACGAATCTGAATACTCCTGTTGTGTAAACAGCCTACGAATCTGAATTCTCCCGTAGTGTAAACAGCGTATGCGAATCTGAATACTTGGTTTGTGGTGAATCCGGAAACGTTTACGGAAACTTTTTGTCTAATGTAAACATGGTCTTAGCAGTGTAGGAAAATCCTGATTATAAATTACCATGCATGTCTGAAATAGTAACGAAACACTTGTCACTTCAAGTTTCAACAATGAAGTTTCCAATTTAAAGGTTTAACTATATAATGTAAATTGCGACCATCTTTTTATACTCTAAATGTTGAACCATTTTTGTTTTTTCTAGAGACCAAGTGCCCGGGATCTATTGAGGCACAAGTTTATCAGGTCGGCAAAAAAACCATCGTATCTAGTTGAATATATTGATAGGTATAGAATGTGGAAACAAACACACCGTGATGATGACGGAGATGATGATAGTCCTAATGAAGACGGGTATGTTATATCATTGTATGGAAGCAAGGTTTCTTTCAGAAAATACAACAAGAGGGGGCAAAACACCCCATACTGAACATTTTTGGGTGGCTGATTGAGCGCCTTGGCAATTTACAAGAGGGGGAAAATATTTTTCAAGGGGGGGCAAATAATTCTTACGCAAGCTCTGATGCCAGGAATTTTTTTTGTCCGAAGTAGGGACTTTTTTACCGCATTTTGATTTTAATTTAACAGAAACTCTAACTATTTTCTCTTGCTTTTTCTTCTTTATAATCTTTATCTTCTGCAAATCCACTGATACGAGCCATCGTACCACTGTTTAGATAAGAGTATAGAAACAAGGAATTTTCCCGCTCTTTTTTAAAATTTGTATTATTTTATAAAGAAATATAATTATGTTTTAATGTTTTTATTAAAGTGTCTATGAAGTGAAAAAATCGCTAGCATTTTTTTGCTCTAACGAACAAAGTAGCACGGCAGGATCGTTCACTGAAAAGTTCAAGTGAATCTGCTGCATAGTCTTCGAGCTATCAACTCTCAAAGTTTGTCCATTGGCATAGTTTAACGTTACAAAATAGGGAAAGACTGGGATTCAATATATGTGGTATATGACGTATGCAGGTGGATCATTAATGTTCAAATCCATTGTTCTTATGCATAGTAAGTACACCTGCATACGTCACAAGACAACGAACCGCGCGTTTCAGATTTCACCAAAAACATTTAGCCATGCGATTTTTTCACTTCATAGACACTTTAAAGAAAGATAACTTTCCATGTTTCTAAACTGTGATTTAAACACGCGGGATGCTGCGAGACACAGAAAAGCGTAGCACAAATACGAGCCTTACTTAGGCAAGTGTTTTTAAGTTTTCGAAAGTCTCCCAACATCTCTGGTTTGTTTTCTCATATTCAGAAAACATATCTTCACATTTGGAGATAAAAATGGTACCCTAACTGTAAGCAGTGAAGATATCATTTTTATCTTCACATGTAAAGTTATCATCATGGCATTTCATCGATTTTGGCTGTTTCTGCATATTTCAAGCATATGCAGTTAAATAGCGTAAAAAGCATTTCAACCAACCAAGCGTGTCTTATGGTATCCACTTCAGCGTGTCTCGAAAGTGTGTTTGATCAGTTATCCAAATACCTCGAAGTGCCATGCTCGTACGAGCGAAATTTTGCAGGGGGCTGAACATAAGTTGACCGAATGAAATATGACGTCATATATAAACGTCATATTGCGAGATTATCGTTGTAATGTATAGCCCCCTGAAGAACACCAATTGCCATTGTTATTTCTAAGCGAAATAGGTTATAAACAAGAACATTTAAAGTGCCCCTAACCTCAAAAATTTTTATTGTCTTATTTGGAAAAACTTTTAAAATGATAAAGTAACTTCTTTTGAAGATTTTCGTTTCTTCGCTTTCTTTTTGAGATATGTTAGTTTGTTTGATATTTTACGTCACACATGCATAATGACTTATTGGAGAAAAGTGTGTATCTCTTTCATTCACAAACGAAATCCTTTAAAATCGAGAAGTTTGGTGTTGTGGGAGAAATACGCACATGTGTTATTCACACTTTAGTGTTTTTATTTGATGAACGCAAAGATATATAACATTCTCTGATAACTCATTATGCATTTCTGACGTAAATTCCGGACATTTGCATATCAAACAAACTGATATATCTCAAAAAGAAAGCGAAGAAACTAAAATCTGCAAAAGAAGTTACTTTATCATTTTAAAAGTTCTTCCAAATAAGACAATAAAAAATGTTGAGGTTAGGGGCACTTTAAAATTAATCATGGTAGTATATAATATATATATATAATGGATATATAGTATACTTATATATATATATATATATATTATATAGCTACTAGTAGGATATGAGCTATCTCGCAATTTGATTGGCTCCTCTACTAGCAGTAGAGAAAAAACATGATAG